>QLTV01001192.1:38785-86507 GCA_003457575.1 Thermophis baileyi | reverse complement strand
TCCTCGTCACTTGTCTCTGTTATATTTTGTAGTCTTAAGTAATAGGATGAGCGTTCCATCTCTAAATTTATAATTGAATTTTCCAGTTCTTTTTTAGTTGCTATCATATTTTGATCTATTTGATCTACTCTTTTTTCAGTTTTCTCTGTCTCCGTCTCTCTCTGCTTGATATGTTGTTCATTTTTCAGAATCGCCCCTTGTATCAGTTCCATTTTATTGTCTAGTTTTTGGATACTTGAATTCAGCTCAATATGGTTTTGTGACATTGTCTCCTGCATTTTTAGCATAGTTTCTTGCATCATAGTGAGTGTTATATTCATATTTTGGATAAGAGATGTACTCCCTGTTTTTTCTACTGTTAGCATTTCATCTATTGAGCGTTGACTTGATGGAGAAGGGGTCGCTACTGTGGGGTTAGAGGATGCCTTTTTCCCAGCCCTCAGAGTTGTTATTGTGATAGTTGACATTTCTTTTATTATTTTATTTTGTTCCCCTATAATTTTATATATCTGCCCCCAGATCACCATCCAATACCTCCAATAGTACAAATATTTCAAGTATTTTCCTTTTATACAGACTTGCTCCCTTTACCTAGAATTCAGATAGCGTATTCTACTAACTATTCACTTAATTTTGTCTAAGATGATAATATTAACAACAGGAAAGTTTTAAATGGATTGGGAGACCAGAGAGATTTGGAATACTGGTTATTTTTTGCTGTAAGATTTTAAAAACAAGTATATAATTAAATAATATACTTGTGGGAAATAAACATAACTAAACCCATACTGAGGCTTGCAACGGTTGCAATACTACAGGGAACTAAATGACCAGACAGGGACAAGTTAAAATGGCTAAACTAGCTCTAACTTTTTCTTATCTTAAAGAGTTTTTTGGTTAACTGGAGTGAGATATCAATAACTAATATATGAGAAAGGATACAGATTTCAATGGATAAACTTGAAATGAAAAAAAAAATGAAAAACTTTTACCTGACGTACATATTGTAGAGTTTGAAGGCATGGAAGACAACAAAATTAAGATTACCAAAATGGGAATAACAGTAATGGTTTCCCCTGTCTGTTCTGCCCCAGCAACGAGCCACCAATAATACACACACACAAACTTCCAAACACTCTTCTTTTACTCAGAAGAAAAATCTCCTAATAATTTCTTAGGAGTCGGGGAACACAAAATAAAGGCAGAATATTTTTTGTTTCAAAGTTCCAGCTTGTTAATATGTAATCTTACCGGTCTTACTGTATCTGGCAATACTCCCAGAGCTAGGAATGCAGGAAACAAGACTCGTACTGGAACAAGAACCGAGGAGACTGGAGTCACAAAGATCAAGAGTAATAATAAACGTTGTTTCCTGCAACGACGCTCAGCGTGGTCAGTGCTTAAATAGTCTAAGGGTGTGGCCACTTAGCCTGCAGCTCTACTCTTGAGGAGACCTCCTCCTGAGTAGCCACTCTTGCCTTCTAGCAGCCCTGCGTGCCCGAGCATTGAGAAGAAGAGGCTCCTCCTCTTCTTCTTCGGCCCTGATGGGCTCCTCAGGAGGTACAGAAGGCCCTGGTTGACACTCAGCCTCCTCGCTCTCTGACTCGGGTGCCAGGTACACGGGCCGATGGTACCATGCCACAACCGCCTCATCATCCTCGGGATCCATGAGCACCGGCACGGGACGCTGGCGGGACGCAACACTGTCCAGTCATGTCCGACTAGGGGGTGGTATTCGTCTCCATTTCTTAGCCAAGGGAGCCAGCGTTGTCCAAAGACATTTCCGTGGTCATGTGGCCAGCATGACTATACACCGAGGCACACGGAACGCTGTTACCTTCCCACCGAAATGGTACCTATTTATCTACTCGCATTTGCATGCTTTTGAACTGCTAGGTTGGCAGGAGCTGGGGCAGATAACAGGAGCTCACCTCATCGTGTGGCGCTCGGGTCTTGAACCCGGGCTGTCAGCTTTCTAGCTGACAAGCTCAGTGTCTTTAGTCACTGAGCCATCGCACCCCTTTTAAAATGGGAATACAAAAGACAAATCAAGAAAAAGATCTGGACATGGAATAGCCACAATAAGAAATACTGATGATGCCTCTGTCAGAGTAGGCTGGTAAAAGCTTTGAATGTTTCATGCTCTTGAATGCCAAAGATTGATGCAAAATCAAATTCTGCAATACCATTGGAATGATTTAATGGTCAAGACTGTGAAGAGCAAAATGAAGGAATAAAAGTTGGACTATTTGACCAGGAATCAATTATTTGTTTGATATTTCTGGTAACTCTTAATGGACTTTTTGCTGAAAGAGGCCTGAAAAGATAATGATTTCTGCATTGCTTATAGGTAAAAGTTAGTCTATGGGGAGAAGAGTAATTTATTTGTAACTTTAAAAGAGAGTGAAAAATTATTATATTAGTTTATGCTCGGTATGTTGAAGGTTGGAAACCACTTCTTTATTGTCTTTGTTGCCTTTTTCTTTTCTACTTTTTTCTTTTTTCTGCACCTTCTGAGTTTTTGTTTTTATTTTTTCTTCTAGTTACGTTTGTATTAGTTTTTACCATGTTTATTAAAAACTTCAATACAATTATAAAATTATTTAGAAGAAATTTCTATAGAGTTCACTGAAGCAAAGTCTAGCTTGCAATGTGTGATAAGTTTGAGCTTATTAGTCCTGGGGAAGGGGATGAGATCCTTGGAGCTTTTATTGCGTCCACCTGTTTTAGAGCAGACCTAGGCATTTTACAGCCCGCGGGCCACATCCGGCCCACAGGTGGTCCCAACCCAGACTCTGGTAGTGGGGGACAGGGCAAGCAGCATTGCATTGGAGGGGTGGGATGTTAGTGCAGCATCTGTATTGGGGGGTGCAGCAGCGGCATTGGGCAGGGCTTCAGCGGCCCTTCACAACAGTCCCAGTTTCTCATGTGGCCCCTTGGGAAAATTAATTGCCCACCCCATTTTAGAGTTAAGTTGTGCCACATGGTTGGATCCTGACTTGGATCCAACCATGTGGCAGAGAGGGGATGGTTCCTCCAGCTCTGAGAGAAGCTCAAGAAGATATCACGGGATCCACAGAGCTGGACAATTAGCATCCAGTGTCAAACCTTCCCTTTTTAGGGAAGGTTATTGATAAGGTTTTCAGCTTCAAAAGCTCCTGAAAGAAATGGATAATCTGGACCCTTTTCAGAGCCTAAATGTGTCCAGAAGAGTTGGACCCTGCCATTTTTTCTACTACTTTTATGCCAGTCAGGGTACTTTTCTTCTCAAGAGACACAGAGTATAAGGCTTCTTACCTGTGTGTTCCTTGTAATGTTTGCACAGGAATAGAGTACAAATAGAAGAGAATTAATTAGAAAAGAACAGAACTCCCCTCTCCTACCTATTTTCCCTTTTAAAATAGTATCTCATAAAATTTCTATTTACATATGAACTCCCAGCCAATTCCAAATGAGCGAAGGAAACATTTTGTTTCTGGGGAAGTTGAGTTTAACTTTCTCCTATGGAAGTTTTGATACATTTGTATTCTCCGCAAAGTAGGCTTGGGACCACATGTTTATTTATTTGATTTTTAATCCACCTTTATTATATTTTTTATTAATTAACTCGAGGCAGGGAACATATATAATCCTCCTATTTTCCTCACAACAACAACCCTGTGAGGTGGGTTAGGCTGAGAGAGAGTGAATGGCCCAAGGTCACCCAGCTGGCTTTCATGCCTAAGGCAGGACTAGAACTCGCAGTCTCTTGGTTTCTAGACCAGTACCTTAACCACTACACCAAACTGTCTCTCTCTCCATGTTGGCCTGGATTGATTGATTGATTGATTGATTATTTATCTGTTTCTTTGATTTCTAAGCCACCCACTTGGCAAACAATTCTTGACAGCTTATATGGTTAAAAACAATAAACATTAAAAACAATAAACAAGCAAACATTATGTGGAAAAGCAACTACCTATGCAATTGTGTACTTCTGCCTTTAGCTTCTAATTCATCAATGGCAGCTTTCCTCCAGTCAGGGCTGCACTTTTACTTCTTCAAGCTTCCATGTTTTACAAAGGTGACATGATAATATCGGGGTGAGAGGTTGAAAAGTTTGGTCTCTTTTTTATTTGCTTTTTAGAATTGGGGGAGGTATATTTTAAGGCAAAATGGTGCAATAGACTTAGCAGATGTTCAGTGCATCTGTTTTTACACCTTCGTTTAAATAAACACACCTGCACCCCCATATACATACAAAGGTATATAGCCCAAAAGCAATAATTTTGCATCAGATTTTGGCTCTCCAATCTGGCAGGATACCAGCACTGCAAAAGTGGGGCTACATGTCATCTGCAAGTTGCTCATGGGTTACTTCCTCTTTTCAAGGCTTACAGCAAATTATTGTCTTGTTCTTTTCGCAGAAGTCCAGGAGGAGAATTGGGAGCTAAAAAGAAGAAAAAGAAGCAGAAAAGAAAAAAGGAAAAAACAAATTCCAGACGTACCAAATCAGACTCTGCTTCTGACTCCCAGGAGATTAAAATTCAGCAACCTTCAAAAGTGAGAGCTTTGCATTTATTTTCACATCACTATTTTACTCTTGTTATTAGTGACCACAGAAATCTTTTTTAATTAAATCAAATTTAGGAATTGACCCAATACATACATTCAAATTAATAATTGGAATCAAATCAGTTTGGAAGTTCAAATTGAATCAATTATTTGCATTGGCTAAATTCAATATTTTTAACAAATCAGATTGGACTCAATTCACATAAATGTAGTTTTGTAACAGTTTTTTTCCTACAGATTCTCATTAAATTTGTTCTAGAATTTTTTTCAAAGGAGACTTTATCAAGAAAATTCTGTGGTTGATTGTGGTGTTCTTACATATATTTTACTTGTGAGGCACCCAATGGCTGTAAATGTCACACCATCATTTCTCCAGTGATTGTAGCCTCACTGTTTTTAATAACGACGACGATGATAGACGGACCACCTGGTTAGCTGCTGTAAGAAGATCGCTCAGACGGACTACAGACAATAGTACCAACAAAAGTACCAACAAAGGTGCATTGGTAGATCTACAAGCAATACCATTTGCCTGCAAGCAAGAACTGGTGAAACCATAAAATAGAGAAAGTAATAGAAAATGAAGAAGCTAAAGTGCTGTGGGACTTTAGACTTCAAACAAACAGGTACCTGCTCCATAACACCCGAGACTTAACAATTGTCAATAAGAAAGACAAAAAAAGTGTGGGTTGTGGACATGGCAGTAGCTGGAGACAGCAGAATAGAAGAGAAAGAAGTGGAGAAGACAACAAAATACAAACACCTGCAAATAGAAATAGAATGACTGTGGCAAAAGAAGGCAAAGGTAGTACCACCAGTAGTCATAGGTGCCTTGGGTGCAATCCCAAAACAACTGGAGCACCACTTAAACACCATCAGCATGACAAATTCACCATTGGTCAATAGTAAAAGGTAGCTTTACTCCAAACAGCTTACATCCTACGACGATATCTGTAACACCATCAAACATCCTCATCTGCCTATTCCAGGTCCTTGGGAAAGACTTGATAGGTGGCTAAAAATGCCAAATCCAGTCTGAACATCTGGCTGACTCTGCGATGAACCATAATAATAATAGTAATAATAATAATAATACCACCATTTGCCTGCAAGCAAGAACTGGTGGGACCATAAAATAGAGAAAGTAATAGAATACCAGAATAACAAGAGTTGGAAGAGACCTTAGAGCAGGGGTCCCCAACCTGTGGGCTGCGGCCCACTACCGGGCCATGGCCTCTTGGCCACCGGGCTGCGTGAGTGGCTGGCCAGTGCACGCACTTGTGCGCGCCCACGCACACCCCCCACTCCCGCTAGTGTCACGAACACACCCGCTGGCAGCCCCATTCATGCATGTGCATGCACGTGTAAAGGCGCCTGCCCCTCCCCCCAGGCCGCCAACCCAGAAAGGTTGGGGAACTCTGCCTTAGAGGTCTTTTAGTCCAACCCCCTGCTCAAGCAGGAGACCCTATACCATTTCTGTCATGGCCCCGTCAGAGTCCTGGTCTGAGGAGGAGGAGATGGAGATGGAGCCGGGGCTGATGGAGGGGGATGGCGCAATCCCTATGGTCCAGGAGGAATGACCTGGGGAGGAGGGCAAGGCAGTCCCAGGTCCCTCGGGCCTCAGAAGAGTAGGCAGGGAGGAAGAAAGGGCACAGGATGACTGAGCAAGAGGGGAGGAGAGGGAAAGGGCAGGCAGCAGAGCAGAGAAGCGACAGAACTCCGGAGACGAGCAACTGCCTCCCCCGCCTGATCCCTGAGTGCGGAGAATGGAGAGGAGGAGCAGTCAGTGCAGGGGGGCCTGACTACTTGGGAGGAGGGCGCCCCACCCCTCCTCACAAGGCTCACCTGGGGAATAGTATTTAGGGAGACGCCATGAGGAGGGGCTTTTGCCAGGAACAAGTGTTTGTTTTTGCAGATTACACTCCCCCGGCTTTGACTCAGACCTTTTGCCTTGCTCTGAAGACTGCTTTTGCCTTGCTTTGAGGACTGTTCTTGTATTGTCCTAGCCTTGAAGACTTTCGCTTCAAAACTGCCCTTGTCTTATGCCTGGACGTTTGCCTTGTGGACTGGCTGGGTAATCTATGAACTGTTGTTTGGGGGACTGAGGGTGGAGCCTTACTGGTCGGTGGAGGGTCATTTGTTTAACCATTCCCAAGAGAAATAAAGAACTCTCTGGAGGTTTGCCTAACTGTGACCACCTGGGTCATAACAATTTCAGGCAAATGGCTGTCCAATCTCTTCTTAAAATCCTCCAGTGACGGAGCACCCACAACTTCTGGAGACAAACCATTCCACTGATTGATTGTTCTCACTGTCAGGAAATTTCTCCTTAGTTCTAGGTTGGATCTCTCTTTTATACGTTTCCATCCGTTGCTTCTTGTCCTGCCTTCAGGTGCTTTGGAGAAGAGGTTGACTTCCTCTTCTTTGTGGTGGCCCCTTAGATATTGGAAGACTGCTACCATGTCACCCCTAGTCCTTCTTTTCATTAGACTAGACAGACCCAATTCTTGCAGCCTCCAGTTCCCTAATAATCTTTGTTGCTCTTGTCTGCACTCTTTCTAGAGTCTCAACATCTGTTTTGTATCATGGTGACCAAAACTGGATGCATTATTCCAAGTGTGGACTTACCAAGGCATTATAAAGTGGTATTAACACTTCACGTGATCTTGATTCTACCCCTCTGTTAACGTAGCCTAGGACTGCATTGGCTTTTTTGGCAGCTGCAGCACACTGCTGGCTCATACTTGAGTGGTTGTCCACTAGGACTCCCAGATCCCTCTCACAGGTACTGCTGTTGAGCCAAGTACCACCTATTCTGTACCTGTACGTTTGGTTTTTCTTGCCTATGTCAGGCGCAAGAAATCAGGAGCCAGGATAGAGTTCAAAAGCACCACAAGTTTATTTCATACTATCTATACACAAGAATCTGATCTAGACAAATTGGCGCCAGATAAGAGTCAACGGACTCCAAGGGGGGCTGGATGTAGGTCTCTTAACAGGGGCCTAGGGACTCCAAACTGATGATGCTTTTGACCCTACCCTTAGGCTCAGCCTAGTCATATTGTACATTACTCTCCCCTCCAACTTGGCCCCCCTCCTCCATGGGCTCCTCGGAGCTGCTCTCCCCCTCCTCCATCCTCTTTAAAGTCTGAGTTCTCATGTGAACTAGGCAAGGGTGGGAGGGAAACCGTGTCAAAGGAATCTTCCTTCCCTCCTTCTGAAGGGGCTGGTGAGCCAGGTGGCAGTTGCTGAAACACAGAAACAGCATTAGAAGGTGCCTGTCAGGTCTGCCAGGCTCGGCTTGGCGCCTCACAGGCATCCTGCCATCAAAGGCTAGAAGGGGGGGAGGATAGATGGGCAATAAAGCTGTGTGTGTACGTGATGGAAAATAGGGAGGGGGGAATGATAGGTGATAAGGACCAGAGAAGCTCAGAACCAGTTTGTACCAGCATCCAAGGCCAGGCACGGTGAGAGAGAATGTGAATGACCCCAAAACATCTCAGCGTTCTCAAAACACTTCGGCGCGTTCCGATTGGCTGAAGAAGGACTGGCCACGGGAGGGCTGGGATGAGGGGAAACCTTTCTGTATCTTTTGAGCGTGGGAATCCCAGAGCTAGCCTGACTTTACTGCAGCCAACATCTTTTTATTAAAAGAACCTTTTGTTTCAACCAAATGAAGTAGAGGGTCTTTATTTCCTAAGGGATTAGATTGGGGCAGAACTGACATTAGGCAAGCTCTGTAGTTCTGGTCAACCTGGAGAGGAAATCGCCTCTATCGTGGGGGGTGCAAACGATGTCGGCTCAAGGGAGCGACCAGGAAGAGATAGAAGCCTGGGGGAAACCATCCTTGAAACCCCCTCCTGGAGGGTTATATCTATCTGAGTGGCTGGAGAGGACGACCCGCCAAGACCCTGATGGTCCTTCGGGGTCTGGAAGAAGGAAGAGTGTGAAGAGAAGCCCATGGGAGTGACATTCACCCATGGAGGCCGCTAGCAGGAGACGTGAGTGGAGCTGGACAAAGAATCGAGCACAGGTGAGCCAGATCGAGAGGACTGGATGCTGGAGCAAGCCATAAAGTTCCTGAGGGGGACTTTTGGCAACCTCAAAGCATGAGAAACCCCGACACTGCTGACCAGCCGACTTCAGCCACAGTGAGCGATAGGGCAACCACCTCTGCCGCTGCAATGGCGGCAGCAGCGGGCCCCATGGCAGCGACAGCTGCTCCTGCACCTAGCCCCACAGCCCAGCCTGCACCAGCTGTAGCAGCAGCACCAGTGCAGCAAAGTGGATGCAAGACACCAGCCCTGGGCGTAAAGTTCAATGGGATTATTCCTGGCGCATGTCTGGACATACATGCAAGAGTATGGTCTAGAAATAGCCACCAAAGGGGCAAAGGTGCGTGACCATGGCTTTGGAGGGGATCGTGGCTGAATGGATGGTCACCCTCCACAACAACAATGTCCCGGAGCTGAGAAACTTCGACCGCTTCATGGCCGCCCTTCGGAAGCAGTTCGAAGACCCCTTAGCCGATCGCAAAGCCAGAGACTGCATAAAAACCATCAGCCAAGGGTGAAGGGGAGTAGCCGAGTACACCCAGGAGTTTCGTGACCTGACTGACCGACTGGCCAGAAGACATCTTGATCGGATGCTTCTGAGACAGGTTAAGCGACGAGGTCTACAATGCCTGTATCTCCAGGGGCGCCCCCCCCCCTCCATGGCTGGTATGCCCTAACAGAGGAAGTGAAAATTGACCTGGATTAATCGAAATACCAGCCGAGCCATGGGTGGTGAAGATCCCTCCCTGAAAGAAAGAGGCTCCAAAACTGCTGCCACACAAGCAGAACCCACACTGATGATCCGCCAGCTGCTTCAGGTGTGGGAAGGAGGGGGTACCGAGCTGCTGACTACAGAGCCGCACGCCCAACCCAGAAGGCAACTCCAGGTCCTGCCAAAAAATCAGCAAAACCGCCACAGAGAACCAGCGAGATAGCCCTGAAAGGAGTGGAGGTCGTAGAGTTCACCTCATCCCCCAAGGATGGTGAGAGAACTCCAACTGACCTGGTGGGCAGCCCAGTGGAAAGTGAGTCACACTACGACGACGATCCCTTGGTAAGTCACCCAGTCAATCCAGTGACCATCCCCATAGAACTGGTGGTTCAATCCTTGGGGTGCAAAGGGAGCCTAGTAGCCCTCCTGGACTCGGGGTGCACCAGAAGTCTGGTTAACCCTGCCCTGGTCGAGAAACTGGGCGGGAGACTCAGATAACTTAAAGTGCCTGTAGGTTTTTTTCCAGCTGGACGGCTCAGTGGCAGGGGTGATCCCAGTGACATTTGTCACTGAGCCAATAGATATGAGGATGGGTGCACAAATGGAGACCCTGAGCTTTATTGTGGCACCTGGCATGGAGAGACCCCTTGTGTTAGGACTGTCTTGGCTTCTGAAGTGGAACCCCTATGTGAACTGGAGGAGTGGTTGCTAAAGATCCGGCGGGCCAGCTGCGAAGGGGGACAGGAGAAGGACCATAAAAAGCCTACCCCTAAGCTGCTGCGGGTGAAGCCAAGAAGGGAGGTGGGAGCAGCTGCCAAAGACTGCCCCCAAGGCGATCCTCGGATCCCCAAAGAGTACTGGGACTTACGGGACGTTTTCAGTGAAAAGGGGACAGACGCGCTCCCACCCCACCGGCTGACTGACTTCCATAGAAATCCTACTGGGGGCCAAAATAACCAAACCTAAGCTGTATTCCATGACCCCTAGGGAATTGGAGGAACTACGGACTTTTATAGATAAAAACCTGAAGCATAGTTTCATCCAGCCTGCCATACCAAGGGTGGCTGCCCTGATACTGTTTAGGGAAAAGAAGGATGGGTCTCTTTGTCTATGCGTTGACTATCGGGGGCTTAATGCTGTCTGCGTGGAAAATGTCTACCCACCTCCCCTTGATGAAGGACATGCTAGCCCATTTGGTGAAGGGGAAGGTCTTCACCTAATTGGATTTGTGGGAGGCATACTACTGGGTTAGGATTAAGGCAGGGAATGAGTGGAAAACGGCTTTCAATTTCCCCTTAGGATGTTTCCAATTCCGAGTCCTCCCTTTCAGATTGCAAGGGGCCCCTGCTGTGTTCATGCAGCTGATAAACGAAGTGCTGCATGACTACCTGTACAAGGGAGTGCTAGTCTACCTGCATGACATTTTAATCTATACTAAGACAATGGCAGAACACGTAAAACTAGTCAGAGCTGTGCTCAAAATCTTCAAGCAGCCAAACTATATGCCAAGCTATCCAAATGTGAATTTTACCAGAGTAAAATTGACTATCTGGGCTACCACATTTCCCACGAGGGGATAGAGATGGATCCTGAAAATATGCAGGCAGTACTAGAGTGGGCTCCTCCCCGCACCCGGAAGCAACTACAAAGCTTCCTGGGATTTGCTAACTTTTACCACCAATTAATTCCCTCGTTTGCCCAGATAGCCCTCCCCATCACCAACCTGCTAAAGACAAAAGCCCAAGCCCAGCCAGCCTCTTAAATGGACTCTGGAATGCCAAGCCACATTCGAAAAGCTTAAGCGTCTGTTCGTGGCTGAGCTGCTGCTGAAACACCCAGACCCCAATGCCCCCTTTGTCATTCAGGCTGACGCCAGTGATGTCACAGTGGGCACGGTGCTTTTGCAGGAAAATGAGCAAGGGATCCTACAGCCATGCACCTACACTTCTAAAAAGCTTAATGAGACAGAGCTGAGATGGGCGGTTTGGCAGAAGGAAGCCTATACGGTGCGCTGGGTGCTCCTACCTTGGAGACATTTCCTAGAAGGAGGGAAAACCCCATTTGAAGTATGGACTGACCATAAAAACTTAGAAACCTTGAAAAAACCCCGGAGACTATCACCCAAACAAGCCTGGTGGGCCCAATACTTTAACCGATTCAACTTCATGTTACGATACCTCCCAGGGGGGGGAAACTTACTAGCAGATGCTTTATACAGGCTGCCTCAATACAATAGTTCAAAGCCAGAGGTGATTAGGCCGGTCATCCCCTCCAGGCAGTTGGCGGCCCTAGTCACCACTTGGGCACAGGCCAAAGCAAAAACTCAAATAGCTGATGATCTAAAGGGTGCCCTAAAAGCAGCCTTAGAGGAAGACAAATGGTTCCAAATGCACAAGGGTGAATGTACAATGCAAGATGGTCTAGCTTGGATGGGGGCCAAACTGTACATCCTGCAGAGCCAACAATTAATGGTTCTACAAAAAAGCCATGATTCAAAAGTGGCGGGGCATTTCGGCTTCGTAAAAACCCTGCACCTAGTCAAGCACCAATTTTGGTGGTTGTCACTGAAGAAGGACATAGAGAGCTATGTAGCTAGCTGCCGTATCTGTGCCTCTGCCAAGAGATGACAAGGGAAAACACCAGGGCTTCTCCAGCCAGTAGCAGAACTAAAGTCCCATGGAAAGAGATATCAATGGACTTTATAGTAGAACTGCCCGAAAGCTCGGGCAATACAGTAATTTGGGTGACAGCTGACTTTATACCCTGTCAAAAAATCCCCTCCGCTCGCACTTTGGCTAAGCTATTCATGCAGCACGTCTACCGGCTGCATGGTGCTCCAGAAAGAATAATCTCAGATCACAGAGTCCAATTCACTTCACAGTTTTGGCAGAAGACTTCCTAAATTTCTTGAGGACCACTCAGGGGCTCAACTCCTCACATCATCCGGCTACTAATGGTGCCTGTGAACATATAAATGGGGTCTTGGAGCAGTACCTCAGGTGTTACATTAATTACCAACAAGACAGTTGGGGGGATCTTTTCCCTTTCGCAGAGGTCGCCTACAATAACTCAGTACACAGTAGCACCGGGGTCACTCTATTTAAAGTGGCCACAGGACAGGACAGGACTTTGTATCTATCCCTGAGTAGCCTCAAATCTCCCCATCCCCTGCCTGGGAGTTGAAGGCCAGAGGTGGAAGGCCCATTATAAGCCAGTGCCCCCCTGTCCCTGGAGCAATACAGAGAGGCTGTTTAACTTCTTCCTCAATGGGTTCCTCAGGTAGTGCAGGGCAGGGGTCTGGCAGAGTGGCGGGTCGTGGTTTCACAGGGAAGTGTAGGTGAAATTGGCGTACTAAATCAGGGGTATGAACATACCATGCATTCCCCCAGGAGTGATCAGAAGCAGGATAGCCTTTCCAATGAATCAAATATGAATGCCTTTGCCTTTGCCTCTGAGTCTAGAGTCCAGGATTTCCTCCACCTCGTATTCTGTTTCTCCCTCCACGATGACTGGTGTGTGTGGGGGGGAGGGGTGTATTGGGATCTTAGCGCACACGGAGGGGCATCTTTAAACAGCAAGGGTCAATGAAAGACTGGGTGCACTTTCATAGAGGGAGGTAATTGGAGATGGAACGCTACAGAATTGATTTGTCAAAGAACCTTGAATGGCCACACAAGTTTAGTGTCTAGCTTCTTGGAAGGTCTTGAGGATGCTAATAACTTGGCAGAGAACCAGACCTCAAGGTGTCAATGAAATCAATGTGTGGAGCAAGTTGTTATAAGAAAATTCTGCAAGGGGCAATAACGATGTCCAGTTGTCTTGTTTGTTAGGTGCAATAGCACCTCCAATAATGTTGAAGAAACTGGTTAGTCTTCTCTGCCTCACCATTCCTAGCTGGGTGGCAGGCTGAAGATAGGCTGACTTGGACATTCAAGAGTTGCAACAGTGCCTTCTAAAACCTGGATTGGAACTGTGGGGCTCTGTCTGAAATTAATGTTGACACCATTCCACAATAGCGAAAGTCGTGGTCTAGGAAAAGCTGGACTTTCTCCATCCTGGGGTGGAGCCAGCATTCAGGATGGGTTGTCCTCGTCCAATCCAATGAAGGACTGAGTCTGTTAATTTCTTTAATTAGCATATTGGGATCCGCCTTACTTAGCCCCAGTTTTGACTCGGTCCTCCAACAGGAAGGACGCTGGCAAACGGACTCCCATCCTGAAGACTGATCAAATCAATAAATTAGGCTTTTTTCCAAATTTCCCCCCTTTTCGATCCAAATTTCTGAGGATTTTCTCTTCCTGCGCCACCAGGTGGCTCTTTTCCTCCAATTCGTGGACTCCTCGTTTGACGGATATCGGAAGTTGGCACGCTACTGTGATCAGGCAAGGCTCCACGTGGGCAGGCAATTCGGCCCCCACTCACCCCCCCCCATTTCATCCACTTCTCCTCTCGGGGCCTGGACTCTTAACCTGGGGGGGTTGACAATGTTCCGATCGGAGTGCTTTTTAGGCATTAACTCTCGGAGCGGAGCCCTACGCTCTTTCCCTGGCCTCCCGCTGTGCTCTCAAGCCTCCTGCGCTGGAGCAAACGCTCGCGCGGCTTTTTTCTCAGGAGAGCTTCGCCCCGGCTGTTTTCTCTTAACTTGCCTCTTGCTAGACACTCCTGGCCATACGATTGAAGCCCCACTGGTGTGCACGTGCCTTGCGCTGGAGCAAACGCTCGCGCGGCCGGTTTTTCGGGACGCTTTCGCCTCGGCGGTGATCTGCTGAGCCATTTTTGACTATTTCTTAAGGAACGGCCCATTTCTGCACACGAGCCTTGCACTGGAGCAAACGCTCGCGTGGCTCAAAAATTGTCCCAGCATTGCCGTGAGTCATCCGGCTCAGCTGCTGCAAGTGTCTGGGCCCGATTCCCTCGGAGCCTGCTCGGGAGGGCCCAGCTTATTCCTGCGATCGTCCTAGTTAATTTAGTGACCCTTGAGCTTGCTCAGGAGGACGCATCGGCAGAGGCCTCGAGGGCCACGAGGCAGGGGTGGCCATTTTGAGCGGCCATTTTGCATTTTTCCTTATGGCAGACAAGGATCTTCCCCAGGAAAAGCCTGGTGGCAAGAGGCGCAGAAAGTCCAACGGGCAATTCTGAGGATGATCGGTCCTCTTCCTCTGGGCACCCTTCCACCCGGTCCCACGCTTCTGGGAAGCCTTACTCCAAGGCTGTGGAGCGCGCTGAAAGGAGACTGGATAAGGCATTGCAAAAGCTGTGTGAGAGATCTACCAGGAAGCGTCCTGCTAGGGACGGGGATCAGGATCCATCTCTTTCAGTGGCCTCTACGGATCCAGAAGGGGACCCTTTGGCCCTAGATGCAACTAATTTGCCCAGGCCTCGGGAGAACCTTTGGGGGTCTTCTACTTCTGCCCTGGGAACGGCGCCCCCCCTGCCTTCAACGACCCAGGCTCAGGCAGCTGAGGAGCAGGCCTCGGTGGCACAGCCCCAAAATCAGGCTCAGGCCCCTCCGCTGGCTCTGGACCAGGCTAATCTCCAGGCCATGTTAACAACGGCCTTCCAACAGGCCCTCACAGCTAGCCTACAATCTTTTGTGGGGCCTGGGGTTTCTGCTTCCTCTCGCACTCAGGGGGCCTCGAGGCCCAGGGTTCTCCCGGTGTCATCGCCTAGGCAGACAGATCAGGATCATTCCTCGGATGACTCTGAGGATGAAAGTGGGGCCGGGGATGAGTATGAGGAGGAGCATAATCTCTGGGATCTCTCTGACGATGAAGGTATGTTGTCTGACCAGCCCACTCCAGCTGGGCTGTTTCCCGCTGGTCTCTTTAAATCGCTTCTCTTTAAGGCGCGTGCGGCAGCAGGCCTAGCTTCTCCATCTGCGGTGCCGTCATCTTCAGCGGAAGGACAGCCGGATCCCTTGTTTTCGGAGACCAGACGGGAGATGGACGTGGTGCCGGCTCCTCAGCTATTCCTAGACACGGTAGAACGCCCATGGGGCACCCCGGCCTCGGGCCCTCTCAGCTATTCCTAGACACGGTAGAACGCCCATGAGGCACTCCAGCCTTGGGCCCTTCGCCTTCCACGCTGGATAAAATTTTTTTCAATGTGGCTCCTAACCTGGCTGACCTCCTTGCAGTCCCTTCAGTGGACGATCCCATCCAGGCCTTGCATTCCTCGACCGCCTTGCCAGGGGAAGCGGAAGAGCTCTTGAAACCAGAGGAGAGAAGAATAGAGCAGGCGCTCACGAAGGCTCACCAGGCGGCGGCCTGGTCAATTAAAGCGTCTTCCACCTCATCTTTCTTTGCCAGGACCACCCTAATTTGGCTTCGCCAAATTCAGGACCACATCCCTGTCTCAAACATCAGGGCTCAACAAGATCTCAATAAAATTTTCGCTGCCACCCAGTTCATGGCGGATGCCACATTGCAGGCGTCCCGTTTTGCCTCTAAGGCTCTGGCTTCCTCTTTGGTGGCCAGGCGCATGCACTGGCTTCGTCAGTGGCCCACGGACTCTCGTCATAAGTGGTGTCTTGCGTCCGGCCCTGTTAAAGGAAAGTCACTATTTGGTGAGGCTCTAGACCCATTGTTAGTGGAGACCAGTGATCGAAGAAAGGTCCTGCCTTCTCTGTCTCGAAGAGGTCTTCCTCGTGCGTCCCCTTTCTATCATCGGCCCTTTCGGACGACTGACCAGGGTTTCTCCTTCCACCGGGCCCCAGGTCAGTATTACTCCCACCAGCGAGAGTATTACTCCTGCCAGTATTACTTCCGCAGGCAGTCCAGAGGGGGATCCTCTGTCAGATCTTTCAAATGCTCCAGATGGTGATGACTCCTCCATCCCTATAGGGGGCCGCCTTTCCAAATTTTATGCGGCCTGGGAGGCTTCCACCCAGGATCCCTGGGTGCGGAATACTATTCGATTCGGCCTTTCATTGGAGCTTACCTCCCGTCCCCTGAGGTCTTTTGTATGCTGCTCGGTCTCTCAGATACCTTCCAAAAGGCGTCTGATGGACGAGGCAGTTCGGCACATTCTTTCCATCAGGGTCATTCAGAGGGTTCCTCGGGAGCAACAGGGTATGGGCTTCTACTCTGTTCTTTTTGTGGTTCCCAAGGCCTTGGGGGGCTGGAGGGCGATCCTGGATTTAAAAGGTCTAAATTCGTTTATTAGGTACCGTAAATTTAAAATGCACACCCTTTCTTCCATCTTGGCTTCTCTCTGTCCGGGCGACTTTATGGCGTCCTTGGATCTCACGGAGGCTTATCTCCACATCCCCATAATTTGGCATCATCGGAAGTACCTCCGTTTTTGCTACCACAAGGAGCATTTCCAGTATCGGGCTCTTCCCTTTGGACTGTCTTCCGCCCCTAGGGTATTTACGAAGGTTGTGGCCGCCCTCGCTGCTCACCTTCGGTCGATACCGATTCACATCCAGTGCTACCTGGACGATATTTTGGTCCATGCTTCCTCCAGGGAGCTTGCGCTCGAACACCTGCGCATTACCATGACTGCTTTATGACAGCACAGCTTCTCCATTAATATGGCGAAAAGCCACCTGTCTCCCGCCACTTCCCTCCTCCATTTGGGAGCGTTAATTGACTCAGTTCAGTGTCAGGTCTTCCTCTCCCCGGACCGTCAGGCCAGCATTAGGGATCTGGTTCTCCAGGTTCAGAGTGAGGTCAGGGTTCCCATTTCCCTTTTGGCAACCTTGCTTGGTAAAATGATTTCCTGCATTGTCATAGTTCCATGGGCCCGTCTCCATTCCCGGGAACTACAATGGTTCCTTTTGCCTCTCCAGAAAGCAGGGCTTGGCACTTCGTCCCTCAAGGTCCTGGTTCCGCCGCCAACTCTCCGCTCGCTGTCCTGGTGGATTTCCTCAGCCATCTCAAGAGGCTCTCTCTTCAGGGTGGACCACAGAGTGGTGGTGACGACCGATGCCAGCCTGTCGGGCTGGGGGGCTCACAGCCAGGGCATGATGGCTCAAGGTCAGTGGTCGAGAGCGGAAGCCAAACACTCCATCAATTGGTTGGAACTCCGGGCGGTCTTCCTAGCCCTGAGGCGGTTCCGCCGTCAGATTTCGGGACACAATGTACTGTTGCTGACGGACAACATTGTGACCAAGGCGCTCGTCAACCGCCAAGGGGGAACACGTTCCAGATCCCTCCTCACAGAGGCATTGCGCCTGGGTCTTTGGGCGGAGAAGCACCTGATATCGCTCTCCGCGGATCACATCTCGGGGATCTCCAACGTCCAAGCGGATTGGCTCTCCCGGGCCAGAGTGGATCAAGCGGAATGGCGCCTACACCCATCCCTCTTTCTGCAGATTTCTCAACGATTCGGTCACCCACTGGTCAATCTCTTTGCGACGCCTCTCAACGCTCATCTCCCACGGTTCTTTTCCTGGTTCCGGTCCCAGGGAGCAGAGGGGGTGGACGCTCTCAGAAGCGACTGGCCCCCAGGTCTGCTTTACGCCTTTCCACCTCTTCCGGTCATTCCAGGCCTGATCCAGAAGATTCTGCGGGAACGGGCAGAGGTGATCTTGCTGGCTCCTCATTGGCCTCGTCGGGCCTGGTTTGCAGACCTCCAGGCTCTATCCGTCGCCCCCCATGGCGGTTGCCTCCTGTGGAGGGTATGCTCAGCCAGGGGGCTCTACAGCATCCGAACCCGGCTTGGCTCCAACTAACCGCCTGGAGATTGAGCGGCGCGACCTGATCAGGCAAGACTACGACCAGGATGTCATCCTGACCATTCAGGCTTCTCGGCGTCCGTCGACTAACCGGATTTACTCGGCGACTTGGAGGAAATTCTGTTCCTGGTGCAGCTCGGAGGGTCTTTCCCCCCTCCGGATTCCCCTGCCCAAGATTCTTCGGTTTCTTCAACAAGGGTTCCAGGAAGGACTTTCTCCAAATACACTCCGCAGGCAAGTGGCGGCGCTCTCGTCGGTCCTGTCCTGTGATCAGGTGGACACGCTGGCTCAGTTTCCCACCATCCGGCGTTTCTTGAAGGGGGCCTCCAACCTTCGTCCCCCAACGGTTCACAGATACCCTTCTTGGGACCTTCCTCGCGTATTGTCTTCCCTCACTGGACACCCATATGAACCCCTACGGGAGGCTTCCTTGAAGCACCTTTCCTTTAAAGTAGCCTTTTTGGTGGCCATCACGTCCGCTCGGTGGATATCCGAGATCTCAGCTCTTTCAGTGAGGGGGGACTTATGCATCTTCCATGCGGACACGGTGGTTCTCCGACTTGACCCCACCTTCCTTCCCAAGGTGAACTCTGTCTTCCATCGGTCTCAGGAGCTCGTGCTTCCGTCTTTTTGCACCAGGCCAACTCACCAGCTGGACCGCCGTTGGCATTCCCTGGATGTTCGCCGGGCTCTCAAGGTCTACATTGACAGGACACAGTCGTTCCGAAAAACGGAAGCGCTGTTTGTGGCCTTCCACCCTCGCTCCCTGGGTTCCAAAGTCTCATCTTCTACCATTGGTCGCTGGATCAGAAGCACGATCGCGACAGCATATGACATGGCGGCATTACCCAGGCCTTCAGGGATTACGGCCCATTCCACTCGTAGTGCCGCCACCTCGGCCGCATGGGCTACACAGGCATCTCTGGGCGAGGTATGCCGGGTGGCTACCTGGGCGTCCCCTTCCCAGTTCATTAAGCACTACAAGATTGACTCTTATGCTTTGGCAGATGCGGCTTTTGGCAGGCGAGTTCTCCAACGGGTGGTGGAGAGTGCCCAGTAACTGGCTTCACATGTCAGTTCCCCCCCATTGGGACTCAAGGCTTTGGTATGTCCCATCCTGAATGCTGGCTCCACCCCAGGATGGAGAATAGGCGTTGGACTTACCTGATACACCTCTTCTCATCCGGGGGGAGCCAGCATTCAGTCCCGCCCTTGATCTGTTTTTTCCTGGGAGTGTTTTCCTCTTTTCTTGCCGTTTTTGTGTGGATGGGAGTCTGCCAGGTTTTCTTACCTGGGTCTTAGTTTGCCACGTCGAGTCTGGTTTTTGGATTCGTCAAATCTGGGGCTAAGTAAGGCGGATCCCAATATGCTAATTAAAGAAATTAACAGACTCGGCCCTTCATTGGACGAGGACAACCCATCCTGAATGCTGGCTCCCCCCGGATGAGAAGAAGAGGCGTATCAGGTAAGTCCAATGCCTAGTTTCTGTGGCGTCAGGTAAACCCTCTGTAGGGTATGAAATGAGCCATCTTGGTGAAAAAATCTACCACCACCAAAATGGCAATGAAGCCTTGGACGGGTAAATCAGTAATGAAGCCCAGAGAGACTGTATGCCGGGTGGGTGGATGTAGGGAGTGGCTGTAAGAGGCCTGCTGTTTTCTGATGGAGGGAATTGTCCCTCCTGCATGTGTGGCAAGATGCCATGTACAAGTAGTCCTCGACTTACAACAGTTACTTTAATGACCGTTCAAAGTTACAATGGCACTGAAAAAAGTGACTTATGACCATTTTTCAGACTTTCGACCATTGCAGCATCTCCATGGCCACATGATCAAAATTCAGACTCTTGGCAACTGACTCATATTTATGACAGTTGCAGTGTCCCAGGGTCATGTGATTACCTTTTGCGATCTTCAATGGGGAAGCCAGATTCACATAACCATGTTACTAAATTAACAACTGCAGTGATTCACTTAACAACTGTGGCAAGAAAAGTCGTAAAATGGGACAAAACTCACTTAACAACTGTCTTGCTTAGCAAGAGAAATTTTGGGCTTCATTGTGATCATAAGTCAAGGACTACCTGTAGTCCTTGATGTCTGCTGCCATCTTAGGCCACCAAAAGTCTCTTTAATGTTTAATCTCCCTGCTAGTCTTCAGGGGTGGCTGAAGGGGCATTTTGTGCAGCTGATTGCAATGAGAGCGGCAATCAAGGTCATTAAAAGAAAGAGACCATTGCTTCCACTTAATCATGGGGTCGTGAAGTAGCAACCAATTGGCTCCAAATACTATGGGAAGGTCCAGATGGCTAGTCATGAAAAAGGTTAACGTCTCTGAGTGGTTGCCTATGGTTAATTGTAACGGTACGGTGGAACGTATAATAGGGCCCGCTTTCAAAAGCCGGCCATCACTAGTTTTTACTTGCAAAGGGAACTTCAGAGGGACTATTGGAATCCTGATCACCTTCACCATTGCTAAGTATAAACCTAACTGTAAACTAGCTGTTGCTGCTGAATCTATCAGAGCAGGTAGGGTTTCTTCACGACTAGAGGGGAGGAATAGAACAGAATCAATGCATAACAATGTAACTTGGCATGGTTGTATGTGAGCCCCTTTCAATGCTTGGTGAGCCCCTCCTGTGAGCTCTTGCGGGAGGGGCTGTCACCGTTTACCTTGTCCTGGGATTTGCGGTCTGGGCAGTTGGCAGTGGAGGAGCTGCTAGGACATTTGTCTCCTCTTGGGTGGTTTTGAAGGGCAATCCTTGACCATGTGTCCAGGTTATCCACAGTAGAAACAGAGCTAACTCCCTGCGTCTCTGCCATTCTTCCGTGGGGACTTGTCTGGCTGTCCCAATTTGCATCGGTTCTTCCCTGTCTTGATCAGGAGCAGTTAGGGTGTGTGGAATAGAGACAGGAGAAGTTAGCCCAGGAAGTGGCAGGTGGTGACAGATAGAGTAAGCTCGGATTTCTGCGAAACGTAATTCAATTGTTATGCAGGCTATGTAGATTTCATCCAGTGTACAGGGGGCTCCTTGCCTGATGAATTTGTTTGCAGTCTTATTGTGCAGGCGACATCTGAATTGCGCAATCAGGGATGGCTCATTCCAATCCAAACCAGCAGAAATCAGTTTGAATTCTTCGATGTAGGATCTTACTGAGCCATTGCCTTGTTGAAGCTGGCAGAGTTGTTGAGTGGCAGTTTCTTCCTGTATGGGGTCACCGAAGTGTTGTCTGAATCTAGTGAGGAAGTTTTGGAGTTATCCAAGATCGGGTCATTTCGCTCAATGAAAAGAAGCGGTGGCTGAAGCCGTGAGGAGGCTGAGAATGAAAGAGACCCATGATCTGTCTGTCGAAAACTCCCCTGGTCAGGTGCCAATGAATACTTGGCACTGAGCAAGAAACATTCTCATTTTGGTTGAGTCTCCTGTAAATCTGTCTGATAAACAGCCAGGAGTTTTGGGAATAAGTGCACCGGCTGCTGGTAGCAGAGCTGGAACAGACACTGCAGGTGGTGGAGGTGGTGGAAGAGGCAATTGTTGAGCTAAAATTTGCAGCTGCTGGAACATCTGATGCATATTAGCTGTTAAATTCTGCACTTCGGTTTTCAAACCATCTTGGCATCTGTGGATGGTGTCCATCTCTGAGTTGTCTGCTGTTACTCCAGCTTGTAGCTCCAATGCCATGCTGTGGATCTGTGGTAGTCCGTGAATTTTTTTTGGAGTAGATCAGATTAATGTCAGGCGCAAGAAGTCAGGAGCCAGGATAGAGTTCAAAAGAACTATGAGTTTATTGCATGCTACATATACACAGGAATCTGATCTACTAACAGTCAAGGCAAATTGGTGCCAGATAAGAGTCAATGGACTTCAAGAGGTGCTTGACAAAAATGGAAATAATGTTGAAGAAACAGTGGCTGATAACATTTACCGTGTTGAGTTATCCCGCATGGAATTGTCTGCAGCGAGTTGTCCCACGGCGAGTTGGCCACGCCCATGGTGGTTTCGCCATGGTGAAATGGCTGCGGCGAGTTGTCCTAGACCCTCCCCCAGAATTCTGTGCTATAACATCTGGAACATAACATGGTGGCTGGAAATACTAGGAGTGTCAATACATCTGGAAGGCAACACTAAGGGGGAAAAATGCTTTCGTTGATAAATATTAATCCCTGACTCATCTGTTATAACATTTTGCCTAAGAGGAAAGGAGGGATGTGAGGAAAGAGCAGGGAATAATAGTCTATGTTTAGGTGACATCAGCAGTGATAGCTCATCAAAAATAGACTACTTCTCCATGGTCTTAATTGGGTCAGTTGTAATTTGAGGCCAAGATTAGGAACATTGAGGCAAGTAACAGTAAGTGTTGCTTGTGCTTATCACATATGAACAGGGTGAAGAAAAGCGGATGTCATATTCTGAATGGACAATAGGTTATTCACAAAAACAGATAAAACTTCATCTGAATGAGACCATTGGTTTCTCTTCCTTGAGTTCCTGCTCAGGTCTCAGGTAGAATTTTCCCCCAGGTTTTCTTTTTTGTAGCATTGATATTAAGAGTTGCATACACATTCTGTTCAATTCAGAAATGTCAAGGTTTGTTTCCTAGATTTTCTGCATATAATTTTGAAAACTTTGGGTAGAAATCTGTGTTGCTATGTCCATCACAGAGTTTCTAGACTGGTACATCTTACAGTCTTCTCACTATGCATGATGTGGAGAAATTTGGAAATCTTCATCATTACTGTTATGGTAGCAGAATAGCAATAGCAATAGCACTTAGACTTATATACTGCTTCATAGTGCTTTACAGCCCTCTCTAAGCGGTTTACAGAGTTAGCATATTGCCCCCAACAATCTGGGTCCTCATTTTACCGACCTCGGAAGGATGGAAGGCTGAGTCAACCTTGAGCCTGGTGAGATTCGATCTGCCAAACTGCTGGCAGCCAGTGATCAGCAGAAGTAGCCTGCAGTACTGCACTCTAACCACTGCGCCACTGCGGCTCAGAACCTAACTGATCTTCTCTAGACTTGGAAACTAAGTAGGGTCAAGCTTGGTTAGTGCTTGGATGGAAACTACCAGGCAATATTGGGTCTATAAATAGACTGGGAAATTTAAAAAAACCATCTTAGAAGAAGGTAATCACAAATCACTCTGGACTGTTGTCAAAATCCCGCATGAAAAAATCTATGGGGTCACCAGGAGCCAAACTCAAAGAAGTAGTAGTAGTCATTTTTTTTCTTCCATTCAATCATATCTAATTCTCAGAGACTGCCTGGTCAAGTCCTTGCAGTTTTCCTGGCAAGGTTTTTCAGTGGTTTGCCATTGCCTCCTTCCTAGGGCTGAGGTAAAGTGATTGGCCCAAGGTCACCCAGCTGGTTTTGTGCCTAAGGCAGGACTAGAACTCACAGTCTCCTGGTTTCTAGCCTGATACCTTAACCACTACACCAAACTGGCTTTAGCAGTAGCAGCAGAAATAATATTACCTTGCAAAGATAGGAGGAAGATTAAACTTGTTTCTTCCCCTATCCTAGAAAACAAGTTTTAAATTCCACAGTGATATATTTCTCTCCTTTCTTCCCATTCAGCACATCTAACTTGTTCACAGACTTTAGTCTACACACTTTAATAGCAATAATGCAGAACTAACTAGTAATTAGAAACATGGCTATCTAAATGCACTTTCAGCCCTTTCCCCATTAGTTTTCATGTGTGACAGGAAAGCTCTGCTGCTTGCTGTAATGTTGAGCCTTTTGTGGGTTTAGCTTTGCATTGATAACAAAGCAGTATGCCAAACAAGGGCAAAGCAATAGCAATAGCACTTAGACTTATATACCGCTTCACAGTGCTTTACAGCTCTTTCTAAGCGGTTTACAGAGTCAGCATATTGCCCCCAACAATCTGAGTCCTCATTTTACCCACCTGAAGGCTGAGTCAACATTGAGCCTGGTGAGATTCGATCTGCCAAACTGCTGGCAGCCGGTGATCAGCAGAAGTAGCCTGCAGTACTGCATTCTAACCACTGCGCCACCGCAGCTCAAAGGTAGGTAGATGCAACTTACATAAAAAATGAGAGGGAAAGAAGATTGCCTTTTCTGCTTCTCCAGTTCTTTGACTGAAAAGTCTTGTGCATTTGTTTTTCCTTTCCAATTTAGGAGCCAGCTGATGGGAGGGTGAGGAGATGGGCTGACTGAAGAAGGGAGACCTATTGAGGCCTTGCTTAAGGACTCTCATAAGGATAAAGATAACATAGAAGATGGTGATAAAGACTCTTAGAACAATAGTCTGAGGTACTCTAAAGTTGCATACTACAAGGTTAAGAACATAAGTTGTGCCCTTCTGGATCAGACCTGAAGCTCATCTAGTCCATCAGTCTGTTTGGACAGTGGTCAGCCACAAGGAAGCCCACTACTCTCCCAGTAGATACCCTTCAAGGGCAGTCATACTGTCATCAAAGCTAATAGCCTGTCAATCGTCCCATTTGGCACATCCAAAAAAAGAAACTCCTGGCACGTAGCAACTACCAAGAGTAAAACTTTATTGAAAGATCCATTTAGGTACAGCAGAAGCAAAGTCAGCTCTGAGGTTTTCCCGCAAAAACCCACATAGGTAAATCCCCCTTTTTACCCCTGGGCCACCCACAGTTCATTGTCCACCAATTACACTCAGTACTTTTGTTTTGGGAAAACATTCTGCACCAGCTGGTAGCTCCAAGAACTTGGCCTTGGTGGTAATCTCCTCTCCAGCAGCAGAAGGCTCTAATGCATTCCTTAGCCTCCAACCACCCTAGGAATTTACCAACCCCCTCCCATTTCTGTTTGGCAAACTGCGAGCTGGAAGTTGATGCAGGCAACGAAGAAAGTGAGTCAGTTTTGACATGCCGACCCTCCAGAGGAATGATAGACCTAGGAAGTAAACAGAAAAGTGCATGCCACATTAGACATTATTTGTGTCTCTCCTCACTGGGGCAGACCTGCATGTTTGGCATGAAATTTGCACACTAACCTAGCCACCTTCACATCTGTTGCAGCCACCCATTCTGCATCAGCCAAGGGATTGTCAGAATGCACACAGTGTGACTATTTTCAGACAACCCAGGAGCAAAATACAGTAAACAGAGGTTTGTCTTTGTCAGGCCTGCCTCCGTTCAAAACCCAAGAAAGAAAACCCCCGACTCCATTGAAGTAGAGAAGATGTACTTTTACTGAGTTTGAAATGATAGCAGCGAAAGAAAAGCAAGATCTGAGCCAAAAGGCGCGAAAGTTACATATTGAAAGTTTCCCCAAATCCCTCCCCCCAGGGACCCAGGCTGAATGTCCAATCCCCATCCCACATAGTGTCATGTGGGACACATCTTCAGGTATTTTCGTCCATCTGGAGTTCCAGGACGGTTGGCCTGGACTGGATGTAAACAACTCCATTCAGCAGCGCAGTAATTCGTGAGAGCAAACCTCCCTTTTTATTCACATGGGCCTTCTTCACACCAGCTCACTTCCCAAACCCCAATGCCATGCCCCCCCCCGTTACTATGGCAGCCGATAGCAAGCAAGCATCAAAGGGAAAAACCCATGCTGGAGATCCGGCTGACATTCGGCCCTCCTGCAGTAGAGGCCTTAGCCCTAAGGGAAAACCATAAGACAAAATAGACAGGATAGAAGCAAGCTACCATACAGGGGAGTAAAATAACATTAAGGCTTGTCAGGGTATTTAGTGTGAAACAGTTGTAGGAGTTTAGGGGCCCGGACATCCCGAGCGTTCACCCATTCAGACTGTGAGGGAGGGAAATGTTTATTGTAAATACTGTACTTTCCCTCTATGCTTCCTGGAATCCAGGATCTCCTTGACCTCGAAGTGTTGTTCACCTTTGATGAGGAGGGGAATTGGAGGGGCAGGTTGGCCTGGTCGAAGAGGAGATACATGCTCAGGTTTCAACAAGCTAACATGAAACACAGGGTGGATCCGTCTAAGGGTTTTGGGTAGCTCTAACTGTACCGTGACTGGATTTACGATCCTAACAATAGGGAAAGGGCCTACATATTTGGGTCCCAGTTTCTTTGATTTCTGGGTGGTCTGTAAGTACTTTGTAGATAGGAAGACCCTGTCCCCTACTTGGAACCCTTTCGGTATAGCTCTTTTCTTGTCAGCCTGTTTTTTATGGGCTTGATGTGCCTCGTCTAGTGCCTTACGGGTGATGGGCCAAATACATTGAAGCTGCTCAATCCATTCCACTAAGGAAGGGATCTGGGGTTTCCCCTGGGGCAGTTCTGGAATGGGTACGAAATCCTGACCAGAAGCAACTTTAAATGGGGTGAAGCCGGTGCTACTGTGGATCGAGTTATTGTAAGCGACTACTGCGAAAGGCAGCAAGTCGGCCCAATTGTCCTGCTGGTAGTTTACATAGCACCTGAGGTACTGTTCCAGAACCGAGTTCTTACATTCACAGGCCCCGTTAGTTTGAGGGTGGTGGGCGAAGCTGAGACCCTGGGCGCAGCCTAACAACTTCAGGAACTCCCTCCAGAAGTGGGAGGTGAATTGTACCCCCCTATCCGAAATGATGCGGTCAGGAACCCCGTGTAACCTATACACATGTTGGATAAACAGTTTGGTGAGCGTTTTTGCGGAAGGGATCTTGGAGCAGGGTACAAAGTGCACCTGCTTGGAAAATAAGTCCATGATCACCCAAATGACTGTGTTCCCCCCGCTCTCAGGTAGTTCAACAATGAAGTCCATGGATATTTCCTTCCATGGGGCACTAGGTCTGGCAACACTCTGGAGGAGTCCAGCAGGCTTCCCGGGGGACCTCTTAGCAGAGGCACACACAGGACAACTGGCCACGTAGGTTTCTATGTCCTTTTTCAACGAGGGCCAACAGAACTGCCGTTTGACTAGGTGTAAAGTTTTCACGAAGCCAAAGTGTCCAGCAGCTTTCGAATCATGGGCCCCTTGCAGCACAGTCCCCCTAAGACTGGCTGGGACGTATAGTTTAGCGCCAATCCATGCTAGGCCACCTCGCATGGTGCACTCATTTGAGTGGGACAGGAACCAGTCATCACTTTTCAGCGCTCCTTTCAGCTCCTCGCTTAAGTCACTGGGGAGGTCGAGGTCCACTTTCTCCTGGGCTCTGGTGACGACCGGGGCAGCCAGTTGCTTGGAGGGGTAACTGGGCAGATTACTTTTGGCTGAGCACTATTGTACTGGGGCAATCTAGACAAAGCATCTGCCATAAAGTTCTTCCCCCCAGGAAGTTAGCGGAAGGAAAAATTAAAATGGTTAAAGTGTTGCGCCCAACAAATTTGCTTGGGTGACAATTTTCGGGGCGTTTTTAGGGCTTCCAGGTTTTTATGGTCAGTCCACACCTCAAAAGGGTGTTTTGCCCATTTGAGGAAATGCCTCCAAGTTAATAGGGCCCATCGGACAGCAAATGCTTCCTTCTCCCATATTGCCCATCTCCTTTCGGTTTCAGTTAATTTCCTGGAGGTGTAAGCGCAGGGTTGTAAGGCCCTGTTCTGCCCCAGCGACGAGCCACCAATAATACGCACACACAAACTGCAAAACACTGTTCGTTTACGAATAATAAAGGTCTCCTAATAAGTTCTTAGGCAGGTCTGACTGTATTTGGCAATACTCCCAGAGCTAGGAATGCAGGAAATAAGACCCGTACTGGAACAAGTACACGAGCAGACCGGAGTCACAAAGATCAAGAGTGATATCAAACATTGTTTCCTGCAACATGGCTCAGTGTGGTCAGGGCTTAAATAGTCTAAGCGTGTGGCCACTTAGCCTGCAGCTCTACTCCCGAGGAGACCTCCTCCTGAGTAGCCACTCTTGCCTTCTAGCAGCCCTGCGTGCCCGAGCATTGAGAAGAAGAGGCTCCTCCTCTTCTTCTTCGGCCCTGATGGGCTCCTCAGGAGGTACAGAAGGCCCTGCTTGACTCTCAGCCTCCTTGCTCTCTGACTCTGGTGCCAGGTACACGGGCCGATGGTACCTTGCCACAACCGCCTCATCGTCCTCCTCGCTCTCTGATTCGGGCGCCAGGTGCACGGGCCGATGATACCGTGCCACAACCGCCTCATCGTCCTCGGGATCCATGAGCACAACAGGCCCCAGCAGCGTTTGCCTGTAATAGCACGGACCCCACAGCTACATCACTGGCGTCAGCCTGGACTACGAAGGGGACATCCGTGTCAGGATGTTTAAGGACAGGTTCGGCTGCAAACAGCCGCTTAAGTTTCTCAAAGGCTGCTTGGCATTCCATTGTCCACTCCAGGGGACGGCTAGGCTTTGGCTTAACCTCTCCCTTGGTCTTTAGGAGGTTGGTAATGGGTAACACAATTTTAGCAAAGGCGGGTATGAATTGTCGATAAAAGTTTGCAAAACCCAGAAAGCTTTGCAACTGCTTTCTGGTGCGGGGGGACACTCCATGACTGCCCGCACCTTCTCGGGGTCCATTTCTATCCCCTCATGTGATATGCGGTAACCCAAATAGTCAATTTTATCCTGGTGAAATTCGCACTTTGACAATTTGGCGTACAGTTCAGCAGCCCTGAGTTTTTTCAGGACTGAGCACACTAACTTCACATGTTCTTCCATAGTTTCAGTGTAGATAAGAATGTCATCTAGTTAAACTAGGACCCCCTTGTACAAATGCTCATGCAGCACCTCATTGATCAATTGCATGAACACAGCAGGTGCCCCTTGTAATCCAAACGGGAGCACCCTGAACTGGAAGCAACCCAAAGGGCAATTGAAAGCGGTTTTCCACTCATCTCCCTCCTTAATGCAGACTCTTTAATAAGCTGCTCTCAAGACCAGCTTAGTAAAGATTTTTCCTTTGGCCAGATTTGATTGCTTATTTGTACCCGGACTATCATTAAGTGTTGTACCTTATGATTCTTGACGAACGTATCTTTTCTTTTATGTACACTGAGAGCATATGCACCAAGACAAATTCCTTGTGTGTCCAATCACACTTGGCCAATAAAAAAATCTATTCTATTCTATGAGCCAACATGTCCTTCATTAGGGGTAGCGGGTAAACATTGTCCACACCCACCGCGTTGAGACCTTTATAGTCCATGCATAAGTGAAGAGAGCCATCCTTTTTCTCACGAAACAACACTGGGGCGGCCACCTGCGGCCTAGCTGGTTGGATGAAGCCCCGCTTTAGATTTTTGTCACAGGCTCGCAGTTCCTCCAGCTCTCGTGGGGTCATCGAGTAGATCTTTGGCTTAGGGAGTCTCACCCCCGAGAGGATTTCTGTGCTGCAGTCCGTGGGGCGATGGGGTGGGAGCACATCCGAGCCCCTCTCGTTGAATGCCTCCCTGAGGTCCCAGTATTCTTTTGGGATTTTTTCCTCACCGTCTAGGCGCTCGCTCACTGCAGCTCCTAGCTTCCTCGAGGCCTTTGCTCTGGGTGGGGTTTTGCCTCCCGCTCTTCCCGGCTGTGTGGAACAGATTTGTAAAAGCCCCTTCCTCCAGTTCACATGGGGGTTCCATTTTTGGAGCCAGGGTAATCCAAGCAAGAGGGGTCACTCCATTCCAGGGGCTACAATGAAACTCAGTGTCTCTCAGTGATCCCCCATCCACATCTCCACTGGTTCAGTTACAAAGTTAGCTGGACCTCCCCCAGCTACCGACCCATCCAGCTGGCAAAATGCTATGGGCACCCTCAGTGTTCTCAGTCTCAGTCCCAGTTTCTCTACTACCTTGGGGCTAATCACACATCTTGTGCACCCAGAGTCCAAAAGGGCTAGCATCTTCCCCTGGGCTCCAGATGAAGGCACCTGCAGCTCCACTGGGATGGTCATGGGGGCTACATGCTGACTTACCAGGGGGTCATCGTCGGAGTCGGTCTCACTCTCCTCCGGGGTGGTCGGAGTTCCCAGCTCCTCCTGGCCAGGAGGGGCGAACTCAACGACCTCCACCCCTTTCAGCGCTGTTTCACGGTGCTTTGCTGGCTGCTTCTCGGGCTTCCTGCCCCCAGCAGTTGTTGGCTTGGAGCCTGGCTTGGTGAGGCAATCAGCTGCTCGGTGCCCCTCCTTCCCACACCTGAAGCACGCCGTGGATCTCAGTTTGGCTGCTGGCCTGCCTTTGGCAGCTCTCGGGGCCTCTTTTGGGGCAGAGGGGGAAGGCTTGCTCCAGCCGCGGCTTCCACGATGCTGGTGTCTGGCCAGATCGATTTCCACCTCAGCTGCCAACACATACCAGCGCTGAAGGTCTCGGGGGGCTCCCCGGGAGACGCAACTCTGATAGACGTCATCGTTAAGCCCGTCTTTGTAGCACTCCATCAGGGCCTTTGGGGACTAGCCATGCATGTGGCAGGCCAACTCGCGAAACTCCTGGGTGTATTCTGCTACTGACCTCCGCCCCTGGTTTATGGTCTTCTTCCTGGTCCTAGCCTTGCGTTCAGCTAGGGGGTCCTTGAACCGCGTGCGGAGCGCCACCATAAACTGGTTGTAATCTCTCAGCTGGGGGGCATCATCGTTGTGAAGAGGGACCATCCATTCTGCTGCAGTCCCTTCCAAGGTGATGGTGACACATCTCACTTTGGCTGCCTCTGGAGCAAAATCCTCCCCATAATCCTGCATGTGATTCCAGACTTGAGCTAGGAAGAATCCCAGAGCTTTGGGATCCGCTCCGTATTTTACTCCCAGCTGAGGAACCTTTGGAATTTGGTGCCTCTGGGGGGGCCCCCCCCCGGGGGGGGGGGGGGCTGGGCTGCAGCAGCCGTGGCTGCTGGGACGCCTGCGGCCGGAGCTGGCCCCTGCTGAGCTACAGGAATCACAGCTGGGGTTGCAGAGACGCCGGCTCCCCCTGCTGCCTCTCCATCTTCGCGCGCTGGCAGGGCATGCTTCTCTGCGAGGGCCCTCTGAGCTCTCCGGCTCTCGAGTGCTTCATGCAGGAGTTGCAGGGCATGGGTCAGCAGGAGGTCCTCTTTGTCGGCTTCCTGAAAGGCTTTATCTCCCCACCGGTGTCTGGCGACAGTTACCCCCGGGGGGTGCTCCTCCGGGTCTTCATGCGTCCTACACCCAGCAACCATCTGGTTTGGACCGGTTTCTCCTCGAGCTGCAACTCCTCCAGCCACTCTGTCTCCTCCCGGCAGCAGTGTGGCTCGGGAGGTTGACCCCACAGCTCCCCAGTCTTCCTGGTCACTCCCGTGGGTTGACATTGTGTGCTCAGCCCCCTCAGTAGACTAGGTCTCTGGGTTGGCCGATAAAGCAGATCTTGCTTAATGTCAGGCCTGCCTCTGTTCAAAACCCAAGAAAGAAAACCCCTGACTCCATTGAAGTAGAGAAGAGGTACTTTTACTGAGTTTGAAATGATAGCAGCGAAAGAAAAGCAAGATCTGAGCCAAAAAGCGAGGAAGTTACATATTGAAAGTTTCCCCAAATCCCTCACCCCAGGGACCCAGGCTGAATGTCCAATCCCCATCCCACATAGTGTCATGTGGGGCACATCTTCAGGTGTTTTCGTCCACCTGGAATTCCAGGATGGTTGGCCTTGACTGGATGTAAACAACTCCATTCAGCAGCGCAGTAATTCGTGAGAGCAAACCTCCCTTTTTATTCACATGGGCCTTCTTTATTATTATTATTATTATTATTATTATTATTATTATTATTATTATTATTATTATTATTTATTAAATTTGTATGCCGCCCAACTCCCAAGGGACTCTTCTTCACACCAGCTCACTTCCCAAACACCAATGCCATGCCCCCCCCTCCCCGTTACTATGGCAGCCGATAGCAAGCAAGCATCAAAGGGAAAAACCCATGCTGAAGATCCGGCTGACAGTCATTCAAATAGTGGTTTATCTACAAGGAATATATACATACACGTACTAGGCAAAGTCAGGCAATCAATCATCAACTATAGCACGGAAGCACACACGGAGAGAGAGAGACGCCCTCACAGGGCCTCTCTTATATTACAGCCTCTTAAAGCGGTAGCAGTCAAATAACCCTGCTGACTCATTGCTACCATTGCATCATCATTACAGTATTACAACATTACAGCAGCTGGTCAGCTATTAAATCATCATTACCCTGACGGGGATAGCCCCTCCATAACACCAAATATTGCAGTTTCCCACTATGGTACCGGGAGTCTAGAATCTCCTTGATTTCATAGTGCTCCTCTCCTTTGACTAGGATAGGAGGGGGAGGCTTCTCCGTAGCAGGTCTTAATCCCAAACTACGGAAATACTTCAACAGACTGCAGTGAAACACTGGGTGCACTCGAGGCTTTTTGGCAGATGCAGCTCTACAGTAACCAGATTTATGATCTGGATAATCTGGAAGGGTCCTATGTAGTTTGGGCCTAGCTTCTCATAAGGCTGCCTCAGGTTAAGGAACTTGGTAGACAGGTATACTTTATCCCCCACCTTGAACTCCCCCTGTGGGGCTCTTTCCTTGTCCATCTGCCTCTTCTGCGTTTCCCTAGCTTTTTGCAATGCCCTGCGCAGCACCACCCATGTTTCCTTTAACATTTCCATCCATTCAGCCAAGGATGCTGAGGACGGCTGCCCCTGAGTGATTTCCAGCATGGGCGCAAACTCTACTCCGCTAGCTACCCGGAAAGGGGTAAACCCTGTACTACTATGCACGGAGTTGTTGTATGCCACTTCTGCAAAAGGTAGCACTTCAGCCCAATTGGTCTGTTGGTAGTTGACATAACATCTCAGGTACTGCTCCAAAACTGAGTTCGTACATTCACAAGCTCCATTGGTACTAGGATGATAGGCGGAGCTAAGGCCCTGTGAGGAGCCAATCAGGTTGAGGAATTCCCGCCAAAATCTTGACGTGAACTACACCCCTTGGTCCAAAATTATGTGTTTTGGGACTCCATGCAGCCAATAGATATGCTGCACGAACATCTTCGCCAGGGACCGGGCGGAGGGAATCTTTGAGCATGCTACAAAATGTGCCTGCTTGGAAAATAAGTCAGTGGTGGTTCAGATTACAGTATTCCCTGCACATTCTGGCAAGTCCACAATAAAGTCCATAGAGATCTCTTCCCAGGGCTTCATCAGATCGGCCACTGGCTGCAATAGACTGGGGGGCTTCCTGGGTAGCCGTTTCATTGAAGCACACACAGGGCAGCTGACTACGTATGCCTCTATGTCTTTTTTCATCTTTGGCCACCAGAACTGCCTGTTCACTAAGTGAAGAGGTTTTACGAACCCAAAATGTCCTGCTGCCTTTGTATCATGACTCCTCTGCAAAATCGAGGTCTCTTGGCTGGCCGGTTAAAATATTGAACGCACCGGGCTTGCTTAGGGGACAGTTTCCATGGGGTCTTCAGCACTTCTAGGTTTTTGTGGTCCATCCAGATCTCGAATGGGACCTTGCTACCCTCCAAGAACTGTTTCCACATCTTGAGAGCCCACCGGACTGCATAAACCTCCTTTTCCCAGATAGCCCAGGCCCTTTCAGTATCGGAGAGCTTCCAGGACATGTAGGCGCAAGGTTGCAATTCCCTTTTGGCATTGTTTTGGAGTAGGGCTGCCCCATTACTACATCACTGGCATCAGTTTGTATTACAAACGGCTTCTCCTGGTCGGGGTACTTCAGGACCGGCTCTTCAGTGAACAGGAGTTTCAGCTTTTCAAAAGCAGCTTGGCAGTCAAGGGACCAATCCAGGGGTTGGCTGGGTTTTGGTCCCCCCCCCCCCGGTTTTCAGCAGATTGGTAATCAGCAGGGCTATCTGGGCGAATGTGGGAATAAATTGGCGGTTAAAGTTCACGAAGCATAAGAAGCTCTGTATCTCAAGAGGTCCGAGCTCCTGACCTAATCCAGCATTAACATCTCCACTTGTGTGGTTGATAACTGGGTTTATTAAGCCAGACTCAGGCACACAAATGAGTTCCAAAAAGCAATAAGCATGAAACAGATGCAATCCGGAAGTAGTCAGCGGTGGGAGCATCCGCCTCCCAGGGCGGTTATGTAGGCGAGCCACGCCCTCCGTCGGCACAGGCCTCACCCGGAAGGCAGCTGTGTCTCAGATCGGCCATTAGGATCCCCACCCGGCCGCTCCGCAAGGCCTCGCAGCTGATCGTTGGGCCGACGCCTTCGTCTCCTCTCACAGCTGTTCGTCAGGCATTCGGGTTGCCTTGCGCTGTCCCGCCTCCCCACTACGCAGCTGATTGGCGCTCCAACGGCGGTTCTCCGGCACACTGCTGCAGCCGCCGGCTTCACAAACCCCCCAACACCAGGAGCTTCCCTCCCCCCCGGTAAGGCAAACCCTGAGGGAAAACGGGTTTGACAGGGGTGGCTCCCCTCTCACCAGGGCCACACCTGGAAGATAGTAAGCAAACATAGTGAGGATACATAGCAAAAGAGTACTACACCCGACCTCCCGTATTCCCCCCCCCGGTTTGTGGGGATGTTCCCCATGGAACTTCCTGAGCAGACGGGCTGCCCGTATGTCTCCGCTTGCCACCCAGGAGGCTTCTGTATCGGGATATCCCATCGAACTAGGTACTGCAGTCAACCCCTATGCAGTTGGGAGTCCAATATCCGGTCGATCTCGTAATGGGTTACCAGGTAATGGTAATGGTTGTGGTGGAATGGAGGTCTCACCTACTTGCTTAAGCAGACTACTTTGAAATACAGGGTGCATCTTTCCTAACAGTCGGGGTAGTTTCAGCTCCACCGTTACAGGATTAATTATCCCTACAATGGGGAATGGGCCCAGGAACTTTGGACCCAACTTCCAGCAGGGGACCCTTACCTTTAGGTATTTGGTCGATAGATACACCCTCTCTCCCACCTGGAATGGCTTCTGGGGAGCCCGTTTCCTGTCAGCCTGTATCTTCTGGATGTCTGCGGCTTTCCGCAAGGCCGCCTTCACAGCTTCCCACACCCCTGGCAAGGTATCTATCCATTCTTTTGGGCTGAGCGGGGTAGGGAGTTCTCGTGGGTACTCAGGTATGGGAACGAAATCCAATCCATGTACTACTCTAAAAGGGGTAAATCCGGTACTGCTGTGGACGGCATTATTTTATGCCACCTCCGCAAACGGCAGGAGTTCCTCCCAATTGGTCTGCTGATAGGTGACACAGCACCTAAGATATCTTTCTACAATGGTGTTGGCTCTCTCTGCTGCCCTGTTAGTACTTGATGGAAAGCTGAGCTTAACCCCTGGGATGACCCTATCATCCGGATGAACTCCCGCCAGAACTTGGCTGTGAACTGTACCCCCCCCCATCCGAAATGATCCTCCGCAGCACCCCGTGAAGGTGATAGATATGCTGCAGGAATAGTTTAGCCAACCTTCATGCCGACGGTAAACCGGGGCAGGGTATAAAATGGGCCTGTTTAGAAAATAAATCAATGACTGTCTATATGACGGTGTGGCCATTGCTCTCCGGCAGCTCAACAATAAAATCCATGCCTATCTCCTCCCACGGCTGGGTGGGTTTGGCCACGGACTGCAAGAGGCCAGGGGGTTTCCCTGTGCAGGGTTTGGTAGTTGTGCAGATTGGACAGCTTCTGACATAGTCCTCTATTTCGTGTTGCATCCTGGGCCACCAAAATTGCCGCTTGACTAAATGCAGGGCTTTCAGGAACCCAAAGTGTCCTGCTTGTTTCATGTCATGGCACCTTTGTAGCACCTGTGGCCTCAGGGCATGTGGCACATACAGTTTATTGCCTTTCCACGTCAACCCGTCCCATTGGGTAAGCAGTTGCCTGTGTCCCAAGAACCACGGGTCTGTGAGTAATTCGGTCTGTAAGCAACTCGTCAACTCTTCGGTGGTTGCAGCCGGCCGCCAGGCCGAAATCCGTGCAGCAGGTTGCGTCTGCGGTGAGGGGGGAATGATGGCGTGCATGACCACCTCCTGGCGGCTGTTGTATTGAGGCATCCTTGACAACGCGTCCACTAGAAAGTTTTTCCCTGCCGTAATGTACTTCAAGGTGAACCGGAAGCGTTTGAAGTACTGTGCCCACCGTACCTGTTTGGGCGACAACCTCCACGGGGCCTGGAGGGCCTCGAGGTTTTTATGGTCCGTCCATACCTTGAATGGTATTTTACTTCCCTCCAGGAGGTGACGCCAGGTCACGAGGGCCCACCGGACCACAAAGGCCTCTTTCTCCCATATGGCCCACCGATGTTCGGTTTCCAAGAGTTTGTGGGAGGTATACGCGCACGGCTGTAACGTGCCCTGTTCATTAGCTTGGAGTAGGACAGTGGCTACCGCTACATCGCTGGCATCTGCTTGGACCACAAAGGCTTGTTCAGGATTCGGGTGTTTCAGAACTGGCTCTCTCGTGAACAACGCCTTGAGGGATTCAAATGCTCGCTGGCACTCCATCGTCCAGTGAAGCGGCTGGCCCGGTTGGGGTTTCAACGTTGTGTGCTTGGTCCTCAGGAGGTCTGTCAAGGGCAAAGCCACCTTGGCAAATGTGGGGATGAAAGTCCGATAGAAATTCGCGAAGCCCAGGAAACTGTAGCTGCCGACGTGTTCTTGGCGCTTGCCACCCCAGGACAGCCTGGACCTTGGCTGGGTCCATTTCCACTCTGGTGCTGGAAATGCGATATCCCAAATAATCCAGCCGAGTTTGGTGGAACTTGCACTTTGCTAACTTTACATAGAGATTGGCGGCTGGATTTTTTCAAGACCTGCCAGACCAGCTGGGTGTGCTCAGCCATGGTTTTTGTGTAAATGAGGATGTCATCGAGGTACACAAGCACTCCCTGATACAGATGCTCGTGTAACACCTTGTTTATCAGCTGCATGAACACTGCAGGAGCCCCCTGCAGGCCGAAAGGCATCACCCGGAATTGGTAACTCCCCAAGGGGCAGTTGAAGGCGGTCTTCCATTCATCCCCCTCCCTGTAGTATGCCTCCCTCAGGTCTAATTTGGTAAAGATCCTCCTCTTGGCCAAGTGGGCCAACATATCTTTCATAAGGGGCAGAGGGTACATGTTCTCAACACACACAATGTTAATGCCCCTGAAGTCCACACATAAGCGCATAGTCCCATCCTTCTCTTTAAACAGGACGGGAGCCACGATCCTTGAGCGAGCTGGCTGAATGAACCCCCGAGCCAGGTTCTTGTTGATGTACTTCTGCAGTTCCTCCATCTCTTTTGGTGTCATCGAGTACATCTTGGGTTTTGGTAGTTGTGCCCCGGGTAGGATGTCGATGGCACAATCGGTTAGCCGATGTGGGGGCAGCACATCGCATTCGTTCTTGCTAAATACTTCTGCCAAATCCCCGTAGACTCAAGGGGAGGAGGCGTGGGGTGGAACTTGGGTTGGCAGGGGTAGGGCCCCAACCTCCAGGACCTGATCTTTCCCCCCTTGAACAGATTTGTGTGGCGGGGACCTGGGACCTGTCCCTATCAGTTTGCGGAACCCGCCTTCCCACTATATCGTAGGACCCCACTTGTCTAACCAGGTTAACCCTAGGATTATGGATTCGGTCATCGTAGGCACCACTATGAACCGTATCATTTCCCAATGCTGGGCCATGTCTAACCGCACCGGCTTGGTGATATGTGTGGCTGGGACTCCCCCCAACAGGGACCTATCAACCTGCTCAAACCGTATGGGGTTAACCAACTTCTTGACCCGTACCCCCAGGTCAGTAGCTACCGCTCAGCTTATCAGGCACCGGGTACACCCCGAGTCTATCAGTGCCTTATATCTACTGCCTCGACCCGATTGTGGGGCCGTTATGGTCACAGGGATGAGGAAGGGCCGAACAGGTGCACTCACCATCGGATCCCCTTCCCCGTTGTCGTCACTGTCGTAGGAGGCCGTCTGGTACTCGCCTTCCGCTGTTCCCTTGCCCACCTCAGTTGGTGCTGGTGAACCCTCCACTGCTTGGTTCGCCGCTCGGGACTTCTCAGGATTCTTCAGAGGGGTCCTCTTCACCTGGCTCGCCCTAGGGGATCCTGCCTTGCCCTGCGGAGTAGGGGCTGGGCACTCGGCCGCGCGATGACCCGGTTGGCCACACCAAAAACATTTCAATATTGGTGGTGCCGTCCCATCCTGCAGAACCCCCGCAAGGACAGGGAACACCTGGCTAGCCACGAGTGGATGCTCTGTGGCCCTTCGTGGTCCGGCACCGAACTCCCCCTTGGGGCGACACTCCCGTAGCTCATCGTCGAGCTCGATAGCCGCCTGGTACCAGTTGGCTAATTGTAGACCCCTGTCCAGGCCTGCCTTGAAATGATGGACCAGCAGGCGCTCAGGCCACCCCCTCACCTTACTGGCAGCCCGGCGGAAGTCCCAGATGTAGTCCTCCCTGACCGTCCTCTCTGTTGTAGCGCCAGAAGCTCCCGCTCTGCCTGGTGGACTCGGGTCAGGTCCTCAAATTGGGCCCGTAGCGCCTCCAGGAAAAGGCCAATCTCCACCAGTTCACCAGCGTGCTCGTTATGGAGAGATGCCACCCACTCGGCCACTTCCCCCTCCAGTACCGCTGTCACCGCCACAACCATCATCCATTGCGACGGGTACTGGCGGCCATAGCAATCCAGGTGGCTGATCACCTGGCTTAAAAGCAAAGCCAGGCGTCCGGGATCTCCATCAAAAGTAGACTTCAAAGGAGGGGGTTCCATGGGCAGTGGATAAGGCCAATAGCCCACTGGCCACCCCGGACCCTGCGGACCCTGGTCAACCTGTCGTTGGCCCAGGACCCCAGGTGCCGTCAATGGGGCCTGGCAGCCGTGGGGTGGGCCTGCTTGTCGCAGAGCCCGGAATGATGGGGGCCCGTCCCCCCTGGCCTGTCTCTCTGGTCAACAACCCCTGCTGACCCCTCAAGATCCCCCATTAGGAACTCCGTTCTGGGCCCCTTGCCATTGAGGCTTCTTGCAGTCTGCTTGGGGTGGTATCCAAATGAAGCTTCGGACTGGCCAATCGAAAACGGGTAGACGGTGCAGTGCTCAGCTGCGTCTCCTGCAGCCATGTTGGCCATGAGGCTGCCTCTCCTCCCATGGTTGCCAGGTAGGAACATCCCAGAAACTAGCCTCTCCGAACCACTCCCGCAGTATCTCCATCGTTTGACTGCCTGGGACGGTTGAGTAGCTGTACTCCCCCTCCTTGTCACAGTCCTCCCCACCAGTTCTCCTACCTTCCAGCAGAAAGCAGCAGACAATTGGGAAAAGGGTAGAGTGCTGACTTCCTCTCAAGAGGTCCAAGCTCCTGACCTAATCCAGCATTAACAACTCCACTCGTGCGGTTGATAACTGCGTTTATTAAGCTGGACTCAGGCACACAAATGAGTTCCAAAAAGCAATAAGCACGAAACAGATGCAATCTGGAAGTAAAGTCAGCACTGGGAGCATCCGCCTCCCAGCGCGATGTAGGCGAGCCACGCCCTCTGTTGGCGCAGGCCTCACCCGGAAGGCAGCTGTGTCTCAGATCGGCCATATGGATCCCCGCAAGGCCGCTCCGTGAGGCCTCACAGCTGATCGTCGGCCGACGCCTTCGCCTCCTCTCACAGCTGATCGTCGGGCATTCCAGTTGCCTTGCGCTGCCTTGCCTCCCCGCTACGCAGCTGATTGGCGCTCCAACGGCGGTTCTCCGACACGCCGCTGCAGCCGCCGGCTTCACGAACCCCCCAACACCAGGAGCTTCCCTCCCCCCCTCCCCCGGTAAGGCAAATCCCGAGGGAAAATGGGTTTGACACTGTAACTGCCTCCTGGTTCACGGGGGCTCCCATTCCAGTATGGCTTTCACTTTGCTGGAGTCCATTTCCACTCCCTCATTGGAGATATGGTACCCCAGATAGTCCAAGCGAGTCTTGTGAAACTCACACTTGGATAGCTTTGCGTAGAGTTGGGCTGTTTGCAGTTTCTTGAGTACTGCCCTGACTAGCTTCACATGCTCTTCAGGGGTCTTGGTGTATATTAATATATTGTTCAAGTACACCAATACCTCTTTGTATAAATGCTCATGTAGGACTTTGTTTATTTGTTGCATGAATACAGCAGGAACCCCCTGCAGCCCGAAGGGCATTAGTCAGAACTATTAGCAGCCTAAGGGGCAATTGAATGCAGTTTTCCACTCGTCCCCCTCTTTAATCCTCACTCGATAGTATGCCTCCCTCAAGTCCAGTTTAGTGAAGATGTTCCCCTTTGCCAAATACCCCAGCATGTCCCTCATTAGGGGGAGGGGGTACATATTCTCCACACATATGCAGTTTAGCCCTCTGTAATCCACACATAGCCTAAGGGACCTGTCCTTTTCCTTGAATAGCACTGGGGCCACCATCCTTGATTTTGCCGGCTGGATGAGTCCCCTCGCCATGTTATTGTCAATGAATGCTCAGAGCTCATCCATCTCTTGGGGGGTCATGGAGTACATTTTTGCCTTCGGTAATTTGGCTCCTGGCACAATCTCTATCACGCAGTTGGTGAGTCAGTGAGGTGGGAGCACATCTGATTCCTTCTCGCTGAAAGCCTCAGGTCACGATACTCTGCTGGAATCAGCGGCTCTAACCCATCATCTCCTCTTAGTGTATTCACAGTTTCCGCTTTCACTTTCCTAATGGCAGGCGTGCAGCCAGCTCTCTGTGCTCTCTGTAGCTCTTGCCGATTAGCAGCTTTTCTCCGCATCCGCCACTTTTCCTTGTCCCAGCTCACAGAGGGGTTCCACTTTTTCCACCACACCAGTCCTAAGACCATGGGTTCAGTCATCCCGACTACAATAAATCTATTAGTCTCTACGTGGGTCCCCGCTTAGGCTCAGGCAGGCAGGTAGCTCGCACACCCCCTGTTAGCAACCCATCCAACTGGGAAAACACCATGGGTCACTTTAATTTTCTTAGTCCCAGTTCCTCCACCACCTGGGGGCTGACTATGCACCAGGTGCACCCCGAGTCCAGCAATGCTATGATGGTTCCCCTCACCCCCAAGGAGGGCACCATGATCCCGACTCTGACTGTCATAGGGGTGATGGTACCACTTACCATCGGGTCATCTTCCCCTTCGCTGTCATGCTCAGGTGGTGGTCGGAGTTCCCTCTTCCTCACTGGACTGGGGAGAGAACTCGATGACCTGCTGCCCTACGCGTGTTTTCTCCTTCAGCTTCACAGGGGGCCTCTTTCTTTTGGGCTGACTGGCAGGTGGAGGAGCAGACACTGGCCGTGGTGCGAGGCACTCGGCTGCTCGATGGCTTCCCACAGCAGAAACAGGCTCCCTGTTTCTGGTGAGGTTTGGCCAGGGTTGCGCCCCTTTTGCCCCCTCTGGGACCAGGCCATCGCTCGGGCATTCTGCAGGGTTGACTCTCTGCGGTGTGCTCTCGGTACTCCATCAGATCGCTTTCTACCTCACTGGCCACTTGGAACCATGCTTGTAGGTTACGCGGCACCCCTCGGGGTATGCAGTTTTGGTATAGCTCTCGGTTCAGCTCTTCTCAGAAGTAGGAAACCAGCATACGCTCGGGCCAGTCCCTCAAGTGGCTAGCTAGACTGCGGAAGTCTTGGATGTACTCACCGGCCGCTTTCCCTGCTTAAGGGTGCGGATATGGGATTCCGCGCGTTGGGCCGCCATGGGGTCCTCAAACCGGCCATGTAGGATCTGCATGAATGCATCCAGATTGCCCAGCTCCGGCGCCCTGCTATCGTGCAGGGATACTAGCCATCCGGCAGCACCGCCTTCCAGGTTGGATGCCACTGCGTGAACCTGGGCTGCATCATCTGGATACATCCCCCCCATAGCTCTCCATGTGGTGCCACGTCTGGGCCAAGAAGTGGGCCAGCTTGTCCGGATCCCCATGGAAACGGACTGTCAGAAGGGGCAGTGGCCATTCGTCTCTTACCACAATGTGCCCAGGTGGTAGGGCTGCTGTTGCCACCGGTGGAGGAGGAGGAGGGACCCCAGTTGCTGCTGGGGCCACATGGGCCACTCACTTCCACGCTGGGGGAGGGATGGCGGAGCCCGCTGCCACTGCTTCTTGTGCTGGGGACCCATTCATCCTGGCAGGTGCCGGCACCACCGGCTGCAGGAGGGGAGGAAACAGGGTGGTTAGCGATTTCACTCCCCCTGTCCCAGCCACCGCCATCGCAGCACCTGGTGACGCCGCTTCTTTGATCTCTAGCCCACCAAATTTCCCGCCCCCCCAGTTGCTCCACCTGCGGGTGGCCGCTGGAAATTTCCACTAGATCGGCTCGTCCCACTCGCCTGGCCGCTTCGCCTTCCACCTGCTCACTTAGATCATGTTGACTCCCAAGGGGATTAGGGGGTCCTCAGCTTCTGCTGCCTTCCCTATGTTTGCTCCCCAGCAGGTCTTCGGTCCCTGGTAGGGGGAATCTCTCAGCTGCTCCCTTAAGCTCGTTGGCTGCGGCTCCAGTTTCTCGGCTCTCTGTTTGGGATGTGTGCCTGCCAGCTGCGCCCCTACCCCGGTCTGCAACACCGCCGGGTCTTCTCGAGCCAAGGTTTCTGCTGACCTCTTCTTCTCCTCTGGCTCCTTGTCTATCTCCGACATCTCGGGGTTTCTGACCTCCTGGTGGAGTCCAGGTAGACACTATTGTGAGAGCTGACTTAATGTCAACTGTCCCATTTGGCACATCCAAAAAAGGAAACTCCTGGCACGTAGCAACTACCAAGAGTAAAATTTTGTTGAAAGATCCATTTAGGCACAGCAGAAGCAAAGTCAGCTCTGAGGTTTTCCCGCAAAAACCCACATAGGTAAAACCCCTTTTTCACCCCTGGGCTGCCCACAATTCATTGTCCACCAATTACACTCAGTACTTTTGTTTTGGGGAAACATTCTGCACCGGTTGGTAGCTCTGAGAACTTGGCCTTGGTGGTTATCTCCTCTCCGGTGGCAGAAGGCTCTCATGCATTCCTTAGCCTCCCCCCACCCTAGGAATTTACCAACCTCCCCTCCTGTTTATGTTTGGCAAACTGCGAGCTGGAAGTTGATGCAGGCAATGAAGAAAGCGAGTCAGCTTTGACATAGCCATTGATCCCCATGACTGCCATAAATTGGTCCAACCAAGCTGGTAGTCAGAACTACATCTCACGGTAGTGATTTCTTTTAATTACAGGTGGTGTAAAAAATATTTTTGTTGGTCCTGATTCTTCCGGGATTCAATATCATTGGGTGATGTCTGATTCTTGTCTGATTGGAGCATCAAAGAGAAAAGAATTGAAAAAATCAGGATGCTGAAAAGACATAAGAGGTCATATAGTTATTATATATATGTATAGTTATACATATAGTTATATATTCCTCATCTCCATATTGGAACGCCAATGGACCCATAATGATCACTCTATATACTAAATACAAACTTTATTGATATATCTTGGAATTAATATTTGCTTTAAATACAGCTTAGTTTTTCATCCAGAGATTGTTTTACTTGAGATAAGGTTGCTGGAAGCAGAAACAGATTTTTGTAGGATAGCTTTGATAACAAGGTGTAATATATCCAAAAAGCACAACAGCTTGTGGTAAACTCAGTAGAGTTGTGACAGTATTAACGGAAACGGCATTCTCCTTTTACCTGTGATTGTATGCCTGCAGAATCCAGCCATTCCAACGCAGAAGCTACAAGACATTCAAAGAGCTATGGAGTTGCTCTCAGCCTGTCAGGGCCCAGCAAAGAATATTGATGAAGCAACCAAACGTAAATACCAGTTTTGGGACACACAGCCCGTACCCAAGCTTAGTAAGTTTCTTGCTGGTGACTAGATTTAAAAAGTACCGATTCCTTGTTTATTTGGGGGGGGGGGTGTTGTATTTTTTAAAATGTACAGTTTACAGATCACACAACCTTCACCCCAGAGGGACAGATGTAACCATTCAGTACTCAAAACAGCTTTAAGACTAAGTTAAAATCAGGTTTTACCACTTTATAATGTACTACTGTATAATGTCAGATTTTCAGCAGTAAAGAGCTGAAGACTTTCATGCTAAATCTTGTAAGCATTTTAATTCATTTCAGTGTATAATACTTACAGTCCTTTGTCAATTTATATCTTGGCTTTGAATAAAAATTCTTTGGAGAAAAGCCCCTGATAAAACACAGAAGAATTAAAGACGTGGTTTTCAAATGAGAAAAATAAGCTAGCAAAAAGTGTCAGGAACAGCATGAAGACTAGTCATATTTGAGATCAAGACTAAATAATGGTTCCCAACCTGTAGCCCAGGAATCAGTGATGTTCTGCAAGGGTGGTCTCTACTGTATAGCAGATACCTCATGAAAATAAGGTTTTTTTAATGGCCAAACTCATTCAGGTGGGGGCAGCAAAACCTTATGAGATCTGGTAGTCTTGAGATATTTAGAGCATTTTAAATTTTACTTAAGAAAATGAAATACCTTCAATTTTATTTGGGGTTATTGTGGATATCATCTGGTTAAGACAGCTGTATCGTTGGTGCTTGCAGGTTCTGCTTTGGTAACCCCTCACTTATGTCTTAGTTCCAAAAGCTTTAGTTCAAACAGCAAAACTGTTCTCAAACATAAATAATTGCTTTTCATATTGCATCTAAAGTTCAGGAGGCTGCATTGCATTGCAACTGCTCCTCCTCATAAAGTAGAAACATGCAGGAACACATCCATTGTGGGTCAGAAGGTGACATCTGTGTACTGAATTGTTCCAGTATGTACAGTATGAATGATAATGGGATTATGCAGTTTGGAAAGTCAAATGTCCTCCCAAATGTCTGCAATCATTTTAGAAAGAAGAAGAGAAAGGCCAGTTTATATTTGTTTTATTACATTTTGAGTCTTCTGTTAAAATGTTACAATTAATAATTTTTGCAAGGTTTCATTTCTTATGCTTTTATTGTTTTTCAGTCCTCTGACAAAATGAGATCAATTTTGAAATGGCAATGGAAAGAAAAAATGGGTGTTTAAGCTACAATACAATGACTGCCTTGGTCCACCTGCTATCAGTCACATAGCAAGAAGAACTGATGGCAGGTGGACCAAGGCAATCATAGAATGGATTCCACTTGATAAAAAGTGTCTACGAAAGAGACCTAAAACAAGATGAATCGACAACATCAGCAAGTATTGTGGGCCCAATTGGCAAAAGAAAGCTCAGGACCGTATTGGTTGGAAACATGCGGAAGAGGCCTTCATCAGCCAATGCAGCTCCTGCAGGAGAGGTGACACATATGCACACATAGGTCTATGCCAGGGGTCAGCAACCCGCGGCTCTGGAGCTGCATGCGGCTCTTTCATCCCTCTGCTGTGGCTCCCTGTCGCCGGTCGGCACCACAATTTTGAGAGGAGCTTCCGGTTAGGGTGGGGGGAAGCAGGGCGCGCCAGGGGGAGACTCTATGGCAAGGGGCGGGTTTTCCAGTCAGCTCCACAATTGATAGGGTTTTCGGTTAGGACAGGTAGAGGAAAAAGGACGCCGCGCTAGGAAGAGAGACTATGGTGGGGGAACCGGACTTCCGGTCGGCTCCAGAATTGAACGGGGGGCTTCCGGTTAGGACCTTTGTGGTTCTTTGAGTGTTTAAGGTTGCCGACCCCTGGGATAGACAATAGCTAAAATGATTATGATGATGAAGCCACAATAGCTGCTCTGAGAATATGGACATTGCTTAATTATACTGTATGTCATTAAAATTAGTTCCTAATTGCATATTGCAAAAATATAATATCAATTAAATTTGGTTTTTTTGAAACATGGCATATATTTCATAGGTCCCTTTGGTAGACAGTCACACATAGCAATAGCACTTAGACTTATATACCGCTTCATAGTGCTTTACAGCCCTCTCTAAGCGGTTTACAGAGTTAGCATATTGCCCCCAACAATCTGGGTCCTCATTTTACCTACCTCAGAAGGATGGAAGGCTGAGTCAACCTTGAGGTATGAAAGAAGATAATTTTATGTTACTAAAACTAATTCCTCCTTTAATTGGAAATGATAAATCCGCTATTTGAGTCTGAATTCATTCTAAAGCGACTCATCTTGAGATGTTTATTACAGTCAAAGAAAAGAGGCTCAAGGTGGTAAGCAGTCCAGTAACATGTACTGAAATTCTGTATACAATTAATGACACAATAATTGTAATATGATTGTAATACAATTAAATCTATAGGAAAATACAGTGACATTATTGATCTAGTTTACATAAAATGAATTTAGCCATAGACTTCTAAGAGCTTCACTTTATTTGTTTAGTAAACCTTCTCTCACCCTCCTTGAAAACATAAGAAATTATTTAAAAACACATCAAGCTTACCTTCTTTTTCTATTAGGTGAAGTTATAACATCTCATGGTGCTATTGAACCAGATAAGGATAACATTCGTTTAGAGCCATATTCTTTACCGCAGGGTTTTACTTGGGACACGTTGGATCTGAGCAGTGCTGAAGTTGTAAGTAGAGTTACTTTTAGTCTTTCAAATACAAATTGGGGTATGTGTGTATGTATGTGTGTTACACATTCTGCCAGTGTAGTGTAATAATCAATGGACATGAACTGGGGAGATCCAGGTGCAGGTCCCCTCCTGACCATATAGTTCTCTGTCTGACTTTGTCTTTGTCTTTGTCTGACTTTGGACCACTCTGTTAGGGTTCCATTTGTTTTTTCTGGGAAAGAAAATAGCAAAGAAAACACCTCTTTCCCCCCCATATACTGAATTCTTAGATCCCAGGGGGAAAACGTTGAGTTCCAGAACAGAACAGAAGTGAGAGCAAAACAGGTGGAATACAGAACAGAAGTGAGAACATTTCATCCTCTGGATTCATCATTGACTGAAAACTGACATCACTGACTTTGCCCACTCTCTGAGTAGCCAAGAAGTAGCTTTAATTATATGACCCTATCAACCAGTGTTAAAGACTGAGAGCCAGTGTGGCATAGTGGTGAAGGTCTTGGGCTAGGACCGGGAAGACCTGGATTCTACCCTCAGCCTTGAAAGCTCATTGGGTGACCTCAGACTAGTAACTCCCTCTAGTAGCCCAGCCAACTTAACAGGGTTGTTCTGCCAAGATAAAAAATGGAGGACTCCTACATACACCGTGTGCACAATTATTAGGCAAGTGAGTATTTTGACCATATCATCATTGTCATGCATATTTTCCACCTGCAAGCTGTATAAACTTGAATGCTTAGTGGATATAAGCATATCAGGTGATGTGTATTTGTGTAATGAGAGAGGGTGTGGCCTAAGGAGATCAACACCCTATATCAAGGTGTGCATAATTATTAGGCAGCTTCTTTTCCTCGGGCAAAATGGGCTAAAAAAGAGATTTAACTGACACTGAAAAGTCAAAAATTGTAATAAGTCTTTCAGGGGGATGCAGCACTCTTGAAATTTCTAAGATATTTGGGTGTGATCACAGAAAAACGTTTTGTTGCAAATAGTCAACAGGGTCGCAATAAACGTGTTGAGAAAAAAAGACGCACCTTAACTGCCAAAGATTTGAGAAGAATCAAACGTGAAGCTACCAGGAACCCATAATCCTCCAGTGCTGTCATATTTCAGAACTGCAACCTATCTGGAGTGCCCAGAAGTACAAGGTGTTCAGTGCTCAGAGACATGGCCAAGGTAAGGAAGGCTGACATCTGATCACCACTGAACAAGACATATAAGTTGAAACAGCAAGACTGGGCCAAGAAATATCTGAAGACAGATTTGTCAAAGGTTTTATGGACTGATGAGATGAGAGTGACTCTTGACGAACCAGATGGATGGGCCCGTGGCTGGATCAGTAACGGGCACAGAGCTCCACTTCGACTCAGACGCCAGGAAGCTGGAGGTGGGGTACTGGTATGGGCTGGTATTATTGATTAGCTAGTTGG
>QLTV01001192.1:22271-33148 GCA_003457575.1 Thermophis baileyi | reverse complement strand
TTGGTGAGACCTTTGGGAATTAAAGACTGTTAGAGAATTTTGTTTCTTTGTTGTAGAAAATAAATCAGAAGCTCTCACAGTTGACTGCATTTGCTGAATCAAATAACTTCTTTATAATCTTATCAAAATATTTACAATACCATACTTTCTTCTTTACAGCAACATATCATAATGAAGTCTTCACACAGAGAGATACAGAGACAGACCTGAGACTGGAAAACATGTCCAGCTTCTAGCTTAATTCCTTTTTGCACAGACTCAGTAGCACTTTACTCACATTGGCTGACTGAGTTACCACATGACTCTTCCTGCTCATGAATATCCCAACAGTAGCTCACGGGTATCAAACTCGCTGCGTCACGTTGCCGTCACAGTTTTCCCTTCACGGAGCTGGGGTGGGTGTGGCCTGCGCGTGATGCATCCAGCCCGTGGGCTGCCAGTTTGACACCCCTGCCATAGATGCAGCTCCCATGTGGACTCCAACCCCTTTCTTGTGACTCCAGGAATTTTCCAAGATGGTGCTTCTGAAATTAGCAGCAAACCCACAGATAGCAGCCACAATACTCTCCACTCTCTTTAAAAAATAGAGAATAGCACAGGGTATTAAATCTCTAATTCATTTAATTCAGTTTTTCCCCCCCAAAACAAACAGCAATTCCCCCCAAAATTTGCAAAAAATCTGGGGACAAAACTTAAGGTTCTGTCCTCCTCTGATATCATTCCTCTGCATCCTTCTGTAACAGGAGGAGGAGGATATTGAGCCGCCCAGAGTCCTTTGGGAGTTGGGCGGCATACAAATTTTATTAATAATAATTATTAATAATATTGATGTTATTCTATTTCCCCCCCCTCCAATTAATATAATCACCCATCTCACCCTAGTCACTCTGGGCAGAGTCCTTTGGGAGTTGGGCGGCATACAAATTTTATTAATAATAATTATTAATAATATTGATGTAGTTATTTCTTAAAAATGACTCTTCTGGGTTCAAAAATTTGCCTGCTCCTTCTGTAGGGAATATAATTTGTGTAAAATTGGGAAGAGCCAGTTAGTGGGATAGGTCATATTAGGTGGATAATATATAAGAATATTTATATCCAAAAAAATGCAAGCAGTCGCTTATACATTTTCATTCACAGTGAGAAGAAAATGGTAGAAATTAACTTTCTGTGTGTCCATAAAAAACTGCGATCAAAGCGAGTAGCACCAGTCCTGATCCGTGAAATAACCAGGAGAGTAAACTTGGAAGGGATTTTTCAGGCTGTTTACACTGCAGGAGTAGTCCTTCCAAAACCTGTAGCAACTTGCAGGTAAGCAAAGGTTTTAATTTGCTTGAGAACTTACATAATTTTTGTTTTAAATGTGTAGCTAAAACATTATAAGTTGAATGGTTACTTTAGGATTCTTAAGTTCAAACCAAAAGGAGGGCTTATGTATTACAGAGGTATTTCACATTAATGGCAGTGATGAATGGGAGGTTGACATTTCTGCCATTCTTGAAAATGTACGAGTTCCAGTTATGAAACTCATGGCCATGATAAATACATAGTTTCCATTTTGCATGTTAGTATCACAAGATGAAAACACAAAACAGTGGAAGTTGATTTGTGGTTCCTTTGCTTATACCTCTCATTTCCTTTGTAAATTACAAAACGTGGCTGGCTTCTTATAGCTAACTTATCACAGCAAAGGGTATAAATATAAATAGCTGTTTTCAAAGTCACATTTGGCAGAAATATTTTTTCCTACTTTTGTAGTAATGCATATTCCATCTCTTCTAATCAGAGATGTCCCCATAATAACTTTCAAAATAAAATCTGATAAAAATAAGATCATAAAATTAAATTTAAAAATGCAACAAGATACAAAAGCACGTGATAGGTTTTTTTTGTTTTTGTTGTTTGAGTTTGGGTGGAATATGATAAATATTTGCAAGGACATTGCAACATGAATTTATTAGTAGGATTTTAGCAAAAATTAAAAAATTAAGAGTCATATCAGCAATATAGCACAAGATCTGAAAAATAAATGTAGTTTTGTGCTACTTGGCATCCCTAAATATGCAGAGAGAGAGGGTGGTGGTCTCTACTACCACATGAATCAAGGAATATCGCTTCTTATTGCAAAATCCTTGGCTCACTTGAAGAGTTCATGTAAGGGCCCAGGTTCCATTCCTGGAATTTCCAGGAAAGTTTGGGAAACACACTCATTTCAAATTCTAAATAACTTCTGCAAGTTATTGTAGAGGCAATACTGAATGAGACTTGTGAATAGTTTGACTATGTATAAAGGAACCTCTTATGCCTCTTTCAGCAGGAATGGTAAGAATGGTTAATTGTAGTTGCCATGTTCCAAGAATAAATCTTCACAGTGTACACACTGACTGTGACACACCCTTACAGGTATATGCATACAGTTAACCAAATGGGCTATACTGGTAGTCCTCGACTTATGACTTGTTGCTTATTGACCATTCAGAGTTATGATGGCCTCGGAAAGGGTGTTTTACAATCCATAAAGCACTTCTGGCCATTGTAAAATGTGCCCTCCCCCAATGGTCACATGACCGTATTTCAGGCACTTGGCAACTGGCTCACATTTACAACTGGTAACAGCATCCCATGGTCATGTGACTGATTTGCGATGCTTTTTGCTGGTTTCCAGTGCTATTCCGGCAAAAAACGCCCATGCAGGAGAATGGGTTCGCACTTATGACCATGTGATTCCCTTAACAACAACCATAAAATCTGGTCCGGTCATGTGGGCACCTCAACTTATGACCATCATGACTTCAAACCGAAATTCCTATCCCAGTTGTGGTTGTAAGTCAAGGACTACCTGAAAATATTTTCTACATGTAAGCAAATCCTGGACAGAGCTGAAGTGCAATGATATCCTACAGCCTTACCCATCTTGCTACCTTCCAGTTGTGGACAGCAACTTCCATAATCAGCAAGGACTTTGAGAGATGTATCCCAACACAATTGTAAAATATCAAGTTGGATGAAGCTGATATGTAGCTACTTAATTTTAAGACTCATTGATCTCACAGACTCTTATTTCTGAGTAGACATGGATAAAACTGCATTCTGAAATATGTTGAGCTGAGTACCTTGGAAGATATTTGCTATCAGATCTGAGTTGGAAAGATATAACTGATAAGAAATAATCTAAGCTACTGGACTTGTTGGGTTCTTGGTGGATTGTAATGGCTATATGATGGTAGTAATTAGGTAATATCGAACATTTTATTAATATTTGATGCAAAAACAAAAAAGAATTCAGAAAGAACAAAAACTTGATTTCAAATCTAAAACTTCAGTTATTGCCCAAATGTCCTGTTCATGAAACAGACTAATATTGTCTCCTACATTAACTAAATTTGTAAAATTAATTCCTTGAAGAGAAAAGGCATTGATGGTGCTGAGCAAAATATCTTTTACATGTGTGTGTTTATAAGATCATTTGATTTTTCAGATACTGGCATCGATCACTGAATCCCAGAAAATTGGTAGAGGTGAAATTCTCTCACTTGAGCAGAAATATGACGTTACAGAGAACAATGAAGCTCTACAGACTTCCTGATGTAAGCAATGCTTCCACCCAGAAGACCCTCAGTCTCACTTCAAAATAGCCTTCTGTCCATGCTAAGGCAAGCTTTTCATTTGGGGGAGCCAGTAGAAAGGTTGTGGGGCAGAACTTCCAAAGAATAGGCTTTCCTGGAAAGATTACTTGCATATATTGTCACGCCTGGCAGCATTAGACATTTTTTCTAAAGACGTGGATTGGTTGGAGGAAAAGGACCATTTTCTTGATTATATGACACTTGAGAAATTAAGATTTATGTCCTTATTTGAATATACTAATTTTTTCAGGTCTAAAGTCTTGAGGAGAAGGCATATTGTAATTACAGGTAGTCCTCAAGTTATGACCACAATTGAGCCCAAAAGTTAGGTTGTTAAATGAGAAATTTGTTAAGTAAGTTTGTCCCATTTTATGACTTTTCTTGCCACATTTGTTTAAGTGAATCACTGCAATTGTTAAGTTAGTAACACAGTTGTTAAGTGAATCTGGCTTCCCCATAGACTTTGCTTGTCAGAAGGGCACAAAAGGGGATCACATGACCCTGGGACACTGCAACCATCATAAATATGAACCAGTTGTCAAGCATCCAAATGTAAATCACATGACCCTGGGGATGCTGCAGCGGTCATAAGTGTGAAAAATGGTCATAAGTCAATTTTTTCAGTGCCATTGTAAGTTTGAACAGTCACTAAACAAACTGTTGTAAGTCAAGGACTACCTGTATCTCTTCTGCCAATGGAAAGTACTTGGTACTAATGGTAAAGTCTAAGGTGGAGAAGTATGATATGGTTTAATTCTCTTAGTTTATTGAAGTTTCAGAGGAATTCCTTTGATAAACAAACATGCATGCATGCACACACGCACACAGAGACCAGTTTATTTATAATGTGTCCATTGATTATGCTCTTTACTTTTTAATAATTGTTGGGAAGAACAGAAGGGAGTATGTGCAAAGCATTAATCAAAACAACTGGTTTTGTACCAGTTGAGTATGTGTACTCAGCTCTCAGAAATGCTGGCTGAGGAATTTTGGGGACTATAACCCCAATTCATCTTGATTGTTGCCTTTGGATGAATACTATCCTGTTGATGGAAGCCTAGATGGGGTATTAGCTTTTATTTGAATTTCTGTTGTCTTTCATTATAACAAGGCCACAAAAACTTCAGGCTTGAGACCTATGGAACGAAAAGATATCAAAGTGGTGCAAGAGCTGATTAACAATTACTTGAAGCAGTTCAATCTCGCTCCTGTTATGGATGAGGAAGAAGTGGCTCACTGGTTCCTGCCTCAGGATCACATTATTGACACCTTTGTGGTCGAGGTGAGAAAGTGGCCCTTCCCTGCTTCCTTTTCCTACTGGTGCCTTTTCCATCTAGAAAACCCTGGTCTTTACTGGGCTGTTTTGTTTCTAATTGGTGAGGTTTCTGTGCTTGAAAGGAGGGCTAAAATATATATAAATTAATGCTGGGCCAGAAGCTGTTTTGTAATTTCTCAAAAATGTTCTTCCTCGCACCCAGAGGCTTGTGTTTTTCTACCTTAATCTATTTCTTTTACGTTTCTCTTGGAGGTGTTCCTGAGACTTTTTTTATTGTTGGTATTATGTTGGAGACATTGCAGTTTCCAGTTACACAGCTTCTTTCCACTCTGATGCCCATAATCCCCTCACACTGGGATGGGAGAGTACATAAAACAAATATTTGTCACTGAAGAAATTGGGCATCAGTCCAAATGTCAGAAGGGTACCCAGGGCCTGAAAGATCTGGGTTAAACTCAAACTGGATGGATTCAGGCTCCAATCTTTGCTCTGCCTCACCAATTTACACAGAATTATTGTAACCTATACTTTTGCAAAGCAACTGAGTGACTTAAGAGTTTGTGATGCTGTAGAGTCCTTTGTTTCCATTCCTTTTTCTTTTCTTCTCCAGAGTTCAAATGGTGTTTTAACTGACTTTCTGAGTTTCTATACGTTACCTTCAACAGTCATGCACCACCCTGTTCACAAAAGCCTCAAAGCAGCCTATTCCTTCTACAGTGTTCATACAGAGACCCCTCTCTTGGATCTAATGAATGATGCACTCATTATAGCAAAGATGGTAAGTAGTGCAATAGTTTCTTTATTTTCCTTTTCTTACAGAAGAGTGAAGTTGGATTAAAGTCTCATTGATTTACTTACTTCAGTAAGAGAAGTACAATCTCTGAACAGTTTTGGATAATGTTTTCTTTGCACATTGGAACTTGTGTTTCAGCCTGGTCCTTCATATGAAGGTGTTAAGAGGCACAGCCTCTGCTTACTCAAACCTCTTGTCCTTGCCTTACAGCACCAGATATACTTGGCTGTTCTAAACCAAAACTTCATAGCTGGGCTTGTTACAAGTGAAAAGTCATTGTCAAATATGACTTCTGTGATCTACTGTAGGAACATAGACAAAGAAAAAGATTTGTGTTGTTTGCATTACACAAGTGTTACTAAGACTGTTAAGATTTTCAGGTACTAAGTTGTAAGCATACAGAGTGTTGTGTTGGTATGGTTGGCATTTTTGAGCTTTAGTGTGTATGCAGTTGCAATTTACAGTATATCCCCTTAGATCAGGGATCCTCAAACTAAGGCCCACGGGCCAGATATGGCCCGCCGACACAATGTATCCGGCCCGCGGAGTACTGGGATTCAGCCCCGCCCCTCGCCCCTCTCCTCCCAGCCACTCCTCGCGTTCTCAAAGGTCCAAGCTCCGGACCAACACTAGTAGGACAAACGCCACACGCTTGAATACAAACTGGGTTTATTCAGCCGGACTCTGGCACGCAATGAGGTCAATCAGCAGCAAAACAGCAGTCAGCAAAGTCTGGGTTAAGCAAAGTCTGTTTGATGCAAAGTCAGCGCTGGGAGCGTCTGCCTCCCAGCGCTCTTAAATAGGTGAGCCACGCCTTTCCTGTGCGCAGGCTTCGCCTGATGACTGTCACGCGCCGCAGCTCCGGCCCAGCTGATGATCGGGCCGGAACAGCTGCTCCTCGCTGGGCCACGCCTCCACGCCTCGCAGCTAAGCTCCACGTCAGCCCGGAACAGCTGCTCGGCGCGTTCCTCACTCGGCCACGCCTCCGCGCCTCACAGCTGAGCTCTGCTGCCGCCGCCGTGCTGCTGCTGCCGAGCCGAGCTAGGTCTCCTGCGTCCTGCTGCAGCCGTTCCGACTCCCCCCGTCACCGGTGTGTTCCCCCCATCACCCAGGCTCCTGCCCGCCCTATTGCGACAAGCCCCGGGCCACGGGGCTTGACAGGCGGCTCCCCTCTACCAGGGCCGCACCTGGAAAACAGTAAGCAGAGGCAGTGAGTCATCGCATTATCACGTTCAGTTCCCTACGTCCCCACCTGGTTTGCTGGGATGCTTTCTGTGAAACCGTGCAAGCAACCTGTCTTCATGTACATCTCTCTTTGCTACCCAAGAGGCTTCTGTGAGGGGGTAACCTTTCCAGCGAACCAGGTACTGTACCCGGCCCTGATGCAGCCAGGAATCCAGCACCTCATCGATTTCGTAATGAGTCTCCCCCCCCACCTCTATGGGATCAGGTGGTGCACCTGCGGATACCCGGATGTCGGCTTCCCTTACCGGCTTCAGCAAACTGCTGTGAAAGATAGGGTGAACCTTACCCAGCAATCGGGGTAACTTTAGCTCCACTGTTACCGGGTTGATCACCCGCACAATGGGGAACGGGCCCAGGTATTTTGGGCCCAGCTTCCGGCAGGGGACCTTCAGGTTCAGATATTTGGTTGACAGAAACACTCTCTCCCCCACTTGGAAGGGCTTCTGTGGACTCCGTTTTCTATCTGCCTGCACCTTCTGGGTCTGCGGCTTTCCGCAGGGCCTTTTTCACTGCTCCCCACACCCCCGGCAGGGTGTCTACTCATTCCTTAGGACCGGTCGGAGTAGGGGCTTCTCTCGGGTACTCGGGTATTGGAACGAAGTCTCGCCCGTGCACCACGCGGAAAGGGGTATATCCAGTGCTGCTATGGACTGCATTGTTATATGCCACCTCCGCAAAGGGTAGAAGACCCGCCCAGTTAAACTGTTGGTAGGTGACATAGCATCTCAGGTAGCGTTCCACTATGGCATTGGTCCTCTCCGCGGCCCCATTGGTACTCGGGTGAAACGCCGAGCTTAGCCCCTGAGAAGACCCTAGCATCTTGACAAATTCCCGCCAAAATCTGGCCGTAAACTGGACCCCCCAATCCGAAATGATCCTCCACGGTGCACCGTGGAGGCGATATATGTGTACGAGGAACAGTTTAGCCAGTTTCCGTGCCGATGGTAAGCCAGGACAGGGTATAAAATGGGCCTGTTTTGAGAACAGATTGACGACTGTCCATATAACGTTTTGGCCGTTGCTCTCCGGTAACTCCACAATGAAGTCCATGGCTATCTCCTCCCACGGCCGGGTGGGGTCGGCCATGGACTGTAGGAGGCCAGGGGTTTTTCCTATGCGGGGTTTTGCGGTCGCACAGACCAGGCAGGTTTTTACGTAGTTCTCCACGTCATGTGGCATTCTGGGCCACCAGAACTGTCGTTTGGCTAAATGCAGGGTTTTGAGGAATCCAAAATGTCCGGCCTGTTTTACGTCATGACACCTCTGTAGTACTTGTGGTCTCAGGGATTGGGGTACATACAGCTTACTACCTTTCCATGTCACCCCATCCCGGTGGGTGAGCAGGGTTCAGTGCTCTAAGAACCAAGGGTCCGTTACGAGTTCAGTTTGCAAACGATGGGTTAGGTCAGTGATGGCGAACCTTTTTTGGTTCGTGTGCCAAAAGGGTGTGTGTGCGCGCGCTAGCGCACACGCCCACACGCATACCTCCCCCCCACGCATGCACACAACCCCCCCCTGCTGCCCCCTGCGCATGCGCACAACGCCCCCCCCCTGATGCATGTGCACAGGCCCTCGGAAAAACGCACTTCTGGTTTGCCCATTGGGCTGTTTTTTGCACTCCGGGGCTTCCCTGAAGCCTCCGGAGTGCGAAAAACAGCCCAACGGCAAACCGGAAGTGCGTTTTTCTGAACTTCCGGTTTTCCCGTTGGGCCGTTTTTTGCACTCCGGGGCTTCAGGAGGGCAAAACGGCCTTCCCCAAGGCCGAAAATCAGCTTGCCAGCGCGCGCATGCGTGCTGGAGCTGACATAGGGCAACGCCTCGCATGCCCTCTGATATGGCTCCGCGTGCCACCTGTGGCACGCGTGCCATAGGTTCGCCATCACTGGGTTAGGTCGTCGGCACTTACTACAGGTTGCGGGGCGGAAAGCTGCGCAGCTTGTTGCTGTGCAGGGGGAATGATGGCATGGACCACCTCCTCCCTGCGACTATTGTACTGCGGCATTCGGGACAACGCGTCCGCCAGGAAGTTCTTTCCCCCGGGGATGTATTTCAACGTGAACTGAAAACGTTGAAAATACTGCGCCTACCGTACCTGTTTGGGTGACAACCGCCGTGGGGCCTGAAGGGCCTCGAGGTTCTTATGATCTGTCCAGAGCTCGAATGGCACAGTACTACCCTCCAGGAGATGGCGCCATGTCATGAGGGCTCACCGGACAGCAAAAGCCTCTTTTTCCAGATCGCCCACCGCCGTTTGGTTTCAGTCAGTTTGTGGGAGGTGTATGCACACGGCTGTAACGCTCCTCGATCACCCACCTGGAGAAGAACAGCGGCTACATCGCTGACATCGGCTTGCACTACGAAGGCCTGTTCAAGGTCCGGATGTTTTAGCACCGGCTCCCTGGTGAACAGGGCTTTGAGGGCTTCAAATGCCCACTGGCAGTCCACCATCCAGGAGAGCGGTTGACCTGGCCGGGGCTTCATCTGTGTGTGCTTCATTTTCAAAAGGTCCGTTAATGGCAGGGCAACCGCAGCAAACGAGGGGATGAACTGCCGATAAAAATTGGCAAACCCCAGGAAGCTCTGCAACTGTTTGCGCGTCGTCGGTGCCTGCCATTCCAGAACTGCCTGGACTTTAGTCGGGTCCATCTCCACCCCGGTTCCGGATACACGATACCCCAGGTAATCCAATTGTGTCTGATGAAAGTCACACTTCGTCAACTTTATGTAAAGGTTGGCAGCCAGTAACTTCTTCAAGACCTGCCTGACCAGTTGGATGTGCTCATCCATAGTCCGGGTGTAAATGAGGATGTCATCGAGATACACAAGCACCCCTTGCTCGTGTAACACCTTGTTGATCAGCTGCATAAATACAGCTGGTGCCCCCTGCAAGCCGAAAGGCATCACCCAGAACGGGAAACTACCCAGGGGACAGTTGAAAGCAGTCTTCCACTTGTCCCCCTCCCTGATTCTTACCCGGTAGTACGCCTCCCATAGATCCAGTTTTTTAAATATCCTCTCTTTTGCCAGGTGGGATAGCATGTCTTTCATAAGGGGTAGAGGGTATATGTTTTCCACGGACACCCCGTTGATGCCCCAGAAGTCCACACATAGGCGCATGGTTCCGTCCTTCTCTTTAAAGAGGACGAGGCCCGCGATCCGGGAGCAAGCGGGTTGGATGAAACCCTGGGCTAAGTTCTTATCTATATATTTCCTCAACTCATCCATTTCCTTCGGCGTCATGGCATACATTTTGGGTTTCGGTAACTTAGCCCTGGGGAGGATCTCGATCGCACAGTCAGTTGGGCGATGTGGAGGCAGCATGTCGCTCTCCTCATCAAAGACCTCCGCAAGGTCGTTGTTCTGAATCAAGCGTAGATTGGTTATGCTATCATCAGGCAGTTTAACACAGACGCAATGGTACATTCAATCAGATTATATTTTATTCTTCAGGCATCCTCTGACAACACTCACGGTTATGTAGAAGTTCTTCTGAATCTACAGTCATAATCTGGAACCATCACGAATATTGTAAAAAAGGATTAATGCTCCCCATCTCGTTGCTACATCTTTTCCCGGTAGAGAGCTTGAAAAGACTCCCCTTTGGACCAGCGTACTTCAATTACTCCCGCCCCCAGGCATACTTCAATGACCAATAAGAGTACACAGTTATTCAGGCATCCTCTGACAACACTCACGGTTATGTAGAAGTTCTTCTGAATCTACAGTCATAATCTGGAACCATCACGAATATTGTAAAAAAGGATTAATGCTCCCCATCTCGTTGCTACATCTTTTCCCGGTAGAGAGCTTGAAAAGACTTTCCTTTGGACCAGCGTACTTCAATTACTCCCGCCCCCAGGCATACTTCAATGACCAATAAGAGTACACAGTTATGACCACATGCCATGGACTACAAGGCATGGACTACATTTCCCAG
>QLTV01001191.1:20011-34520 GCA_003457575.1 Thermophis baileyi | reverse complement strand
TACGCTTTTTTTTGTTTGGGCAAGTGCCGAATATAATTTCCCTAGTTTTGGATACTTTAACAAATTAACAAATTTATCTTTTATATGCACCTCCTGTAGGCAGACTATATCCATCTCTTGTTTCTGGAGATCCAGCAATACACGTTTTCTCTTGATAGGTGAATTTAAACCGTTGATATTTATTGACAATAAGTTAATCTCTCCTTCATCCCTTCTATTGTTTCGTAATTGCATTCTTTTATATAGATTGCAATTCCTCTTTTTTTTGTTTGGGCAAGTGCCGAATATAATTTCCCTAGTTTTGGATATTTTAACAAATTTATAAATTTATCTTTTATATGCACCTCCTGTAGGCAGACTATATCCATTTCTTGTTTCTGGAGATCCAGCAATACACGTTTTCTCTTGATAGGGGAATTTAAACCGTTGATATTTATTGACAATAAGTTAATCTCTCCTTCATCCCTTCTATTGTTTCGTAATTGTTTTTGAGACTCCTTTTGTTCGTATTTCTGATTGTGCCCTTGTCCTTGCTCCTTCTCTTTCATAATTTACCATATCTTTTCTCTCCCTAGACATTTGCTCATCCATTAGTCCGTCTGACACTTGATCCTCCTGGCTTCTACTATCATTCTCATCCTTGCTATCCTCGTCTCCTGCCAGAAAGTGTTCGTAAAATTCTTGTGCCTTTTCTAATGAGTCTACTCTAAATTTCTTCTCTCACCATGTGATCAACATCCCTTCAGGGATGAGCCATCGAAACATAGTTTTGTATTTTATCAATTGGGTCAATAGAAAGTTGTAACTCCTTCTTTTTTCTCTTACTCTATGGGGGATCTGTCTTAATATTAATATTTCTTTTCCTTTATACATCAAAGGCTCTCCTCTTGTACAACTAAAGATCTCATCCCTCATTGCTTTTCTTAGAAATCTAATATGTACTTCTCTCGGAAGTCTATGTTTTCGGGCGTAGTTGGTGTAAATTCTGTACACCTCATCAAGTTCATTTAAGATTTCTTGCCTATTCTTATCCAATATCTGTTCTAAAATCTCTGCCATAAGCTCAGGTAAATTTTCTTCTTTTGTTTCAGGAATATTCTGAAATCTCAAATAAAACATAGATTTCTCCATCTCCAAATGGGAGATTGCCTCTTCCAGATTTTTATTCATTTCAACTAACTTATTATCAGTCACGTCTAGTCTTTTTTCCGTCTGTTCAGTTCTATCTGCAACTTCTTTTATTTGTTGCTCGTTTTTTGCTATAGCCACTTGAATGGTCCCTATCTTATCATCTATTTTACACATATTGTTTTTAACCTCACTCATCTCACTTTTCACATCATCCAAACCTTTTGTTATTACCTCCTGCATCTTCATTACCGTTTCTTGTAATAAGTTCAGTGAGGTCTGTACTCCTTGCAGATTGATATTTGAACCTGCCTTTTCCCCTCCCAGCATACTCTCCATTGACCTTTGCCCAGCTGGGGAGGTTATTGAGGTTACTGCTTTTTTGCCACCTTTTGTTATAGTTGAGGTCATACTTGTCATTTTAAATATCTTAAGAAGATTATTCCACTCTATCATATAATATTTATATTATATATAATTGTATCTTAAAATTCTAGTTATATATCTAATTGAATATTAATAAATTACCAATACTCTATATATAATTAATGATATATAATATATAGTAATATATAATACTAATAAGTAATTGCAGTAGTATATAACATACAGTCTATTTTTACAACAATTGCTCTCTTAGTCCTCTCAACATTCAATGCTCACCATCAGATCAAAACCAGCCTTAAACAATCACAATATTAATTTCATCTGCTAGTAAAATATAGTCTATTCTAATGTTTGTCTTTCCTACAATAATAATAATAGGTAATAATAATAATAGATTAATGGAGATCTTTAAATTCAATATCCAACCGTCACTTTCACAAATTTGATTTCTTCCTCTAGTTCTATTTTCTCCACGATCTCCGAATGTATTTCCTATCCAAGATGTCGTCCTTCCGTTTTGCGCTGTCAGCCCACCTCCTTCTTTCAATCTCTACTTTTCACCGTCCTTCTCTCTCACGTCCTTCTACTGTCTTTCTCCAAATCTTCACTTCAAAGTCTCCACTCTTTTTCTTCTTCTTCCTTCTTCCTCTTTCGCCGTCAAAACACTTTCTCAATCCCTTCTCACACTGCCCTTTTCTCCAATCGTCAAACTTTACTTTGCCTTCTCCTCTCCCACTACGTATTCGCCGCTTTTCAATCTATTCGGAATCACGTTCTTCACTTGCCTTTTTCAGTTCACTTTTTCTCCATCGACACAGAGGATCAATCACTTTTTAGCTTTCTCTGCCACCGATACGCCTCGCTGCTTTCTCACTCTTTGCTTCCTCTCTATCAAGCAGGACTTCCGGGGTGGGGCTTCAGGACTTCCGGGGCGGGGCTTCACGCCAGTACGAGCAAGCCGACGGGGCTCTGTTCGGCTCGCACGATTTTCTGTGTTTCTGTGGCCTTTCGGGCAAGGTTAGCTCTTGAAGAGAGCACCGGTGGAGAGGGGAGACTTCGGAGCACCAAGGGAGAAAGGCGATCTCCCAAGAGTCCCTTGGGAGTTGGGCGGCATACAAATTTAATAAATAATTAATAATAATAATAATAATAATCTCCTGGAAGAGCGAGAAGTTCCCTCGGATCAGACACAGAAGAAATCGGCCTGTTTATGGCCGACCTGAAGGCGTGACTAATTCCATTTTAAAGAACACTATTCCAAAGTAGACAACAGTTGGCTGTTCAAAAATACCTTTATTGTTTTGGGGAAAAGAAGTTCACATTTCACACCTCTAGACTTCTGTTTAATGTGTTACATAATGAGAACTACTCTTTCTTGAAAATATCCAGTAATTTAATTAAATATAGGGCTATAACGTCTTTCAAATCATGGTTTCTCCTCCCCCCTTTCTTTCTTCATTTATTTTTGCTGAATTATCATTTGAGATAATAGCTATTCTCTATGACCAATTTTTCATAGAAATGATATTTCACCATACAGATTTGGGTTTACATTTTTTTTTCTTTTGTTGGTAAATGGCAAGGTGTTTAATTTTTTTTAAAGATCACACACATGTCACTAGCAATCACCCTCCACATTTTTTCTTAGTAATCCACCATGTAGAAAAAACTTTACCCCTTTTTCCAAACAGCATTTTGCCCTTTCTGTCAGTGGTAAAATCCATTTTTTTTACTACCGGTTCTGTGGGTGTGGCTTGGTGGGCGTGGTGTGTGGTGTGGCTTGGTGGGCATGGCTTGGTGGGTGTGGCAGGGGAAGGATACTGCAAAATCTCCATTCCCACCCCACTCCAGGGGAAGGATACTGAAAAATCCCCATTCCCTCCCCACTCCTGGGGGAAGGATATTGCAAAATCTCCATTCCCACCCCGCTCTGGGGCCAGCCAGAGGTGGTATTTGCCGGTTCTCCGAACTACTCAAAATTTCCACTACCGGTTCTCCAGAACCTGTCAGAACCTGCTGGATTTCACCCCTGCTTTCTGTGCCTTTCATATCATATTATAGAAACCACAACCAGGACCACTGTAGAGCTTCTGTCTACCTGAGTAAATGGTATCAAATGTTGTAATGTTCCTTGGAAGTGGTGGAGATCCGAATATTGATTGTTCTTCCAGGCTTTTGAATGAGCTGCACAAAGGGGAATGCGATTCCATCCCTCTACATACCTTGGGAGTGAACCCAGTGAACTCAGTGGCACACACAAAGGATTACACTATATATGGGTAAATTTGAATTATTCAGAGAAGGAGCTTCTGTGAAACCGGAGCGGGAAGGTCGCACACATGTGACTTTCACTGAAACATCCCCCCTTGGCCCAAATGGTTGGAAACTAATTCCCTTGGGTTTCAATGGATCTATCTTTCAAGAACGGGCATTTGAGTTTCAGTCGCAATCCGGACTAGCCAGTCAAGGGCTGAGTTCAGAGGTGGGTTGCTGCCGGTTCGGACCGGTTCTTTAGAACCGGTAGCGGAAATTTACCGCCGCTCACCGAACCGGCAGCAATGACCGGCGGTCCACACCCCCAAACCGGTCCTCCGGTCACCACGGCTTGGAAAAATACCCTCTGCGCATGTGCAAAGGCTTCTGCGCATGCACAGAGGGTCATTTCTGGGTGTTTTGTGCAATGTGACGTGCGCGTGCGCAAAACACGCACTTCCATCACGATCAGAACCGGTAGGGAAGGTAAGTAGAACCCACCCCTGGCTGAGTGGATTAAGGGGATGAAGGACCGTACACCCACGAAGAAGCTTTTCTCAGGGCAGTGCCAGCTTTGATACACGCGTGCCTCGGCTGAGATTTCTTCACCAGAAAACCAGCCTAAGATTTCAGCCTATCACGGAACTCCTCTAGGACTCGCACCCCTTCGCTTACTCCAAAAGTGACACGCTCGAGTTAACGGAGAGGATGAATTTCGAGTCAACCGATCTGGAGTCTAAGGCAGTAAATCCGGTGGGTTTTAAATCCGGAGCTGACGGTCTGATAGTTTTGCGGTTTCCCTGATTCTAAATTAAAAACCTCCTCTTGGGATCCAGTGAGCCTTTAACGTGGTTCACTCACAGATTAAACCAGCAACAGGCACAAACATGACGTGCTCTTTTTTTAAAAAAAATCGGGAAACAGAACTCCACACACAGACATAAAGGGGAGGCATAAACAATTCAGAAACGAGTCTTTGTCCTGGTGTCCTATAGGTTGTGAAAGAGACTTTACTTTAGTGAGTTCTGGAGAAGGAGGGAAGGCTTGGAGTAGTTGAAAGCTTTGTTATACTGTATCTATCATAAAATATGTCTTTGTAAGGGTGTTTTCCCCACTAGAAAGTTGAAATCAATATTTCTCCATTTCCCATATGAACTCAGGATTCTAAATATTTGGGAAGTTTCTTGAAGAATGCAAGTGGAGGGAGGAGAAAAGAGTTAAGGGAAATGAGAGGAAACAAACAGATGAGCAGATGTAACAGAAAGCTCCAGAAGTTGAAACTGGAAGGCCCAAATTGGAAAGCAAAGTTCCAAGCCAGGTTTAACTCTTTATCAGTTAATAAAACACTTTGATATATTTTCCTGATATCTGTGCACAGGACAAAGTGGAAAGCTCTTTAAGAAAATTGGAGGGGGGGGAGGGAGAGACAGATGTTGAATTTTGGTTGGATAGGAAACCATTGGTTCACTTTCACTGAAACTACTGCCTCTAAGTTGCCTTTGAGCCCAGCTTGACTCCTGGTGACTTCATAGACAGTCCACACAGTTTGTATTTCAGAAGTGGTTGCCACTGCCTTCTTTCAGGTTGTTTCCCCCCCCAACTTACAATTCTAGCCTATGGCTCTGGTATTCCCTAGAAATCTCCCATCCAAGTACTTAACCAGGCTTGACCCTGCTTAGCTTCCAAATCCAGACATGATCAGTCAGATGAGAAGAGGACAAAAACCTTGGTTTGAAAGACAAATGTGTAAGCCAAGCCTTTCAACAGTTAAATAACTTTAGCCCACAAGTCCTTGAGTCTGAAGGTTGAGGGCTAATCCCATTTATTAAGGAGCACTAATTATTCCAGTTTAGCTGTAAACAATAAATGCAGAAGAGTGGGGTGAATGGGAGCATTTTTAGTCAAATAGAATTACTTTTATTGTGAATGGAAGGGTGGTGGTGGGAATGGGGTGGAGAATAATGGGTACAGGTTCAGAAAGAAAGCAAATACCGGTATATCCCTTAAATGAATATTGATTGCAACATTATAATCTTTGGTCCAATTTAGTGATTAACTTGTAGAAGTCATAAATTTCTAATTCACGCAAGCACATTGTAAGTGTATTTGCAACTATAATTGATTCCAATAAAAACGTCAGGTGGGTCCTGATTATTTGTACTGCAAGGCAGAGTGCAACCCAGCAGGAACACCATCCTCTCCCTAAATTCCAAGGGATAACTTCTGAAATCTGTGGTGAGACTTTTCTCCAAGTGGGTTTTGAGATACAATATACTTTTTTGTAGTTCATTGTTGTTGTTACAATCTGATTCATTTGAATAATGGTTACAACAGCTATTACCCTTTAAGTCGCTGCAAAATGTCTTAAGCCAAGATTCCTAAGATGTGTGTCAGGGTTCCAAATAGCATCCAAAATTAAATCAGAGTCCGAGTCCAAGTATTCCTCAAAGTTCCAATTTATTAATAGAGCCATGTTGGTACATCTGGGTGAAACCCGAATCTGAAGTCCCTCGGGTTTCACCACCCAGTTGAAAGTTCAAACTCTTGGCCCCACACCCATAAGTCCATCACGTTGTCCAATCTTCAATTGCCATGCTGGCAGAGTCCACCCATCTCTTTCCGTGCAGGTGCAGAGACAAAGGATGACCTTGGCTTCCTAGAAAGAATTTGTTATGGCTACATACTAACAACCTCATACAATCCCCCCTCCCATTTTCCCACAGTAGAAAATGCATAATCAAATAGTATAAATTGTGGCAGGCCTAAGATCCCAAATAAAATGGCTTCGGCCTGACAATGTGTTTTTTATCTGCTAATTATGAATGAATCTGTATATGAACACTCTGCAGATCAACATAACTTGAGGTTCAGCTACATTAGGGACCCAGGAAAAGGACTTACAGTGCAATTCTGCACACATTTATTTGGGAGTAAATCCCACTAAACATTGGAGAGTTCTGTATATGTGTCTAAGATTATGCTATCAGATTGTTAGCCTTAATGAGCAGAAGCAGAGAGGAGGGGAAAAACATTAGAAAAACTTTCTAGTATGTTCCTTACATGCATATAGAGATCCATTTCCAGACATTACTGTATTTAAAACTTTCTTAGGAGAGGCATTGGTATAACAAATCTGGAGGTGCAGTGATTGGCCACATTCCCAAGGGTGCTTGCATGTAGAGGCAGGTAATACAGTGATATCTGAAGTATTGCTCCAGTACCCTGTGACACAGAAGAGGGGTAGAGAAAAGGCAAAGGAGCAGACCCAGTGCTCTATTCACATTGTGCCATATTTGGAGACCATCTACTATGGGGTGAAATGGAAAACCAGGCTTCAAAAGAAAGGAACTGTAAGTGCAGGGGTTGGGAGAGGTAAAAAGAAAGGTGGTGAATTTCAGTGACTGGGTTTATCAAACTATCTTCCTATGTGGCGTGTGTGTGTATAGGAATGAGGGCGGGGGAGGCAGAAGAAATAAGCTTTAGGCCCCAGCAAGAATGCGTGAGCTTCAAGCTTCTCTTTTTGCAGACTGCATTGTAAGCTTTTATGAAGTGAACTCAGCTTCAGGTAAGACTGATTTTATTTTCTTACTTGGAGATGTTCAGAAAGTCTCAAACCTTTCTTGAATGGAAAGTAGCGGGCTTAAGTTAACACTTAGGATGGTCTAGCCCTAGTATCAACTCTTCATTTGCCCTAGTGCGGTTTTATAGGACGTGAGTATAGGTGTATGCCTTTATTTCTTAGTTTAAAGGAATATTGTAGCTCCAAAATTGATGCAGTGTTTATAAATGCACCCTCCAAAGTAGTTGTGACTGGAGGGCTTATTATCTAAGGCAAAATTTAAGGCTGCAGGCCATTGGAAGCAGGTCCCTTATGTGCAGGAACATGGAGCAAAGGCATTTAGAAGCTGGGAGTTATTCCAAATTGCTTAAAACAAACTGCTCTGATTTAAGTTGTGGGTTGAGGTTTAGGTCAGATGTGGATATGTTAATTTATTAGAATTAATCTGCAAATTAGAATTAATTAGATTTAATTAATTTAATTAGATTATAATTAATCTGTGGAAATGTGAGGGCTTGCTGTTCTCATTCAAATGCCAGTGCTGCAATCCACAAGCTATTTACTCCAAGTCCTACTCTTGCTAATTCGACTGTTGCAGGGTGAGTTGTTAATTGTGGCCAATGTACATTCATAAAATTACAGCCACAATATGAAGCATGTAGTTTTGGAAATAAATCCTACTGATTTCCATGCCATTAGCTTTGGAGTAACCATATTTCTATCCCAGGAATCCTGTACAAGTTTTAAATAAGTCTCCCAAAGCATTATTCCTTGTAACTTATTTTCAAAACAAGGGACCACAGTTTTGCTCTGTTATATCTGCGGAAGTTTATTTGGGAACAAGTTCAACAAGTTCAATTCTGGGTTATACAATCAGGTTCCAGTTTGATAAAGGGCAAGATATAATATTGTAAGGTCTTGCCTCTCCAATCTTCCCAAGAAAGCAGGACTCTTGAAACTGCAGTTGTTCCAAAAGGAGCTTTTATTGAAAGGTTTGTGATAACAAGAGATCTAGGCAAGAACTGAAGCTTCTCACTTAAAACCAGCTATTTAAAGCAATGCTAACCAAACCCCTCCCACACTACATCATTGCAGTGAAACAGAAACAGAAACTTCATATAGAGATTAACACAGTAATGCAGGAAACAGAAACTTCATATACAGATCACTCCATTCCTCCCCCCTTCCTCCCACCAAAATGCCCGTGTCCCTGTAGAAATATCTGAGACCTGACATGCCGCCCCCCCTAGAAAAACGGGAAGTCCACCTGAAAGAAAACAAAAGAGGGAAGGGGAGACAAAGGAAACATAAAATCAACTAGGTTTGTCAGGGTACAATTGATGAAATATACGTACTAATTTAGGGGCATGCACATGTTTTTTGTGAACCCATTCATTGTGTGAGAAGGTACTGAGTGGTCCCGTGGAATTTCCTAGAGTCAAGAATTTCCTGAACCTCAAAATGTTGTTCACCCTCTACCATAATAGGGGGCGGAACAGGGGTAGTAGCCGGACAAAGATCAGAGGTGACTTCAGGCTTCAATAAGCTACAATGGAAAACGGGGTGGACTTGCCATAATGACTTAGGGAGTTGTAATTCCACCATGACAGGGTTAATAATACGTACTATGGGGAAAGGCCCAATATATTTAGGACCCAACTTTTTAGACTGCTGCAAAGATTTTAGAAACTAGGTGGAAAGGTAAACTTTGTCCCCCACTTTATAAGGTTTAGGTTCTGTTCATTTCTTGTCTGCTTGTGCTTTATAGGCAGTCTTGGCTTCATTCAAGGCTTTGCTGACCACCGGCCAAATGGTTTGCAAATGAGTGATCCACTGTTTCAAGGAGGGTATATCTGGTTCATGTGAGGGTAACTCAGGCATAGCATTAAATTCTTGCCCTGTGGCCACTCTGAAAGGGGTAAAACCTGTGCTAGCGTGAACTGCATTACTATAGGCTACTTCTGCAAAAGGCAGTAGTTTGGTCCAGTTATAGGAGCCGAGGTGGCGCAGTGGTTAGAGTGCGGTACTGCAGGCTACTTCAGCTGACTGCTAGCTGCAGTTCGGCAGTTCAAATCTCACCGGCTCAAGGTTGACTCAGCCTTCCATCCTTCCGAGGTGGGTACAATGAGGACCCGGATTGTTGGGGGCAATATGCTGACTCTGTGAACCACTTAGAGAGGGCTGTAAAGCACTGTAAAGCGGTATATAAGTCTAAGTGCTATTGCTATTGCTATTGTCCTGCTGGTAATTAATAAAACAGCGCAGGTACTGTTCCAGAACTGAGTTCGTTCATTCTGTGGCCCCGTTTGTCAGCGGATGATGACTAGAACTAAGTCCCTGCTCGGTCCCAAGTAGATTCAAAAAAGCTTTCCAGAACTTGGCCGTGAATTGGACCCCTCTGTCCGAAATAATACGTCATGGGGCCCCATGCAAGTGGTAAATGTGGACCAAAAACAGTTTAGCCAAGGCTTTAGCTGTAGGGATCTTTTGGCATGGGATGAAATGAACCAGTTTTGCGAAAAGATTTGTGACAACCCAGATCACTGTGTTTCCAGAACTCTCAGGCAATTCAACAATGAAATTCATGGAGATCTCTCTCCATGGTGCTGAAGGGTCGGCCACCAGCTGCAACTGGGGGGGGGTGTTCCCCTGCTTGCGTTTAGCAGCAGTGCAAATGGGGCAGCTTGCTACATAACTTTCTATGTCCTTTTTAAATGAGGGCCACCAGAATTGCCGTTTCAGTAAACGTAATGTTTTTACAAAACCAAAGTGACCAGCTAATTTGGAGTCATGACAAGCTTGCATAGTTCTCAGCCTTTCCCTAGCTGGGACATACAGCTTATTTCCCACCCAAGCTAACCCCTCTTTTATTATGCAAGTATGTTTATTGGCACTAAACCACTCATCCGTTTCTAAGGCTTTTTTGAAATCTGTGGTGGTGGCATTGTCTAAGGTGAAGGGGTTGTTCTTCGCCTGAGAGCATGTGACAACCTTACCTGCTAATTGGGAGGTTGGTATCATGGGCTTAATTACTTCCGCCTTGACACTGTTGTATTGCGGTAGTCTGGACAAGGCATCTGCCAAAAAGTTTTTCCCTCCCGGTAAATACTTCAAAGTGAAATTAAAGCATCGGAAGTACTGTGCCCACCGGACTTGTTTTGGAGACATTTTCTATGGGGTTTTGAGTGCTTCCAAGTTCTTGTGGTCAGTCCATACTTGGAAACGTATTTTACTTCCTTCCAAGAAATGTCTCCAAGTTAGGAGTGCCCACCTAACTGCAAAAGCCTCCTTTTCCCATATTGCCCATCTCTGTTCAGTTTCAGTTAACTTCCTAGAGGTGTATGCACATGGTTGTAATTTGCCTTCTTCATTCTCTTGGAGTAAAACAGCACCGACTGCCACATGACTGGCATCGGCCTGGATTACAAATGGTTTATCTGGGTCTGGGTGTTTTAATACAGGTTCAGCCAAAAAGAGTTTTTTCAGTTTTTCAAATGCCGCTTGGCAGTCCATAGTCCAATTCAGTGGTTGGCTAGGTTTCGGTTTATCTACCCCTTTGGTTTTTAACAGATTTGTAATCGGCAACAGTATTTGGGCAAAAGAGGGGATAAACTGCCTATAAAAGTTAGCAAACCCCAGGAAGCTCTGCAATTGTTTGCAAGTACTGGGGGTTTCCCACTCGAGGACTGCTTTGACTTTTGCGGGGTCCGTTTCCACCCCCTGGTGAGAGATTCTGTATCATAGGTAATCTATCTTATCTTGGTGAAAATCACATTTGGAGAGTTTGGCAAACAACTTAGCTGCCCTTAATTTCTTCAAAATCTCCTGCACCAATTTAACATGTTGAGTCTTAGTTTCAGTATAAATCAATATATCATCAAGATAAACCAAAACTCCCTTATAAAAGTGCTCATGCAGCACCTCATTAATTAGCTGCATGAAAACGGCGGGAGCCCCTTGGAGTCCGAATGGCAAAACCTTGAACTGAAAACATCCTAGTGGACAATTAAACACTGTTTTCCATTCATCCCCTTCTCGGATCCTGATCCGGTAATAAGCCTCCTGCAAGTCTAGTTTAGAAAAAATTCTCCCCTTCGCCAGATGGGCCAGCATGTCCTTCATTAAGGGTAGGGGATAAAGATTTTCCTTGCAAATAGCATTTAAATTCCTATAATCCACACATAAACACAATGAGCCATCCTTCTTCTCTCGGAACAGGACGGGGGCGGCCACCTTGGGTCTCACCAGTTCGATGAACCCACACTCGAGGTTTTTGTCTATGAATTGCTGCAATTCATCCAGTTCCCAGGGAGTCATAGCGTAAAGTTTTTACTGACATTTGGCTTAGGTAGTTTGGCCCCCGGTAAAATCTCGATGGCACACTCCGTAGACCTATGGGGGGGAAGTTCAACTGAGGCTACTTCGTTGAAAACATCCATCAAATCCTGGTATTCCCTGGGGACACCCGGTAGGGGTCCATTCGCCGCAGCCGCAGCTACCTCCTCACTCTGCGGTATTTCAGTCTGGTGGGGTTCCTTGTTCTGAATTAATTCATCATTAGGGAATTGGAGGGTCCTCTCTGTCCAGTCCACCCTTGGGTTCCACTTCTTTAACCAGGTTAGCCCCAGAACTAGGGCCCAGTCCATCCCTGGTGTCACAATGAAAGCAATGGTTTTGGAGTGATTTACCATCGTTAGTTCGAGTGGTTCAGTGGCAAACATGGCCGGGGCACCCCCTGCAATGGACCCATCAAGTTGGCAGAACGAGACTGGGGTTTTTAGTGGCCTTAGTTGAATGCCCAGTTCCGCAACCAGAGTTGGACTTATTAGGTTTCTCGTGCACCCCGAATCTAGCAATGCCTTAAGTCTCACTTTTTTCCCCATTACCAGAATTAACAGTTCTATAAGGGTTGTAAAGGGTTTGACAACCCCACTCACCAAAGGGTCTTTGTAGTCGCTCTCCGACTGACTAGGTTCCTCCACCGGAGGGGTCGGAGTTCCTCGCACCGTAATTGATTCCGGCAGGAACTCAATGACCGCATGGGTCTTCAGGGCGATATCTTTGGAACACGGTGGTGGCTTTGAGGGTTTCCCTTCGACCTGCTTCTCTCCCTTTCAGGTGGACATTCTCACACGGCACTAGTTTGCGCGGTGACCTTCCTTCCTGCAATGGAAGCAGGCGGCTGAGCGCGGCAGGGCAGAGCAAGGTTTGGTTTCCTCCCTTCTCCCTTTCGGCGGGGATCTCTTCCAAGAGTGGTTTGCGCGGTACTGGTTTCGAGCTTGGTCGATTTCCACTTTCTCAGCCAAGACACACCAGCTGTGCAGGCAGACTGGGGCTCCATGGGCAATGCAGGCGTTGTACAGGTCATCATTTAAGCCATCTTTGAACCAACTCATGAGTATTTCCTCTGGCCAATCTACGTGGCAAGTCAGATCACAGAACTCTTCGATGTACTTGGTGACTGGAAGGTGTCCCTGTTTGATGTGCCTTATGCAGTCTCTAGCCTTGCGGTCAGCTAGGGGGTCCTCAAATCTCCGTCTCAGGGCTGTCATGAAATGGTTGAAGTTGTGGAGCTCCGGTGCATCTGCATTATGGAGGCTCACCATCCAACGTGCAGCTGATCCTTCTAGAGCCAGGGTGACAACCCTGACTTTGGCACCTTCTGTAGGGATATCCCTCCCATACTCCTGCATGTAGGTCAGTACGTGTGCGAGGAAAAATCCCAGTTGCTGGGGATTCCCGTCGAATTTGACTCCAAGAGGGGGTGCCTTCCGTTCTAAGGGTGGAAGCCTCCTCTCATCGAGTCGCAAGCCTTGCTTTGCATTGAGATGTCTCCTGGGCGGATCTTCCATGGAGGAAATGGGTTCATCAGTAGCCCCCGCAGTTTCAGCCAATGCCCCTGGGGTTGGGGATCCCTTTCGTTCATCGGTAGTCCCCTTTTGTACTCCTAACTGGCCTGCAGCGCAAGCCTGGGTGTCCTGGATCCACATGCCATGGATGGCCTCCCTCATGAGGTTCATGGCTTCCCTCAGGAGTTGGTTGGGCCGGTCTTGGGCTCCTTCCAGTTCATCATTGTAGTAAAGGTCTGCCATCTCCTGCTTCCAACCAGGTCGTTGGCTCCCACGGGTGAGGGTGACATCTTTTGTTCTGCCACCCCAGCCTTCCATCTTCCCAACACTGATGGACCACCTCGGCTTGGCAGCAGTGCTTGAGGCAATGTTCTCCTCGACCCAGGCATTGAGGGCCTCAATTGAGATTTTGGGGGGTGGGGTTCTCCCCCAGTCTTCAGCCGCTTCGTGGTCACTGCCCTGGGCAGACATGGTGCCCTGGTGCCCCATGGTAGGGCTGTTACCTCTCCAGGTTGACCAGTTTGCAGTTCTTGCCTAATGTAAGGTCTTGCCTCTCCAATCTTCCCAAGAAAGCAGGACTCTTGAAACTGCAGTTGTTCCAAAAGGAGCTTTTATTGACAGGTTTGTGATAACAAGAGATCTAGGCAAGAACTGAAGCTTCTCACTTAAAACCAGCTATTTAAAGCAATGCTAACCAAACCCCTCCCACACTACATCATTGCAGGGAAACAGAAACAGAAACTTCATATAGAGATTAGCACAGTAATGTAGGAAACAGAAACAGAGACTTCATATACAGATCACTCCATTCCTCCCCCCCTTCCTCCCCCCAAAATGCCAGTGTCCCTGTAGAAATATCTGGGACCTGACACATATCCTAACAAACAGACACACATCCTAACAAACAGGAAGCAGCAGGTGAAGATAAGCAGAATCACATCAGATACCTGTACAATTAGCACAGGCCCCCCCCAAGGCTGTGTGCTCTCTTCACTTCTCTTCTCTCTCTATACCAATGACTGCATCTCTAACAATCCATCTGTTAAACTACTGAAGTTCGCAGATGACACAACAGTGATCGGCCTCATTCGAGACAATGATGAATCCGCATACAGACGGGAGGTTGAACAACTAACCTGGTGGTGCGACCGGAACAACCTGGAACTGAATACACTCAAAACCGTAGAAAGGGTGGTAGACTTTAGGAGAAACCCTCCCATACTACCACCTCTTGCAATACTAGACAACACAGTATCAACAGTAGAGACCTTCAAATTTCTAGGTTCTACCATATCGCAAGATCTAAAATGGACACCTAACATCAAAAACGTCA
>QLTV01001191.1:11557-16454 GCA_003457575.1 Thermophis baileyi | reverse complement strand
AGTCCCAGCTGATCGGGAGGAAATGGGGATTTTGCAGTAACCTTCCCCTGGAGTGGGGAGGGAATGGAGATTTTACAGTATCCTTCCCCTGGAGTGGGGTGGGAATGGAGATTTTACAGTATCCTTCCCCTGCTACGCCCACCAAGCCACGCCCATGCCCACCAAGCCAACCCACCAAGCAACGCTCACAGAACTGGTAGTAAAAAAATTTGAATCCCACAACACCTTAAAGGTGACCTTGACGTTGCCAGCTGGAATGTGCTTTGTTTTGACTGAAATGCAAGTTCCTCGATGCAGCTGTGAGGCTTGATTCCCCATCCCCCTGCCTATGGCAACTCGAGAGCAGGTCAGGAATGCTTCGCAAGTTGACATTCGGCTTCCCTCACTTCCTGAAGGCGACCTGTGCAAAGCAAAAACAGTTTGAGTACAGGTATAGATTTTAAGGGTGTGAACCCCCCCCCCCAGGCTTTGTTGGGTTGTCTTCATGGAATTTAGCTATGAGGCGGTTAGCTTGGATGTTTCTGCTCTTTACCCGAGATGCCTCTGATAAGGGGTAGCCCTTCCACTTGATTAGGTATTGGAGCTGTCTCCTGTGCCATCTTGAGTCGAGGATGCGTTGCACCTCATAATTGGTTTGCCCCCCTATGACCACAGGGTCCAGGGGCTCACGGGGTAGTGGTCTCAGGGCAGTAGTGGGTTCTAAAACCCTTTACTACTGGTTCGCACGCGCGCTACGCTTCTGCGCATGCGCAGAAGCATCCTGGGCGGGTGGGTGGAGCCTCCTGTCGCTGCCACTACTGGTTCTAAGAACCGGTCCGAACCGGGAGCAACCCACCGCTGTCTCAGGGTCGACCCGACCACGGGTTTTAAAAGGCTGCTATGGAATACCAGGTGTGTCTTCCCTAGCAGTCGGGGCAATTTTAATTGCACCATGACCGGGTTGATAATCTTCACTATGGGGAATGGCCCCATGAACTTAGGTCCCAGCTTCTTGCTGGGGAGTTTTAACCTCAAGTATTTTGTGGAGAGGTAGACCTTTTCCCCCAGCAGGAATGGCCATTGTGGGGTGTTTGTCTGCCTGTTTCTTATAGGTCTGCGCCACTTTAGCTAGCACTTTCTTGGCATTTTCCCATGCTGCTTTTAGCGTTGACAGTCATCTGTCAAGCTGACTGAGGAGGGGGGATCCCTTGGGTATTCTGGCATTGGGACGAAGTCCATGCCGCTCACTACTTTGAACGGAGTTAGTCCCGTGCTACTGTGAACAGCATTATTGTACACGACCTCAGTGAAAGACAGGAGGTCCGCCCAATTGGACTGCTGATAGTTCACGTAACACCTCAGGTACTGCTCTACCATGGCGTTCAGACGTTCTGCCCCCCCCCCCCCTTGGTAGCCAGATGAAAAGCTGAGCTAAGGCCCTGGGACGACCCAATGGACTGTAGGAACTCCCTCCAGAACTTAGCCGTGAACTGGACCCCTATGTCTGAGATGATACTTCGTGGCACTCCATGCAGGCAGTAGATGTGCTTCAGGGACAGTTTGGCTAGCTGGTGGGCTGAGGATAGTCCGCTGCAGGGTATGAAGTGTGCCTGCTTGGAGAATAAGTCAATCACTGTCCAGATCACAGTGTTCCCCCCGCTCTTTGGCAACTCCACTATAAAGTCCATTGCGTTTTCCTCCCATGGCCTCGTTGGCTCTGCCACCGGTTGCAGCAGTCCGGGGTTTTTTCCTGGTTGCTTTTTCATAGTGACGCAGATGGTGCAATTTTTCACATAACTGTCCACGTCTTTCTTCATGCCGGGCCACCAGAATTGCCTCCGCGCTAAGTGTAAAGTCTTTAGGAACCCAAAGTGGCCTGCCGATTTGACATTGTGGCTCCTCTGGAGGATTAAGGTGCATAGGGACTCTGGGATGTAAAGTTTCATCCCTTTCCACGCTAGGTCCTCCCTTTTTGTCAAGACGTGTTGGTTGTCATGGAACCAGGGGTCTGCTTGCAGTTCAGTTTTGAGTTTCGTGGTTAGATCGCTTGTGGGTCGGTCTTGCCGGTCACGGCGTTGTCGTCTGGTGGTCACTTGGGTTGCTGTTTGGGTAGGGGGGATGATGGCGTCTACTACCTCCTCCCGTTCACATTTGTACTGGGACATACGGGAGAGGGCATCAGCTAGGAAATTCCTCCCCCCTGGGATGTGCTTTAGCACGAAATTGAATCGATTGAAGTGTTGAGCCCAGCGGACTTGTTTGGGCGATAATTTCTGCGGGGTCCTAAGGGCCTCCAGATTTTTGTGGTCAGTCCAGACTTCAAATGGTTTCTCCCCCCTTTCCAGCAGGTGACGCCAGGTTAGCAGTGCCCATCTTACCGCAAAAGCCTCTTTTTCCCATGCGGCCCATCGCCTCTCTGTGTCCATGAGTTTGCGGGAAGTGTAGGCGCAGGGCAGTAATTTTCCTTGGCTATTTCTTTGGAGTAGCACTGCTCCCACTGCCACCCGCCCCGTCACTGGCATCTGCTTGGATGACAAAGGGGTGTTCGGGGTCAGGGTGTTTCAGTACCGGTTCTTTTGTGAAAAGTTCTTTTAGTGTTTTGAATGCCTTTTGGCAGGTTAGGTCCCACTGTAGGGGTTGTCCCAGGTGGGGCTTCGTCCCTGGCCCCCCTGTCTTTAGGAGGTCTGTCATGGGTTTGGCAATCTTTGCGAAGGAGGGGATGAATTGCCTGTAGAAATTTGTGAATCCTAGGAAGCTTTGTAGCTGTCTGTGGGTGCGAGGGGGCTGCCAGCCTAGGACGGCTTGTACTTTGGCTGGGTCCATCTCTATGCCCTCATTTGACACTCGGTAGCCCAGGTAGTCTAGTCGTGCGTGGTGAAATTTGCATTTTGACAGCTTGACGTACAGTTTTGCCGCCAGATGTTTTTCCAGTACCTGGCGGACTAGGGGTATGTGGTCCTCCATGGTCTCAGTGTAGACGAGGATGTTGTCCAGGTAGACAAGGAGCCCCTTATAGAGGTGCTTGTGCAGCACCTCGTTTATTAACTGCATGAACACCGCCGGGGGGCCCTGCAGTCCGAAAGGCATTACTTTGAATTGGAAGCTCCCTAGGGAGCAGTTGAATGCTGTTTTCCATTCATGTCCTTCCCTGATGAGGACTCGGTAGTATGCTTCTCTGAGGTCTAATTTAGTAAAGACATCTCCCTTGGCTAGGTGAGACAGCATGTCCTTCATGAGAGGGAGGAGGTATAGGTTATGTACACACACACAGTTTATACCCCTAAAATCCACGCATAATCTCATAGTTCCATCTTTTTTTTCTTTAAATAGGACTGGGGCTGCGACCCGTGGCTTGGCTGGCTCGATGAACCCCCTTGCTAGGTTTTTGTCTATGTATTTGCACATTTCTTTCATTTCCCGGGGCGTCATGGCGTACAGTTTGGGTTTGGGTAGTTTTGCCCCAGGCATGAATTCGATGGCACAGTCCGTCTCGTGGTGGTGGTGGTGGGGGGTAGGATGTCACACTCGGCCTCACTGAACACTTCTGCAAGGTCCTGATATTCTTTGGGGATCTGTTCGACCTCTGTGGTTTTGTCGGAGGTGGCTGCCAATTGTTCTGGTGGGGCCTTCGGGGGGGGGGGTGTTCCTGCATGGGCGATGATTCTATTTGCTTTTGCGGAAGGGGTTGGGGTCCTCTTGCTATCCTCAGCCTCCGGGTGCCCCCTTGCCACCAGATTGTTGGGCCCTACTTGTCTAACCAAGAGAGCCCCAGTATGACTGCGTCTGTCATTCTGGGGCCTATTATGAATCGAATTGTTTCCCAGTGGTCCGGTAGCTCTAGCCTCACTGGTTCGGTCAGGTGTGTGGCGTAGGCTCCCCCCAATAGGGACCCATCGACCTGTTCAAATCTGATCGGGTGGGCCAGTCTCTTCGCTCTAATCCTCAGTTTCAGGACCGTGGTTAGGTTAATCAAGCATCTAGTGCAGCCTGAGTCTATTAGGGCTTGAAAAGTACCCTGGGTCCCTGTTTTTGGGGCTGTGAGGCGTATTGGGAGGACAAAGGGGTGGATCGGTTCACTCACCATCGGGTCGTTTTCACCTTCGTCCTCACTGTCATAGGGATCCAGCGATTGGTCGTCATTGGCTGGAGTTCCCCCCCTTCGGCTGGGTGGGGAGGGACCTCTACAGCCTGGAGGGCCTTTTGGGACATGTCGGTGGCATGCCTGGGGCCTCGTTCCGGTCGCGCACCGGGTGGTGGCTCTCGCTTGGGTTTTGGAGCTGGGGTCGCGCATGCCAATGCAATGTGGCCCATCCCTCCGCATCTGTAGAATTTCAACTGGCTTCGTGGGACGGTTGACCTTGGGGCCAGCTGTGCTGCTGCGGCCTCCCATTGGCCGGATGGTCTCCGGTCTGGTTGTTCTCTCTCCTTGGTATCCAGCTGCTTCCGCATGTCATTGGTGCGCGATCCACAGTCAACTTTTATGGCTACTCGGAACCACTCAGAGAGTCGGTTTGGAATGTCCCGATAGGCGGTTACTTGAGCAATTTACTTGTCCAGGCTCATTCTGAAAAAGTGAACTAATAGCCGCTCCGGCAAAGTGGGTAGCTTCCCCACGAATCTCCTGAATTCACAGATGTGTTCCTTAATGGGTCACCCTCTTTGCTTTAGGTTTCGAAGCTCATCCTCCGCATACTGATCCTCCTCCACCTCCTCAAATCTGACTTCTAGCTATTGTAGGAAGTCGTCGACGTCTTGCAGCTGGGAGGCTCTCCTCTTATGGAGGGCTGCTAGCCATTCCTTTGCTTCTCCCTCTAGCCCCCCGGCGATGGTATTCACCATGGCTCTGTATGATGGGTAAAGGTGTCCGTAGCGCTCTAGGTGGACTCTAGCAGAGCCAAGGAATAGAGCCAGTTGATCT
>QLTV01001191.1:4057-6557 GCA_003457575.1 Thermophis baileyi | reverse complement strand
GCCCTGATACATAAGTCATGCATGCAATTATACAATAAATTTTAACAACCCCCATCCCCAACCTTCCCATAGTCTTTTCCCCCATCTTCCTTGATCTCGAAAAGAGTTTTTAATGTCCACTCTTTGGTCTCAGGGTCTTTCTGGAGTCGTATTGGTGGTACTCTTGGCTCAGTTGCAGGGTCCGTGCTATGATCCAGTACTGCAGGTTTCACGTGGGTCCAGTGGATCCAGGTGTCCTTCTCAGCAACCTTGATAGCTGTTTGTGTTATCAATGGGATCTGAAAGGGTCCTTTCCACCTGGGTTGTAGGGGTGTAGTCCTGGTGAACAATTTTATCCACACCCAATCTCCTGGCTGGAATGGGTGAAGAGCCTCTTCCAAAGGTAGGGTCTGAGTCAGGGCGCTCTGTCTCCGAAGGGTGCACAACCTCCGATGTAGGGCTGTGAGGTAAGCAGAAAGAACCATATCCCCCCTTTCTAGACTGAGGGAATGTGGGTCCAGTCTCTACAGGGGGACGGCCAAAAAGCAATTCAAATGGTGAGATACCTAGGTCCCGCTAGGGCCTGGTCCTGATGTAAAATAGGGCGATGGGCAGGGCTTGTGGCCAAGTCAAATGTGTTTACCTCCCTGTTAGTTTTTTCTGTGCCCCCTGAGGAGCTTGGGGAATATGGGACAGGAAGGTTCTGGGTGATGCCAAGGGCCTGGAACGTGTGAGTGAGGACTTGTGACACAAAATGTCTCCCCCTGTCCATATCCAATGTACTGGGCTCCCCAAAACATGCTATTATGTCCTTGAGGAGGTGTCTTGCCATCTCCAATTCTGTGGCATGGCGACAGGGGAAGGCCTCTACCCAGTGTGTGAGCTGATCCCTGCACACAAGGGCATATTAGTAACCATTTGCCCTGGGCAGTTGTATATAATCCATTTGCAATTTTTCAAAAGGGCATTGTGCCCATGGCCTTCCCCATATTTGAGTGGCTTTTCTAGAGGTGGCGTTGTGGGCCTGACAGGTTTTGCATGTTCCAGCTATTCGGGTGGTCTCCTTATAGACCCCTGGTGCATACCAGACCCCTCTTATGGCGTCTACCATTGCCTGGGTACCACAATGGCCTTTGGCATGTAGCCTTTGGCAAATAAGTCACAAGAGGTGGTGGGGGGCTATGGGCCTCCCATCTGGGACCTGCCAGAAGCCCACTTTGTACACTGCCTCAAACTTCTCCCAATGTTCCCGTTTCTCCTTCCTCTAAAAAATCTTGATAGGGAATCTTTGTGTCCACCCTTAAGGTTGGGGCCATTGTTTGTACTGGGAGGGGCTGGGTGGCAACCCACTTCACAGCTAGGTCTGCATATTGGTTGCCTTTGGTGATTTCTGAGTTGCCCTTTTGGTGTGCTCTACAATGAATGATGGCTAGGACTTCCGGTTGATGTCGCAGCAATTTCAGACACAGAGGAACGGGTCTCCACATTCCCTGTGCTGAGCTCTTCCTGTTGTGGGCTCTGGAGAGAGCCTAAGCTGCCCTGAAGGGGGGGTGAAGCAAAGGGGGGCACCCTGTGAGGTTGGGGAGAGTCGCAGCTCTCCTGTCTGGCCCGGGGGCTTTTTTCCCTCTCAGCCACGGCAAGAAGAAGCAGCAGCCTAAAGATGGCCGCTACAAAGCTGGGACAACCGATGAATAACAGCTAAGACTGGTGCAGGAGAGTAGGTGAGCCGTGGTGGAACTGGGGGAGAGGATTTTTCTTTGTTAAATTACCCAAAGAAACAATTCAGAACTATTTGCCCAGAACTATGTGTTTAAGCGGCGCCCAAGAGTTTTGGGGTGTGTTGAAGAAATGCCTAACCGGAAATGAAAGCTGCTGGAGAATAAACAATAGATTTTGAAATACAGAAAAGGGACTCCTAAACTGGGAAGAAGCGGTACTGGGAAGGCATTTTTTGAAATATTGGAATTATCTATAGACAAAACTTACTCTGCTTATATATTCGAATAATCCAAGCGACAACGGACTAGTGAACTGAAATCTAAGTGGAGAGTGTCACCTGCTGACAAAAAGGGAAACTACAAGGTAGTGATTGGGGCTTTTTGATAACGTCTGGGTGTATTCGAATAGAACTGAATGTTAACCTATGAAATACAAAGAAGTGGGACCAATTTACTCCTTGAAGACTAAATAAATAATTCTTGGACTGTTGGATTAATATTAACTTTCTTTAAAAAATAAAATAAGACATTTAAAAAGGAGAAATGAGTGGAATTGTCCAGGAGATGGATCTACTCTTTTAAAATACAAAAGACAACATGGACAAAGGATTTAAGGACATTATGGAAAAAATGGAAAATATTATACAAGGGATGATGGTGCCAGACCAAGTCGTCCAAGAGAGGGAGGAGCCAAAAGAAAAAATGAAGAAGGAAGAGGACAGAGAGGAGATTACAATGAAAATAATAGTGATTGATGAATTAAACCAGGGGGAAAACATACAGAGGGGGGAGACACACTTGAA
>QLTV01001189.1:184429-196080 GCA_003457575.1 Thermophis baileyi | reverse complement strand
ATGTGAACAAAGAAGGAAAGAAAGCAAGAAAGAAAGAAAGAAAGAAAGAAAGAAAGAAAGAAAGAAAGACTTATGACCACAATTGAGCCCAAAATTTTGGTTGCTAAGCAAGAGCGTTGTTAAGTGAGTTTCACCACATTTTACAAGTTGGCCACGCCCACCCGGTCACCTGACCACCAAGCCACGCCCACCTGAAGGGGGTGGGGGGCACTGAGGATGAGTTTGTAGCACCAAGGGGGCGGTGGACTGAAAAAGTTTGGGAACCACTGCCTTAAAGTCTTGATGGTTCTACTCTCATATAGTCTCCATGCTTTTATAATGGTCCCTTTTTTTCCCCTTAAAAAAGCTCATTTTATTCAAAGAATTTAAACAAAACACTCCCATGGAAGTACATGCTATTTATTTAATTCACAGGAACTTGACCTTGGGCCAATCACTCTCTCAGCCCAACTCACCTCACAGGGTGGTGGTTGTTGTGGGGAAAGTAGGATAAATAATAAATGGTAAAGACAAAAAATAAACGTTTAAAACTTTTATAGTCCAAACCCTTAACGTGCTTTTTGCAGCAAGTGTCAGCCAGCCTGATGCTTGCTGCCATAAAACAGGGGGGGAGAGAACTTTGCAGTTCTGCGGTTATCTTCAAGGCCATGTCAGTTGGCTCTGGTATGCAGTGGCCTCCAGTTGCCTAGCTACAAGGGGGCTGGCCTGTATACTGTATCTCAAAGTGCTGTTCCCGCTCTGTGCCTCAGAGCTTGCTTGAAACCGTTTGCATTCAGTTTGTTCCTAGTAAAAGTACTTTTCTCTAAATGTATGGAGCCAAGGATTTCTCTTTCCTAGGAATTGAACAGAGGCAGCCCTGACATTAAGCAAGCTCTGCTTTAATGGTCAACCAGGAGACAGCAGTCTACCGTGGGGACCAACCATCCAATGTCCAACCACGGGAGTGAGCTGGAGGAAATTGGAGCTACGGCCAGCTCCCCTACTAAACCACACCGGACTCAGGCAGAATGAGGCAGAATGGCAAGAGGAGCTGGACTTCAGCGAGAAGCCCATCAGGCTCAGGTGGGTGAGGGGCGTGGGGCAAAGGGAAGACTCCCCCTGGAGAGAAGCCCAGAGGAAGCCATGCTGAACCAGGCCCTGTTCCTGATACAACAGGTTAGGGGGAGTCGAAGAGCCCAAGAGCCTCTTAGGCAGCTTCTCAAGGTCCCTGGGTCGCCCCAGACCAAGCTGCACAAGCCATTCTGCCTGCAGGGACCGTTCCTCGAAGGCACCGGGCCCCAAAGGTCCCAGACTTGGGTGTTAAGTATGGGGGAGACCCTGAGCAATTGGGGTTCTTCCTGGTGCAAGTCTGGAACTACATGCAGGAGTATGGGGCCGAACTGGAGACGGCAGAAGCCTGGATAAGACGAGTAACCATGGCCCTGGAGCGGGCGGTGGCAGAGTGGATGGTCTCCCTCCACAATGACAATGCCCCCCAACTGCGGAACTATGACCACTTTATGGCAGCCCTTCGCCAACGGTTTGAGGACCCACTGGCTGAACGCAAGGCTAAGATCTGGATAAAGACCATCACCCAAGGGCGACGGTCGGTGCCCACGTACACCCAGGAGTTTCAAGAGTTGGCATGCCGGTTGGCTGCATGGTCCGAAAACATCCTCATTGACTGCTTCAAAGATGGCCTCAATGACATCTACCACACCTGCGTCTCGCGCGGGGCCCCACGAACCCTACAACACTGGTATGTGTTGGCGGTAGACGTGGAGATCGACCTTGCCCAGGACCGACACTGGAGGGCCAGCGGATGGGGTGAGTCCTTCCCTCCCATGCGTAAGAAACACCCCAGGAGCACAATGTGCCTCAGACGTGGGGTGGAGGGGCACCGAGCTGTGGCATACCAATCCAGCAGACCCAACCTCAGCACCACGGCAACCCCGAGGGAGGAGGCAATGAAACCAGCTCCAAGGACCCGAGAGACAGCGCTGAAAAGTCTGGAGGTCATAGAGTTCACCCCTCCTGGCTCTGAGGGGTTGGGAACTCTGACCAACTCGGGTGAGGCTGACAGCGACGGCGATGATGATCCCTGGGTAAGTCAGCGGGTGACCCCTGTAATGCTCCCTGTGGAGTTAGTGGTGCCCTCTTCAGGGGCCCAAGGGAGGATGCTGACTTTATTGGACTCGGGCTGCACTAGGTGCATAGTCAGCCCTGAAGTCGTTGAAAAACTGGGACTGAGACTCAAACGGCTGAGAGTGCCCATAGCGTTTTGCCAGCTATAGATGGGACTGTAGCTGGAGGGGGCCCAGCTCACTTTATAACTGAACCAGTAGAGATGAGAATGGGAAAGCATAAAGAGACTCTGGGTTTTATAGTGGCGCCAGGGATGGAGAGGCCCCTCCTACTTGTACTGTGTTGGCTGCAGAAATAGAACCTTGAAAGTGAATTGGAGGAGGGGGCTTTTAAAGATTCGGCAGAAAGTGGCCAAGGAAGAGGAAAAGATCCCAAAACCTGGTGGTGAGAGAAACAATGGGCAAAGGGAGCTGGGGGCAGCAGCTCGGGATCACTCAATAAGTGAATCCAAAATCCCAAAGGAGTACTGGGACTTGAGAGATGTGTTTAGTGCGAAAGGCTCTGATGCGCTCCCACCCCATTGCCCCATGGACTGCAGTATTGAAATCCTTCCTGGAGCTAAACTCCTGAAGCCTAAACTTTACTTGATGACTCCACGCAAGCTAGGAGAGCTTCACACCTTCATAGACAAGAACTTAAAACGTGGATTTATTCAACCAGCAAGGCCACGAGTGGCAGCCCCAGTTTTGTTCCAGGAGAAGAAAGATGGGACTCTTCATCTATGCGTTGATTATTGGGGTTAAACACGGTGTGCGTAGAAAATGAACAGAGGTGGGCGATATGGGAGAAGGAGGCGTATGCAGTGCAGTGGGCCCTACTCACTTGGCGGCATTTCTTGGAAGGGGCAAGGATGCCATTTGAGGTATGGACTGACCATAAAAATCTGGAAGCCCTGAAAACTCCGCACAGGCTATCCCCTAAACAAATCCGTTGGGCTCAATACTTTAATCGTTTCAACTTCACCCTGTGTTATGTCCCGGGGGGAAGAATTTTATGGTGGATGCTTTGTCTAGATTGCCTCAATACAACGGTGTTAAAGCTGAAGTGGTCAGACCTGTTATCCCCTTGAAGCAGCTAGCAGCCCCGGTAACCACTAGAGCTCATGGGAAGGACGAGTCTGAGATTCCAAATAAACTGTGTGAGAAGCTCAAAGAAGCACTAAAAGCTGATGAATGGCTTACTACTCACAAAAATGACTGCACCATGCATGATGGACTGGCTTGGGTCGGGGCCAAATTATACATGCCCTCAAGCTTGAGAGACACCATATTAAAGGGCGCCCATGACTCTAAGTCAGCAGGACATTTTGGATTTGTAAAAACCCTGCACTTGGTTAAGAGGCAGTTTTGGTGGCCTTCTTTGAAGAAAGACATTCAAAGCTATGTGGCCAGCTGTCCAGTTTGTGCTGTGGCAAAGAGACCTCCGGGTAAACCTGCTGCAGCAAAGAAACCTCTGGGGAAGCCCCCAGGGCTTTTACAGACTGTGGCTAACCCCCAGGCACCGTGGAAAGAAATATCTATGGACTTTATTGTGGAATTGCCTGAAAGTGGGGGGAACACTGTTATTTGGGTTGTTACGGATCTTTTTTCAAAACAGGTGCACTTTGTTCCCTGCCCCCAAATTCCCTCCGCAAAGATGTTAGCTAAAGTATTTGTACAACACGTGTATAGGTTGCATGGTGCGCCTGAGCACATTATTTGTGATAGAGGAGTGCAATTTACATCACAGTTTTGGCGGGAATTCTTGAAGCTGTTGGGAACCGCCCAGGGCTTAAGCTCCTCCCATCACCCCCAAACTAATGCGGCTTGTGAGAGAACTAATGCAGTCCTGGAACAGTACCTCAGATGCTACATTAATTACCAACAGGACAATTGGGCTGACCTTTTGCCTTTTGCAGAGGTAGCATATAACAATTCTGTGCATAGTAGCATGGGGTTCACCCCATTTAAGGTGGCCTCTGGGCAGGACTTTGTAGCTATGCCAGAGCTGCCTCAAGAGAAACCACACATACCCTCCTTAGTGGAGTGGATAGCTGAACTGCAGAACATTTGGCCAGCTGCCCGTAAGGCACTGGGGGAGGCATGTCAGACACATAAGAAACAAGCAGACAAAAAGCGTGTGAAGCCAAAAGATTTTCAAGTAGGTGACAGAGTTTACCTCTCCATGAAGTACTTACAGTCCACCCAACCATCTAAGAAACTTGGTCCTAAATATGTGGGCCCATTCTCAATTGTTAAAGTAATTAACCCAGTCACTGTGCAACTGGAGTTGCCCAAGAACCTGTATTTCATTGCAGTTTGTTGAAACCTGAAACTGTATCACCCCTTCGCCCTGCACCTGACACTCCTCCTGTACACACTCTGATTGAAGGGGAGAAACATTTTGAAGTTAAAGAAATTCTAGATTCCAGAAAACATAGAGGGAAGGTCCAATATCTCATTTCTTGGAAACATTTTCCCCCTGCGCAGTCCGAATGGGTGGATGCTAAACATGTCCAGGCGCCTAAAGTCCTCCAGGGACCGCCGGTTTTGGTGTGATGTATGTTGTAACTGTATGGGGGGGGGGGGAGAATGTCAGCCAGCCTGATGTTTGCTGCCATAAAATAGGGGAGAGAGAACTGTGCAGCTTTGCAGCTTTGCAACTGCGGTTATCTTCAAGGCCATGTCAGTTGGCTCTGGTATGCAGTGGCCTCTGGTTGCCTAGCTACAAAGGGGCTGGGCTGTATACTGTATCTCAAAGTGCTGTTCCCGCTCTGTGCCTCAGAGTTTGTTTGAAACCGTTTGCATTCAGTTTGTTCCTAGTAAAAGTACTTTTCTCTAAATCTATGGAGCCAAGGATTTCTCTTTCCTAGGAATTGAACAGAGGCAGCCCTGACAGCAAGTTAATTTTTATACGTTTTTTCCGTCTCTTCTTTTTCTGTTAAATTTATTGCAGGCCATAGGAGCGCTCACTGGATTGTCCAATTAAACTGCCATTTTGAAGATCACTTAAGCTGTTAGATAGTTATAATCCAAAGTGTTTAGGAAAGTGGGGTCTGGATGGACTCAACATCCATTAAAGACTCTGCTGGGGCTGCAAGCCTTCCTTCCACAGCTCCCCATACTCTTTACTTACAAGGTGCCTGCAGATTTCTTTTGGACTCTGCAGGCTTCCTCACAAGGAGCTGAGATCCGGAGTGCACATGGGCAATCTCTTTAAATTCTCCTTGTCTAGAAAAGCTCTGCAGGAGTTATAGTTCCAGCCTCGATGTTGTCTCCATGTTTTCAAAGATGCATCAATCCGCCATTTTCCTCACCCAGAAGTCCCAGTTAAACTGGCTGTTTTCAAGGTAATAGTTAAGAGAATCTGAAGCCAAATACAGTTAGTCCTCGACTTACGACCACAATTCAGCCCAAAATTTCTCTTGCTAAGCAAAACATTTGTTAAGTCAATTTTGCCCCATTTTACGACTTTTTTTTGCCACAGTTGCAGTGAATCACTGCAGCTGGTAAGTTAGTAACATGGTTGTTAAGTGAATCTGGTTTCCCCATTGACTTTGCTTGTCAGGAGGTCACAAAAGGTGATCATGTGACCCTGGGACACTGCAACAGTCATAAATATGAGTCAGTTGCCAAGCATCTGAATTTTGATCACGTAACCATGGGGATGCTGCAATGGTCGTGTGAAAAATGATCATTAAGTCACTTTTTTTAGTGCCATTGTAACGTTGAACAGTCACTAAATGAACTGTTGTAAGTCAAGGACTACTTGTACTTCAGCCAGGAGCTGCAACTTTGACTTCACACAAGCTGATTTCACAGGCTTGTTGGTGGGAACTGTGTTTAGTTTTACACATCAGGCTAAACAATGTCGCTTGTTTGGCTTTGAGATGGGGATATGGGAGATATAACCACTGTGGTTTATTCAGCAATCTATAATTTGGTGCAAAGAGTGAAGCCAAGCGGTGTGACAGAGAGATTGCTACGGCCTCTGAATAGAAGACAAAAGGAAGAAAGTAGAAACAATCACCACAGAAGCCCTTTCAGCTGAATTCTTTCCATCTGCCTTGTACAAAAGAGCTAGGATAATATAGATGCAAAATAATATTTATTACAAATGTTTAAACTGCTTGCAAGCTGCAATTTTATCTTGAAATGGGGGTGCCACTATTCATAATGCTTTTGTTTTGAGTAAGCCACTTTGATGCTCATGCTGTGCATTTTTGCTAGGGTCATAATACTTTGTGCTACCCCCACCTCAACCTTAATTAATCAACCTTGAAAGGGAGAGGCAAAGGCTAAGAAAGTTATTTAAGAAGTCTTATTTACAGTATTGTGCTCTGGAGGCTCCAGTGTCTGGACAAGGGTTGGGGGGCGGAGTAACAAAAGAACCCAGCCATCCCTACCTCCAGAGTTCTGGTACTCCTATCCATGCAGAGAGACCTGGAGAGGCTCTGGAGGAGCAAGTTGACCCTTTGGTGCCTAGAAAGTCATGATTTCCCTGAGGTTCCTGGAGTGTCAGGGATGGGAAGACAGAGAGGCCCAATTTCCTCATCCTCAGTCTAAGCCTCTGACCTCCCTGGTAGTCTACTGGCTTCTCTCACATCAGGCTGCATCTAAAGTATAAAGAAAGAAGATGACTGAGTCCCACAAACATCTCTCATATCCCCCAAAGTACATGGGATGGCCAGAAGCGCTCAGGTGCACAAATAAAAGTGACAGGTACTGTGGTACCATCCTCACTTGTCAACTAGAACAGGAGGTCCACCCACACAAATATGCCCAATCCCAACAGCTAAGAATTACAGTTATCATAACTGAGTGTTGCCTGCAGCTGTTGGGACAAAGGCAAGCATCTGCCTGTTACTTATGTTAACATTTTTAATATAATTTTATTTGTTAATATAGTAAGACAGTGCCTTCCATCTGAATGAGGCCTTGCCTTCAGAATGGAACACCATGAGAAAGGGCAATGCTAGCCCTACACTGTATCTCTGTTTTGCCCACATCCTTTCACATTTTTCTTCTCACACTGCAGGAATTAAACCATTTTTTGGAAAACTAAATGAAGTTCTGAGGACACCCAACGATAAGCACACAGCCCTGGAAAACAAGTGAGAGAGGTCAGATTAATGAAGACTGCAAGGGTAGTGGACTGGGGGAGGGTGATAGCTGTCCTCACCATATGGAATAGTACACTGTAACTTGCCTATAAAGACAATATGAAATATAACAAATTTCTCTAGAGCACTTAAAACTGCTTGAAGTTGTTCTGTGAGAAAAGATCTACACCTCATCTAAATCTGTTGTGGGCCTCTCTTCTATGACCTAGATATGACTTTGCCATTGGTTTTCAACCATATTCCCTTTTCATCTTCCCATTTCCAAATGTTTGTACTCCTCCAGCATGGGATGTTCTACAGGTCAGAAATTCCACAGGTTCTGCAGTAGAGAGCTATGGCTCTGCATTTGCAACCAGGCTTGACCTAAAGCAGTCTGGTCAGCTGCTAAGGTAACTCCTGCAACAGAACTACATCGATTTCTTGGGGGCCATTTTAGAAATATTTCGAAAAAAATGCCAGTGTGGTCATCTTCCTCAAACTGAAATATAAAAGGTAATTTAGTAAAAGGCTAGAAGAACAGGGGTGTGCAACCTTGGCTACTTTAAGACTTTGGGACTTCAACTCCCAGAATTCCCTAGCCAGCATCACTCGCTGGGGATTTTGGGGAATTCTGAGAGTTGAAATCCCCAGGTCTTAAAGTTGACAAGGTTGAACACATCTGATCTACAACTAAGCAATAGATTTAAAGTTAATGTGGTTATCAGCTTCTCAAATCCAATTAATTAGGATCATTTTTGTAGAACCTTGAAATCCAACACAGATGTAATTCAGAGTACTAATACATTCAAGTGAGGAAATGTTAGGTAGAATCCTAGTTAGAAGCAGGATTCCAAAGTGCCTCAATTTTGTCCAACACATTAACAGACGTATTTGCAGCCCTCCATAACTTGGTCCTTCAAATAACTTGATCATGATGCCTAGGAGAAGAACTGAAGCCTAATAGCGGAATTCAGAGAAATATAGAGAAATGTCTTTCTCAGCATCATTTGTGTGATCATGTTGGTTCTGAGGAACCATGGGGCAATTTAAGAAATACTTTGATCCTCTCATGTTCTTCCCTTGACTTGACTTTACATAACATGGAATCATCTGGCCTGATTGTTCTGTTTTTGGAGAAAGCACCCTTGCATTCAAAGAGTCTAGCAAGTTTGCAACAAATTTACTTAAACCAACCTTACACAATTAAGGAACCCACAAGCCAAACATAGTCAGTAATCCAGTGCAGTAGGCATTTCTGCAGGCCCAGTTGCTAATGTTTATCGAAACTCAATGAGAAAGTCAATCAAGTGTTCACTAAAATTATATAAATAAATTAAAATAAAATAAATTATAGGAGGAGCAAATTGCTTTATGATGTGAAATTGCAAGGTATGGCAGGGCAAAAATACATACTTTTTCCCAATGTGGTAGCTTCCGGATAGGTTAGAATTTGAACTCTCAGAATTCCCTGAGATTGTATCAAACATTGTGAGATTTGTGAAATCTCTGAGAATTCAGGACCTGCAAGGACACCAGACTGAAAAAAAAAATACAGTGGAACCAAGTTTTGAGAAGTGCAAGATTTCTGGGTAGAAATTCAAGCATACCTGAATTCTATTCAGCTCTTCTTGCCCTTGCTGCAGCCTTTCCATCTCACTCTGAATACTATTCAAAGAGGCTGGAAAGCAAGACAAGGAGTCCAGTTCGTGAATGTGCATAAATGGTACAATGGAAATATATGAAACCATGTAGCTTGAGAGCATCTTACCTTGCAAAAGCTCTTTCAGTCAGAAGCAGCAGGCGAAAAGGAAACAAAAAGGAATTGTTAATGTTAAAGAGAATTCCTCATCAATGCAGAGGAACTGATTAAAAAAAAAATTAGCACTTGCCAATTCTAGAGATTCATTCCTATCTGTACAATCAGGATCACTTTCACTCTTTACTTTCCCCTGCCCACCTCTTCCCGCTCTCTCTCCAGTGCCCCCTGCAGGCTTGACTGAGATGCTGCTTCTTCATCCAGCCACTCCCGCAAGGATATAATTTCAATTCCCAGGTGCTCAGCCTGATGCTCTGCAGCCCGAAGTTGTAAGGCAGACTCTTGTCTCAGCTTGGACACCATGGCTTGCAGCTCCTGAGGAAGGAAAAAGAGAGAAAAAAAATATGTTTTATTAAGGATGAAATTCAATCCGTACAACCCCAGCAAACTTATTCCTCAACCTCAATATCAGCAGAAATTGTCGTCTAGGTACCGGCACCATGCTGGACAAGCTCCTAGTTTCATCATCTGTTGGGGGAGGATTCTGGGAACTCATTCCCTGCAGCCCTTCATTCTCGGCATTGAGATGCTGCACTTTGTAGCTGAGGTGTTTGTGGGATGCAGCCAAATCAGCCTGGATGAGAACCGCAAGGGCAGGGAGGGACAGGCAGCAACCAATAACTATCCTTCCACTGATGTCTCCAAGAGAGGATTTAAAGGATTCTACATGAGGGCCTCTGAAAAACACTTATCCAGAACAGCAGGCACAGAGTTTATAATTGAGGAAAGGTCTGGAATTGTCAAATCTACAATGGACAAGATATACAGGCAATCCTGGACTTACAACCATTTGTTTAGCAACCAAAGTTAAAGCAACACTAAAATAGTGACTTATGACCAATTTTCACACCGACCATTGCAGCATCTCCATGATCACGTGGCCAAAATTCCAGCACTTGACAACTGGCATATATTTATGACAGTTGCACTGTCCCAGGGTCATGTGATCACTTTGTGACAAGCAAAGTCAATGGGGAAGCCAGATTCGCTTAACAACCGTGGCAAAAAGGTTGTAAAATGGGGTGTGTTACATACTGACGCACCGAGTACGTATTTGCATACCCGCCGCTGATTGGCTTAGTCAGCGGCGGGAGAATTGAACAAATGTCACTGGCTAGCAGGCTGCAGGGAAGCCTTTAAAAGCAGCTTCCCTGCCGCTAGCCGCCAGTCTGTTCCTAGCTGTAGCTGACCGCAATAAAGGTGCTGAACTGTCCTACGTCTCGGCTATTCTTTCCCGCGCCTCTCTAACACTGGCGATGAAGGTAGTGGAAGAAGACAACAGGACAAAGGCACCTCGTGGCAACCATCGGCCATCTTAAGCACGTTCCGACCTGCATCGGCCAAGCAACAAGATGGCACAACAGCAATCTCCGTCACCAGCCTTCTTCAACCCTCAAACTGAAGAATGGCGAACCTACATGTCCAGATTCCGCATGTTCCTGGAGGCTAACAATTTCCAGGACTTGCCGGACAACAGGAAGAGGGCTCTCTTCCTCATGTACTGCGGACCCAAGACCTACAGGCTGGCAGAAACTCTGGTGGCACCAACGGACATTGAATCTATCTCCTGGTCCACACTGCAAACAGCCTTAAAGGACCATTTTGCCCCTTCCGATACCCCGATGGTGCACAGGAACAAGTTCTATCACCGGCGCCAGAACGAAGGGGAGACAGTCAACAAATTCGTTGCCAGCCTCCGGGAGATCGCATCCAGATGCGAGTTCATCAACCCGGAGGAGATGATGAAAGACCGCATCATTCTAGGTATGAGGGATCTCAACCTCCAGAAAAAACTTCTAATCCGGAGGGGTGCCAATTTCAAAGATGTGGTTGAGGAAGTGAGAGCCATGGAATCCTCGAACACCTCTGCAGCCAGCGTCCGGAAAACCAGCGGCATCCACCACACGCAGAGACAAACTGACTGGCGAACAGAGGTTCCGGAGCCGGAGGAAGAAGAGTACGACGATGACGATGACCACATCTACAGAATACAGCAGGACAAGAGGGTAAGCCCCAGAGACTTTAATCAAAGGCAGCCCCATTGTGCCAGCTGCCTAGGGGGCCATCCCAGGGCTACCTGTAAATTCAGGGAAGCCATTTGCCGCCGCTGCCAAAAGCGCAGCCACATAGCCGAGGCATGCAGAGCCACGCAACCAGCGCAATACCAGACAACCCCACTCCCACCCAGACCACCCATGGGACCAGGGAGGCAAGCCCAAAACCATTCCGGGACACAGAGGGGCAGAAGAAGGGACGACTATGGAACCCAAGAGACACGGGGCACCTACCACACCTCTGTGGGGCATGCGAACGCCAACCAGAGTGAGAAGTTCGTAGTCACAGTGGCCATAGATGGACTGCCTTGCGACATGGAGCTCGACACTGGCTCCGTGTTCACAATCATGGCCTGGGGCACACTAAAACAACTAGTGCCAAATATTACAAAAAGACAATTAAAACCACAAGACATCTGCCTAACCGACTTCCATGGGAACCAGATCCAAGTCCTTGGAAGAGCAGAAGTCCCAGTCATCTTCAAAGAGTTTAAAGGGAACCTGCACCTCACCGTCGTTGAAGGACACCGGCCAACACGGATGGGGGTGGAATGGCTCTAGCCGCTCAACATCGGCA
>QLTV01001189.1:147316-157521 GCA_003457575.1 Thermophis baileyi | reverse complement strand
GCAAGCAAAGGTACCAGAATCATGGAAAGAGGCGTATATTACCCTGATCCCTAAAGAAGGGACTGACAATATACAAATCAAGAATTATAGACCAATCTCATTGTTAAATTCAGACTATAAAATATTTATGAACATTATGGTGGAATGGTTAAAAAAATACTAAATGAGAAGATACATATAGATCAAAATGGTTTTCTTCCTATGAGACAAATTAGAAATAATACTAGAATAATAATTAATATATTGGAATATTATGAGGCGCACCCAGAGAGACAAGTGGCCCTTGTCTTCCTGGATGCTCAAAAAGCCTTTGACAATGTGAATTGGGAATTTATGGTTCAACAAATTAAAGTCATGAAATTCGGAAAAAAATTTGAAAAGATGATTGAGTCGATTTATTCTATGCAAAAGGCGAGGGTAATAATAAATGGGGAGACCACAAATTCATTCAAGATAATGAAAGGAGTTAGGCAGGGTTGTCCACTGTCACCTCTGCTCTTCATCCTGAGTCTAGAAATATTACAAAGAATTAGACTAAATGGGGAAATAAAAGGAACTAAAATCAAACAGGAAGAATTCAAAGTCCAGGCATTCGCTGATGATATGGTATTTGTCATTGAGGACCCATTGGAATCTGGACCGTTATTATTACAAGAGATAGAGAAATATGGAGAGGTTGCAGGCCTCAAAATAAACAAAGGGAAAATGAAAATGTTAGTTAAGAACGGAAAAACAAAAGGTAGAACTCAAGAAAAGAATGGGGCTTCAAATAGTAAAAAAAGTGAAATATTTGGGTGTTTGGCTAAGAGCAAGATGCTCAGCATTAAAAAAGGATAATTACATGAAATTAATACAACAAATAGGGGAAGATTTAAAAAGATGGGGGAAATTACAACTGTCATTATTAGGGAAAATCGCAACAATCAAAATGAATATTTTGCCAAAATTGCTCTATTTATTTCAAATGATTCCCATAAAATTAGACAAGAATTTTTTTAAAGAATTAAATAAGAAGACTATGAAGTTTGTGTGGGCAGGAAAAAAGGTGAGGATAAAATTAACTTCACTACAGGATAGTAGAAGTAGAGGTGGCTTTGGACTCCCTGAATGGGAACTTTATTATCAAGCTGCGGGGCTATTATGGATCAGGGATTGGATAAACTTAGTGTGGGCAGGAAAAGAGGCGAGGATAAAATTAACTTCATTACAGGATAGTAGAAGCAGAGGTGGCTTTGGACTCCCTGCGTGGGAGAATTACTACAAAGCAGCAAGTAGAGAGCCGAGGTGGCGCAGTGGTTAGAGTGCAGTACTGCAGGCTACTTCAGCTGACTGCTAGCTGCAGTTCGGCGGTTCAAATCTCACCGGCTCAAGGTTGACTCAGCCTTCCATCCTTCCGAGGTGGGTAAAATGAGGACCCAGATTGTTGGGGGCAATATGCTGACTCTGTGAACCGCTTAGAGAGGGCTGTAAAGCACTATGAAGCGGTATATAAGTCTAAGTGCTATTGCTATTGCTAAGTTTGGTGTGGGTCAGGGAATGGATAAAGTTGAAAAACAAGATAATTTTAACATTAGAAGGACACGATCTTCAGATGGGGTGGCATGCATTCATATGGAACGCCAGAAATAAAAAACATTCATACTTCCATAGACATACATTGCGAGATTCGCTGATACAGACTTGGGAAGGAATCAGGAAGAAGCATTATCTTAAAATACCGGGCTGGTTATCCACTATGGAGGCTATGATTCACCCAGTGGTGGGATTCAAATTTTTTTACTACCGGTTCTGTGGGCGTGGCTTGGTGGGCGTGGCGTGGCTTGGTGGGCGTGGCTTGGTGGGCATGGCAGGGGAAGGATACTGTAAAATCTCCATTCCCTCCCCACTCCAGGGGAAGGTTACTGCAAAATCCCCATTTCCTCCCGATCAGCTGGGACTCGGGAGGCAGAGAATAGATGGGGGCCGGGCCAGTCAGAGGTGGTATTTACTGGTTCTCTGAACTACTCAAAATTTCCACTACTGGTTCTCCAGAACTGGTCAGAACCTGCTGAATCCCACCTCTGGATTCACCCTAATACATTAGACAGGGGCAAAATGTTAAAACATAATGAAATCTTGGATAATGAGGGAAGATTAAAATCCAACCAAGAATTAAAGGAGCAGGGAATAAAAATAGATTGGTGGCCGTATCTCCAGCTACAATTGAGATACAAAAAAGATCTAGAGGAATTTGGATTTGAACTGAATCCAACACAATTAGACAAATTATTAATAGGTCCGGAAGAGAAATTACTATCCAAAATATATAATTACTTGTTAAACTTTGATTTGGAAGAGGAGATTGTAAAGGGGCCAATGATAGCATGGGCTAAAAATGTGGGACATAATATTGAGCTAGAAGACTGGGAAAAAATTTGGAAGGACAAATATACTTTAACAAAATTCGTTGCATACAAAGAAAAGCAGTATAAAATGCTCTATCGGTGGCACTTAGCCCCAGCAAAACTCGCAAAAATGTATCCCAATTTAAACTCTAATTGCTGGAAATGTAAAAAAGCACAAGGTACCTATTTTCATGTATGGTGGCTTTGTCCAAAAAATAAAAAATATTGGATTAAAATACAAAAATGGCTAAGTGAAATTACACAAAGCAAAATAGAATTGAAGCCTGAATTGTTTCTTCTGGGGATCATTAAAGGAAAATATTCTAAAAAGATTAAATATTTGTGTTGAGTTGTGGGAATAACGACAGGAGACAGACTTCAAAAGGAACTTCTTTACTAGGCAACTTCTCTGTACAACCAGCAACTTGCAGTCTGACAGCTAGCCCTTTCAGTGTACTTGGTAATTGTCGTCTTATCTTCTTGTTGTTTGTACTTTTATAATCTCTTTTATTGTCCACCACAGCATTAAAATCACCTATTATACAGAGATTATCCCATTTCAATTCTATTATTTTTCTATGTAATTTAGAGTAAAAAAATTTCTGATTGATATTTGGTGCATAAATTATCACTAAAACAATTCGTTTTTGGCCTGATGTTATTTCTACCATTAATATTCTACCCTCTTCATCCACATATATCAAACTCGGATTTAACCAATCTTTTATATATACCGCAATACCTCTTTTTTTTTGTTTGGGCCAATGCCAAATGTAATTTCCCTAATTTGGGGCATTTTAAAATATTGCCATATTTTTCTTTTTTTCTTTCTTTTTTTTAAATCCAGAAGCTTTTATTGGTGTAGTAAACGTGTTAACTTATCCTTCCAATTTTAAATAAGAAAGCAATGACATCACTCTGAAGTAGACATAATACGATTACAAGATGGTTTAGATTCCCATGGTCGTAATAAGAATTTTTATGCAACCAGAGCAGAAGCCATGGATGATTCATACTTCCAATTAGGTGGGAGTACTCTCTTGGGCTTGTAGTAACGAGCCAGCCTGTGAATTCTGCTCTCAATCAAAATAAGACGGAATTTGGCATCTTTATCCTTGCGGTTCCTCTCAAGATGCTTGCGGACAGCAACTGCTTTCTTGATTAAGTGGTAAAGATCTTCTGGGAGATCAGGGGCAAGTCCCTTGGATTTAAGAATCCTAAGAATTTTGTTACCAGTCACAAAACGAACTTGGGCAACCCCATGCAAGTCCCTTAATATCACACCGATTTGGGAAGGTGTCAGGCCTTTCTTTGCCAACTTGTAAATCTGCTCTTTGACATCATCAGAAGTAAGTTTCAGCCATGTAGGCATGCTTCTCCTGTAAGGCAAGGCCAACTGGGACAGACCCTTTCCGTGTGCGTGCATGTGACCCATGATGGCGCCGAAAAGAAAGAAGCAAGGAAGGTGCCATATTTTTCTTTGATATGCACCTCCTGTAAACAGGTGATATCCATATTTTGTCTCTAAAGGCTCGTCAATATTCGTTTTTGTTTGATTGGGGAATTCATGCCATTGATGTTTAGCGATAGCATATTGATTTCTCCTTCCTCCATCCTATTACTTATGTGACGCTTTTGGACCTCCCTTTCGTCTTGTCTTTGTTTGTGCTCTTGTTCTAGCTCCTTCCCTTTCATATCGTTCTATTTCCCTTCGTTCTCTGAGGTCTTGTTCCGAGAGTTGTCCCTCTGATACCTGATCCTCTTGGCTTCTGTTTTCTATCTCCTCTCTGCTATCCTGCTCTTCATCCCCTACCAAGTAATGTTCGTAGAATTCTTGTGCCTTTTCTAGGGAGTCTATTCTAAATTGCTTCTTCCGCCAAGAGATCAGCATCCCCTCTGGGATGAGCCACCTAAACATAACTTTAAATTTAATTAATTAGGTAGATAAAAAGTTGTAGTTTCTTCTTTTTTCCCTAACTCTTCGTGGTATTTGTCTCGTTAGTATTTCTTTTCCCTTGTATACCAGAGCGTCATCCCTTGGACTTCCGGCAGTGACATCACGCCAGTGCAGAGCAAGCGAACGGGACTCCGTTCGGCTTGCCTGATTTTTCACGTTTCTGAGGCTTTCGGGCAAGGTTTGCTCTTGGAGGGAGCAACAGTATAGAGGGGATACTTCGAAGCATTCAGGGAGAAGGGCGATCTCCCGAAAAAGTGAGAGGGACCCCTTGGATCAGGCGTGAAAGAAATCGGCCCTTCAATGGCCGATCCGGAGGCGTGACAACCCGAATGTTTGAGTGGGAAGAGAAGAGAGATAAAACAGCTTGGATTATCGGTGAGGAGGAACGAATCAGAATGTGAAGTTTCCGAAAGACGCCCTTACGTTCGGCTTGCCTGATTTTTCACGTTTCTGAGGCTTTCGGGCAAGGTTTGCTCTTGGAGGGAGCAACAGTATAGAGGGGATACTTCGAAGCATTCAGGGAGAAGGGCGATCTCCCGAAAAAGTGAGAGGGACCCCTTGGATCAGGCGTGAAAGAAATCGGCCCTTCAATGGCCGATCCGGAGGCGTGACAACCCGAATGTTTGAGTGTCCTTCTGACTCTGGTAGCCTAGGACACAATCAGTAAAAGAAACATTTGTGGAATGCAGTTTCAGTTAGGGCAGTCAGCCCTCCTCCAGCTTTCCCCCCCTCCTTTTCATGGCAACTTGAAATCTTTGCAAGTTGACATTTAGCTCCCCTCACTTCCTAAAGGCGACCTGCATAAAGCAAAAACAATTAGAGTACAGGTACAGAATCTAGGGACTCGACCTTCCCCCCGGCTTATTTGGATTTTCCTCGTGGAATTGGCTATAAGGTGATCAGCCTGGATGTTCCTCCTCTTTACCCAAGATGCCTCTGATAAGGGGTAACCCTTCCACTTGATCAAGTATTGGAGCTGTCTCCGGTGCCACCTCGAATCGAGGATTCGTTGCACCTCATAGTGGGTTTGGCCCCCTATGACCACAGGGCCCAGGGGCTCATGGGGTAGTGGCCTCAGGGTTGATCCGACTACTAGTTTTAGGAGGCTACTATGGAATACCGGGTGTATCTTTCCTAGCAGTCTAGGCAATTTCAATTGTACCATGACTGGGTTGATTATCTTTACTATGGGAAATGGTCCCATAAACTTTGGCCCCAGTTTCTTGCTAGGGAGTTTTAACCTTAAATATTTTGTGGAGAGGTAAACTTTCTCCCCCAATTGGAATGGCCGTTGGGGAGCTCGATGTTTGTCTGCCTGTTTCTTATAGGTTTGTGCTGCTTTAGCTAGCGCCTTCTTGACATTCTCCCAGGTTGCTTTCAGCATCGACATCCAATCGGTCAAGCTGACTGAGGAGGGGGGCTCCCTTGAGTATTCCAGCATTGGGACGAAGTCCATGCTGCTCACTACCTTGAATGGGGTTAGTCCCGTGCTACTGTGAACAGCATTATTGTATGCAACCTCAGCGAAAGGCAGAAGGTCCGCCCAATTGGATTGCTGATAGTTGACATAGCATTTCAGGTACTGCTCTACCATGGCGTTCAGTCTCTCTGCCCCCCCCCATTGGTACTCGGATGGAAAGCTGAGCTAAGGCCCTGGGAAGACCCAATGGACCGTAGGAACTCCCTCCAGAACTTAGCTGTGAACTGTACCCCTCTGTCTGAGATAATTCTTCTTGGTACTCCGTGCAGGCGGTAGATGTGTGTCAGGAACAGTTTGGCCCACTGGTCCAATTGGACTGCTGATAGTTCACGTAGCACCTCAGGTACTGCTCTACCATGGCATTCAGTCTCTCTGAGCCCCCATTGGTGCTCGGATGAAAAGCCGAGCTAAGGCCCTGGAAAGACCCAATGGACCATAGGAACTCCCTCCAGAACTTAGCCGTGAACTGGACCCCTCTGTCTGAGATAATTCTTCTTGGCACTCCGTGCAGGCGGTAAATGTGTTTCAGGAACAGCTTGGCCAGCTGGTGGGCTGAGGGTAGACCGCTGCAGGGGATGAAGTGCGCCTGTTTGGAAAATAGATCTATTACAGTCAGATCACCATGTTCCCCCCACTTTTCGGCAACTCCACTATAAAATCCATCACGATCTCCTCCCATGGTCTTGTTGGCTCCGCTACTGATTGTAGCAGTCCAGGGGGTTTTCCTGGTCTTTTCTTCATTGCAGCGCATATGGTGCAGCTTTTCACGTAACTGTCCACATCTTTCTTTATGCTGGGCCACCAGAACTGCCTCCGTGCTAAGTGTAAAGTCTTTAGGAATCCGAAGTGGCCTGCCGGTGTGGCGTCATGGCTCCTCTGGAGGATCAGGGTGCGTAGGGATTCCGGGACGTAGAGCTTCGTCCCCTTCCATGTGAGGTCATCCCTTTTTGTCAGGATGTGTTGATTGTCTCGGAACCAGGGGTCTACCAGCAGTTCAGTTTTGAGTTTCGCCGTTAGGTCGCTTGCTGGTTGGTCATGCCGGTCGCGGCGTTGCTGTCTGGTGGTTACTTGGGCCGCTATTTGGGTAGGGGGAACGATGGCGTCCACCACCTGCTCCCGCTCACATTTGTACTGTGGCATGCGGGAGAGGGCATCAGCTAGAAAGTTCTTCCCTCCTGGGATGTGCTTTAGCATGAAGTCAAAACGGTTGAAGTATTGAGCCCAACGAACTTGTTTTGGAGATAGTTTTTGCGGGGTCCTGAGGGCCTCAAGGTTTTTGTGGTCCGTCCAGACCTCAAACCGTTTCTGGCCTCCTTCCAGCAGGTGTCGCCAGGTTAGCAGTGCCCATCTCACCGCGAACGCCTCTTTTAGCCAGGCTGCCCATCGTCGCTCTGTGTCCGGGAGGTGTAGGCACAGGGTTGTAGATTTCCTTGGCTATTTCTTTGAAGTAGCACTGCCCCCACTGCCACGTTGCTGGCATCTGCCTGGATGACGAAGGGTTGTTCGGGGTCGGGGTGTTTTAACACTTGTTCTTTCGCAAACAGTTCTTTCAGTGTTTCAAATGCCTTTTGGCAGGTCAGGTCCCACTGTAGGCGGTGTCCTGGCCGGGGTTTCGTTCCTGGGCTCCCCATTTTTAGGAGGTCCGTCATGGGTTTGGCAATTTTTGCAAAGGAGGGGATGAATTGCCTGTAGAAGTTTGCAAAGCCTAGAAAACTTTGTAGCTGTCTGCGGGTGCGAGGGGGTTGCCAGCCTAGGACGGCTTGTACTTTAGCTGGGTCCATTTCTATTCCCTCACTCGACACTTGGTAGCCCTGGTAGTCTAGCCGTGTGCAGTGGAATTCACATTTTGATAGCTTGACGTACAGGTTGGCTGTCAAAAGTTTTTCTAGTACCTGGAGGACCAGGGGTATGTGATCGTCCATGGTCTCAGTGTAGATGAGGATATTGGTCAGGTAGACCAGGACCCCCTTATAGAGATGCTCGTGCAGCACCTCATTTATTAGTTGCATGAACACCGCTGGGGCCCCCTGCAGGCGAAAAGGCATCACCTTGAATTGGAAGCTCCCTAGGGGGCAGTTGAATGCTGTCTTCCATTCGTCCCCCTCCCTGATGCGGACTCGGTAGTATGCTTCTCTAAGGTCTAACTTGGTAAAGACCTTTCCCTTGGCCAAGTGTGATAGCATGTCCTTCATGAGGGGGAGGGGGTATAGGTTGTGTACGCACACACAGTTTATCCCCCTGAAATCAACGCATAATCTCATAGTTCCATCTTTTTTTTCTTTGAATAGGACTGGCGCTGCGACCCGTGGCTTGGCTGGTTCAATGAACCCCCTTGCTAGGTTTTTGTCTATGTATTTGCGCATTTCTTGCATTTCCCGGGGTGTCATAGCATACAGTTTAGGTTTGGGTAGTTTTGCCCCGGGGATGATCTCGATGGCGCAGTCTGTCTCACGGTGGGGAGGCAGGACATCGCACTCGGCCTCGCTGAATACTCCCGCAAGGTCTTGATATTCCCTCAGAATCTGAACGGCCTCTGGGGTTGTGTCGGATGTGGCTGCCAGTTGTTTTGGTGGGCTCTTTTGGGGGTTTTCCTGCCTGGGCGGTGTTTCTGCATGCTGGTGTGGAGGGGGTTGGGGTTACTTGCTATTCTCAGTTTGCGGGTGCCCCCTTCCCACCAGATGGTCGGTCCCCACTTGTCTAGCCAGGAGAGTCCCAGTGTGACTGCGTCTGTCATCTTTGGGGCTATGACAAATTGAATTACTTCCCAGTGGTTCGCTAGCTTCAGCCTCACGGGTTCGGTTAGGTGGGTGGCATAGGCTCCCCCAACTAGGGATCCATCGACCTGTTCGAACCGGATCGGGTGGGCCAGCCTCTTAGCTCTGATCCCCAGTTTCAGGACCGTGACTAGGTTGATCAGGCATCTAGTGCAGCCTGAGTCTACTAGGGCCTGAAAATCCCCCTGGGTCCCTGTTTTTGGGCCCGTCAGGCGTATTGGGAAGACAAAAGGGTGAATTGGTTCACTCAACATTGGATCGTTTTCGCCCTCGTCCTCGCTGTCGTAGGGTTCTGGCGACTGGTCGTCGTTGCCTGGGGGCCCTCCCCCTTCGACTGGGTGGGGAGGCATCTCTGTAGCTTGGAGGGCCTTCTGGGACATATTGGTGGCACGCTTGGGGCCTCGTTCCGGTCTTGCCCTGGGTGGCGGCTCTGGCCTTGGCTTTGGGGCCGGGGTTGCGCATGCTGATGCCATGTGGCCCAAGCCCCCGCATCTGTAACATTTCAGCGGACGTCGTGGAAGAGCTGGCATTGGGGCCGGCTGTGGTGCTGTGGTTATCCGTCGGCTGGGTGGTGCCTGGTCTGGTTGACCTCTCTCTCTGGTGTCCGGTGGCTTTTTCATGTCGTTGGCTCGCAGCCTGCTGTCAACTTTTATGGCCACTCGGAACCACTCAGAGAGTCTGTTCGGGATGTCCCGGTAAGCAGTTACCTGGGCGATTTGCTTGTCTAGGCTTGTTCTGAAGAAATGCACCAACAGCAGCTCTGGTAAGGGAGGTAGCCTTCCAATGACTCCTAAATTCCCGGATGTGTTCTTTGATGGGTCGGCCCCTTTGCATTAGGTTTCTGAACTCATCTTCCGCATACAGGTCCTCCTCCGCCTCCTCAAATCTGGCCTCTAGCAGCTGTAGGAAGTCATCGACATCAATTATCAAACGCTTTTTGTGCGTCAAGGAAGATAAGTGCTACCGATTTTCCTGGGTGGGTTTCATAGAATTCCAAAATGTCCAATATTGTCCTTATGTTGTTTTTTATGTGTCTACCTGGTAAAAAACCATTCTGATCTGAGTGGATGATTTCATTGAGTGTATGTTTTAATCTTTCTGCCAATCTTGTTGTAAAAATTTTATAGTCCGCATTTAGCAACGAGATTGGCCTGTAGTTTTGGATCTTTTGTTTTTCTGTGGTGTCCTTCGGAATTAATGTAATTAGAGCTTCAGTCCATGATTTTGGCATCTTTCCTTTATCCAGTACTTCATTGTATGTTGTTAATAGTAAATTTACCAATGGTTTTTGTAGTGCCTTATAACATTCTACTGGGATTCCATCTGGCCCTGGGATTTTATAATTTTTTTGTTTTTGAATTGCTCTTTGTAACTCTGATAGCGTTATTGGTTCATCTAATAAATCTTTTGTCATTTCTGTTATAGGTGTAATATTTATCTGTTGTAAATAATTTTGAATGTCCTTCTCCTGTATATCATCTTTACTATATAATTTTTGAAAGTATCTTGTCGCTATATTTTTCTTCTCTTCAATCTGAAATTGTATAATCCCTTCTTCGTCTTCCAATTGTTGTATATTTTTTTTCCCTTTTTCTTTCTTAATTTATAAG
>QLTV01001189.1:113922-128610 GCA_003457575.1 Thermophis baileyi | reverse complement strand
AGACTCCACACAAACTATGCGTGTAAACTCCCCAGGGAGGTACACATAAGATTCACGAAAAAAATAATCAGAGATGAAATTTATAGTAAACACATTGGAATATTATGAAACACATCCTGGAAAACAAATGGCGTTGATTTTTCTAGATGCACAGAAAGCATTTGACAACGTTAATTGGAAATTTATGTTATTACAACTAAAATACATGGACTTTGGGGAGAGATTTATCAATATGATTAAAGTAATATATCACAAACAATCAGCCAAGGTGATGGTAAATGGGGACATGACAGAGAATTTTGATATTTACACACATTGGAGTATTATGAAACACATCCTGGAAAACAAATGGCGTTGATTTTCCTAGATGCACAGAAAGCATCTGACAATGTTACTTGGAAATTTATGTTATTACAACTAAAATACATGGACTTTGGGGAGAGATTTATCAATATGATTAAAGTAATATATCACAAACAATCAGCCAAGGTGATGGTAAATGGGGACATGACAGAGAATTTTGATATTAAAAAAAGGTACAAGACAGGGATGTCCATTGTCCCCTTTATTATTTATACTGATTTTGGAAGTGTTAACCAGAAATATTAGACAAGATGAAGAAATAAAAGTAATGGAAATAAAAAAAGAGAAATATAAACTACAGGCATTTGCAGATGATTTGGTTTTTATACTAGAAGATTCACTAGAAACTGGACCGAAGTTAATTAGAAAGATAGAAGAGTACGGGGAAGTCGCAGGATTGAAAATAAACAAAGAAAAGACAAAATTTTTAGTTAAAAATCTTACAGATACACAGAAAAGAGTGTTGATGGAAAGAATTGATATACAGATAGTCAAGAAAGTAAAGTACTTAGGGATACAACTAACAGCAAAATGTGCAACGATTAAAGAGGATAATTATATGAAACTGATGCAACAAATTAAATTAGATTTGGAGAAATGGAAAAGTCTGCAATTGTCGTTGACAGGAAGAATAGCTACTATAAAAATGAATATTTTACCAAAATTATTATATTTATTTCAAACAATTCCAATAAAAGTGGGAGGAAAATATTTTGAAGAACTAAATAAAATAATATTAAGATATATTTGGTTAGGGAAAAAAGCAAGAATAGGTTTGAAAATGTTGCAAGACTCCAAAAAAAGAGGGGGCTTTGGGTTGCCAGATTGGGAATTGTATTATCAGGCCTCGGTACTTACATGGGTGAAAGAATGGATTAATTTGAGGCACAAAAGACTATTAACCTTAGAAGGACATGACCTTCAATTAGGTTGGCACGTTTTCTTATGGTATGGGAAGAATAAGATACATAGTTATTTCCAAAGACACTATGTTAGGAATGCATTGCTATCAGTATGGGTTAAAATTAAAGAACAACACTATTTGAAAATACCAGTCTGGCTTTCCACTATGGAAGCATTGGTACATCCTAATGTTATTAACATGGAAAAAATTGTAAGATATAAAGATATTTTGAATGAAAAAGGGGAATTAAAAACTAAGCAGGAACTTAGTAGCCAAGGGATGGACATTGCATGGTGGCCACACATGCAGATACAATCTCGTTACGAGAAACATGCTAAAATGTATGGTTTTAACAAAGAGTTAACAGAATTAGACCAGATATTAACTGGAACGGATGAAAAACTGATAAAGAAATTATATTGTTATTTATTAAGTATCAAACTGGAAAGTGAGCAGCTAAAGGGGACAATGATAGTTTGGGCTAAAAATTTTGGATATGCAATAGAACTGGATAAATGGCAGAAATTGTGGGATAGAAATGTTAAATTAACTATGTCAACTGCATATAAAGAAAATTTGTATACAAATGTTTTATATATATTTTGGCAAAAAATGTTTAAAGATAGATCCGCTAAATGTTGGAAGTGCAACCAGATACCTGGTTCCTATTATCATATGTGGTGGACATGCCCAAAAGCTACAAAACATTGGACAAAAATACATACTTGGTTGGAAAAAATGATAAAGCAGCATATAGACTTGAAACCAGAAATATTTTTATTGGGCATTCTGCTGGAAAAAAATGATAAAAGGAATATATATTTGATTTTACATGTATTAACTGCAGCTAGAATTGTATTTGCACAACAATGGAAAAACGACGAGATCCCGACAGATGAGAGTGTAATTAAGAAAATATTAGAATGTGCAGAGATTGATAGATTAACTCTTACAATTAAGGAAAAAGAAGAAACTGAATATTTCTTGATATGGGACCTATTTTACCGATGGTTAGATAATAAAAACAGAAGTTAGAAATATGGGGACATAAAAAGGATAAATATTATAAAGGAGATTTGTTAAAGTAAATAAGTTAAATATTATGGTTATTATAGTATTAATATTATTGTGATGAATACTACTGTAAACATCTTGATTATGATTGCCTAAAAATAATTGTACCCAGACAACACACTGTTTGATTGAAATTGAATTTTTACATGTTATATAAAAAAACAAATAAAACAACAACAATAATAATAAAAAAGATATTGTTTATGTCTATGTGTCAAGGCAAATGTCAAACCCCGGTTTCCCCCTCGGGGTTTGCCTTACCGGGGGGAGGGAAGCTCCTGGTGTTGGGGGGTGGGTGGGTTGTGAAGCCGGCGGCTGCAGCGGTGTACCGAAGAAACGCCGTTGGCGCCGTGGATCAGCTGCATAGTGGGGAGGCGGGGCAGCGCGAGGCAACTGGGATGCCCGATGATCAGCTGGGCGAGTGTTGTGGCCCGCCGGCGACCCGTGCAGCTGGTTGCGGACTCCGACAGCGAAGAGGCTGTTGTGATAATGCGCCGGTGGCCTGTGCAGCTGGTACCTGAGTCGGACAGTGAGGTGGTTGGTGGGGACTTGGTGCCAGAGGCAGAGATGCAGCCAGGGCCTTCAGAACCTCCAGAAGCTCCCATCACTGACAAGGAAGAAGAGGAGGAGTCTATTCTGAATGCATGGGCACGCAGAGCTGTCAAGAGGCAAGAATGGTTACTCCGGAGGAGGTCTCCGCAGGAGTAAGGCTTGGGGCTAATTGGCCACTCCCTTAGCCTATTTAAGTAGTGACCGCGCTCAACTACGTTGCAGGAAACCACTTCGTTCAATCCACGTATTGATTTGGGTTTCCTGTTCAGCACTTGATTCAAGTCGGCATTATTTTTCCTGTTCTTAGTTCTGGGCTTTCTGCCAACTTCAGTAAGTTCTCGTAGCTCTTATCAGTTACGCCTAATTTGTTTGGACTTCTTGGATTCTTTGTGCTGGGACTCTTGCCAACTGTTAAGACGTTAATTAACAGTTGGTGCACCGAAAGGACTACTTTATGATTTATGGACTTTAACCAATACGACTGCTAAGAGAGCATTAGCAGTTTAAAGAGTATTAAACAAGGTTTGTTTGTACGTTGCTTGTGTTGTTTTTGCATGGTTCGGCAGCTGGGACAGAACAGCGATGAGGCGAAGGCGTCGGCCTGACGATCAGCTGTGAGGCCTCATGGAGTGGCCAGCTGGGGCCCAAATGGCCGTTCTGATGCACAGCTGCCTTCTGGGTGCGGCCTGCACCAACTGAGGGGCATGGCCCGCCTACATAACCGCGCTGGGAGGCGGATGCTCCCAGCGCTGACTTTACATCCTGACCGCATTTGTTTCTTGCTTATTGCTTTTTGGAACTCATTTGCGTGCCAGACTCCGGCTTAATAAACCCAGCTACCAACCACACGAGTGGAGTTGTTACTGCTGGATTAGGTCTGGAGCTTGGACCTCTTGAGAGGAAGTCAGCGGACCTCCGGTTTGACGTTGCGGTGAGATTGGACGTGAAGAGCGGGGCTCCGTAAACTCACGCCAAATCCTCCTCGTTGGAGGGCCCCCCAAGGGGTTAAAGTCACCCTGTAGGGGTGACGAAGAAAGGAGGGGCACCCTGTAGGTCACGGAGAGCAGCGGCTCTCCAGCTGGACCCAGGGATTCTCTCCCATCCAACGACAAAAAGGAGAGGCAGCCATTATGGCTGCCTGGAACCTGGGGCAGCCGAAGAAACAGAATGTGCTGGAGCAATGTAGGTGAACAGTGATTGGAACTGGGTGAGGTGATTCTTTTTTTACCTAGAACCTAACCCCAAAGAAAATAAACCCTGGAAAAGAGACTCTTTGAAATGCTTGTTTAAGCGGTGAACAATTACAGAGAGAAAAATTATAGTCCCGAAAGAAAAGGAATTAAAGGGAGAGTGCAAAATCTTTAAAATATAGAAAGTGGAAATAAATAACACCTGGAGGACTGCTGTACTATCGCTGTTCTATATCTGTCTACTTCATAGTTATTGGAGGTTTAACTGTGATATTATGGAAGACATCTAAAGAAAGCGACTTTTAAATGCTAAGATCTATGACTGAACTCACAGAGTGGACTTAAGGAGACATTTGGAAATCTTCCTGGATTACCTAAATGGAACTAATAGACTAACTGTGGGACATAAAGAACAATAACTTTTTCATTCCCCTGAGGAGCAACGCTAGGATTGTGCAAATGGTTTCTAAGCTGGCTTTCTGAGGTCATAGACAACTGAGACTTTGGAGCGGTGACAGACTACTGACAGGCTATTGAGCAATATTTGGACCTATCAAAATAAGACAAGATGTTGCATCAGGGCGAGATGAGTGGATTTCAAAAAGAAATGGTGTTGATGCTCCAAAGTACTTATGATATGTTGATAAATAACCACAGGGAGATAAAAGACTTAATGCATGACATTGTGGGGAAATCAGAAAATGTTCAACAAAGGAGAATGAATAAAGATCATAAAACACATGAAATAGAGGAGATAATAGAAAGACCAGAGGCAAAGACAGAACAGATAAATCAACAAATAAAACAAGAAGAGAAGAAGGCGAAGACAATAAAGACTTATGAATCAGATAAGGGACAATATATATTAAGAGATCAAAAAATGGGATTGGATAAAAAGAAATATATATTTGAAGAGGAGATAAGGGCTTAAGAAATGATTAAAACGACGCGTGGACTATTTAAGTTTGATGAACCAGAAAGCATGCTAGAACATACCCAAGTGGATAAAGAAACCATGAAAGAGAAGCAAGAACTTAACATTGAAGGGGAAAATATTGATTATGCAATTGGGAGCAATAACGTAGGAAAGAGAAGAGTTAGGAAAAAAGTAACTAAGAAAAGGAAGCAAATAAAGGGAAGAAAAGGGAAAGTTGATAATTACACTGGGGTTAACAGTGCTGAAAATGGAGAGGGTGGAAAGAAACAAGGGAGAAAAGAAAAGAGGAAGAGTCTAGGTATAAAAGAAATAAATGATTACACTGGGATTAACAGTGGGGAAATAAAAAAGAGGAAAAAGGGAAGGGATCAGATGGGATCTTAGGGCAAACTAGGCAAGTAAGAGACTTAAAGATTAAAGAAAAGAAACAGAAAAAAAAACACAATAATTATAAAACTAAAAAAAAGAAAAAAGAAACATAAGAGAATGTGAGGAGGAGAGAAAAATTTTAAGAGGTGGAGTGTATGGGAGACCAAAGGAAAATGGTTAAAGGAATAATTAAAGGAAAGAAGGAGGGGAAATATGATATTTATAGGTGAATTGTATTATGACTAATATGTGTAATTGTAATATTTGAATAAGATGATATGATGAATGAAATGAAAAGGAGGAAAGGAAATGTGTTATATACTTAAAACTGTTTGAATATTAATATTTAGGATTGTAATAAATGAAATTAGCGAAAGTAATACTTATAGGCATAAGTGATGTATATAGAGAGCAATATTTGTAAGAGTAATATGTGGATTATTGTTTATAAGATGATGTTTGATAGTTGAAAAAGGAGATGTGAAAAATAAGCTTAAAGAAATTTATTGTTTATGAAGTTAAAGGGAAAAGGTTGAAGAGTAAATGGGATATTATTATAGCACTATAACTGATTTTGATTTTTAAAGCAAAGAAAATATTTTTGTGATAAATGTTGTGAAAAATGGGTAAATAAGAAATGATAAGTTGGTTCATATAAATAAAATAATAAATTATAATGACAAATTAGGAATTAAGGATGGAAAGGATTGTTTTTGAATTAAAGGGTTTTAACTTGAAAAGGGAATAAGAAAGGTTTGGGGCAAGGGCAAACGGTGATATTGTTCAAATGTTAGAAAAAAAGTAGGAGGAAAATAAAATAAAGAAAAATAGAGAGAAAGAATATTATGGCAGAAATGGAAATATATAAATTGTGTTTGGGGATGTTATAAGCTGTACAAATTTTTTGACCCGGTCAATACTCTGTTCAGAGAAAATATATTGTTGTTTGTTTGTGTGTGTGTGTGTAAAAAATAAAAAAAATTATGCAAAAAAAACCCTAAACAATGAAGGAACACACTCTAATACAAATATGTATAATAATACCACAATTACATAAGTATGATTAATGTAACAAATATTATTAATATTAGTATTATTTGTATTTAAATGAATAATACCCAGATCCCTCACTGTTCATATAATGATATTGATGTATATCCAAAATAAAAAATAAAAAAAGACAGGAAGTCAGCGCTCTACCCTTTTCCCAATTGTCTGCTGCTTTCTGCTGGAAGGTAGGAGAACCAGTAGGGAGGATGGCTGAAGGGACGGCTCCAGCGGCTGAGGTGGCAGCGGCAGAGGTGCAGGTCGCAGAGATGGTAATCACACCGGAGCAAGGTGGGGAGCCTGTGTTGCCAGACGTGCGTCTGAAGGAGCGTGAGGGGTGAGGAAGTGCACAACTGATGACGCAGGGACAGCCAGCCACAGATGTGGCCCAGGAGCAGGGCCCCAGGGGGGAGTGGTGGCACAATTCGTCTGTGACTGCTGGGACTGGCCTCCAGCTACCAACCCCCAGTTATTCCAGAGCCCATGCAACTCTATGGCGTGAAAGACAGCTGACGGACGGTGACGAGGAGGGGGAGTACAGCTACTCAACCACCCCCGGCAGTCAAACGATGGAGATACTGTGGGAGCGGTTTGGGGAGGCCAGTTTCCAGGATGTTCCTACCTGGCAACCATGGGACCTGGGGGGAGAGGCAGCCGCATGGCCGACACGGCTGCAGGAGCTGCAGCTGAGCACTGCACCATCTACCCGCTTTCGATTGGCCAGTCCGAAGCTTCGTTTGGATACCGCCCCAAGCAGGCTGAGAGAAGTCCCAACAGCAAGGGGCCCAGAGTGGAGTTCCTCATGGGGGATCCTGAGGGGTCAGCAGGGGTTGTCGACTGGAGAGACAGCCAGAGGGGGAGACGGGGCCCCACCGTTCCAGCCTCCGCGACAAGCAGGCCCACCCCACGGTCACCAGGCCCCACTGACGGCACCTGGGGTCCCGGGCCAATGCCAGGCTGACCAAGGTCCGCAAGGTCCGGGGTGACCAGTGGGCTATTGGCCTTATCCACTGCCCATGGAACCCCCTCCCTTGAAGGCTGCTTTTGATGGAGATCCCGAGTGCCTGGCTTTGTTTTTAAGCCAGGTGATTAGCCACCTGGATCGCTATGGCTCCCTGTACCCGTCGCAGTGGACAATGGTTGTGGCGGTGACAGCGGTATTGGAGGGGGAGGCGGCCGAGTGGGTGGCGTCTCTCCATAACGAGCACGCTGGTGAACTGGCAGACATCAGCCTTTTCCTGGAGGCTCTACGGGGCTGGTTTGAGGACATGACCTGAGTCCACCAGGCAGAGGGGGAGCTTCTTGCGCTATGACAGAGTGGCTGGTCAGTGGGGGACTACGTCCGGGACTTCCGCCGAGCTGCTGGTAAGGTGAGGGGGTGGCCTGAGCGCCTGCTGGTCCATCATTTCAAGGCAGGCCTGGACAGGAGTCTACACCAGGCCTGTTCCTATCAGGGCCTCCCTCACCAGTTAGCTGACAGGTACCAGGTGGCTATCGAGCTTGACGCTGAGCTGTGGGAGTGTCGCCCCAAGGGGGAGTTTGGTATTGGACTGCCAAGGGTCACAGAGCGTCCGCTCGTAGCTAGCCAGGTGACCCCTGTCCTTGCGGGGGTTCCACGGGAGGGGACGGCACGACTGATATTGAAATGTTTCCAGTGTGGCCAACCAGGTCATCACATGGCCGAGTGCCCAGCCCCTACTCTGCAGGCCAAAGCAGGATTTCCTAGGGCGAGCCAGGTGAAGAAGACCCCTCTGAAGACCCCTAAAAAGTCCAGAGCGGCGAACCAAGCAGTGGAGGGTTCACCAGTACCAACTGAGGTGGGCGAGGGAACAGCAGAAGGCGAGTACAAGACGGCCTCCTACGACAGTGACGACAACGGGGAAGGGGACCCAATGGTGACCACAATCGGGTCGAGGCGGTAGATATAAGGCACTGATAGACTCGGGGTATACCCAGTGCCTGATAAGCCGAGCGGTAGCCACTGACCTAGGGGTATGGGTCAAGAAGTTGGTCAAACCTGTATGGTTTGAGCAGGTTGATGGGTCCCTGTTGGGGGGAGTCCCAGCCACACGTCACTGAGCCGGTGCGGTTAGACATGGCCCAGCATTGGGAAATGATACGGTTTATAGTAGTGCCTACGATGACCAAATCCATAATCCTGGGGTTAACCTGGTTGGACAAGTGGGGCCCTACGATATGGTGGGAAGGCGGGTTCCGCAAACTGAGGATAGGGACAGGTCCCAGGCCCCCGCCACACGAATCAGTTCGGGGGGGGAGATCGGGTCCTGGAGGTTGAGGGAAGGGGCCTACCCATGCCAGCCCAGGTTCCACCCCACGCCTCCTTCCCTTGAGTCTACGGGGATTTGGCAGAGGTATTCAGCGAGAAAGAATGCGATGTGCTGCCCCCACATCGGCCAACCGATTGCGCCATCGACATCCTACCCGGGGCACAACTACCAAAGCCCAAAATGTACTCGATGACACCAAAAGAGATGGAAGAGCTGTGAAAGTATATCGACAAGAACCTAGCTCGGGGGTTCATTCAGCCCGCTCGCTCAAGGATCGCGGCCCCCGTCCTGTTTAAAGAGAAGGACAGGCCTATGCACTTATGTGTGGACTTCAGGGGCATCAACGGTGTGTGTGTTGAGAACATGTACCCTCTGCCCCTCATGAAAGATATGTTGGCCCACTTGGCCAAGGGGAAGATCTTTACCAAATTGGACCTGAGGGAGGCATACTACAGGGTAAGGATCAGTGAGGGGGACGAATGGAAGACTGCCTTCAACTGCCCCTTGGGGAGTTATCAATTCCGGGTGATGCCTTTCGGCCTGCAGGGGGCTCCTGCAGTATTCATGCAGCTGATAAACGAGGTGTTACACAAGCATCTGTATCAGGGAGTGTTCGTGTACCTTGATGACATCCTCATTTACACAAAAACCATGGCTGAGCACACCCAACTGGTCCGGCAGGTCTTGACAAAACTACTGGCCGCCAACCTCTACGTAAAGTTATCAAAGTGCGAGTTCCACCAAACTCAGCTGGATTATTTGGGATATCACGTTTCCAGCACCGGAGTGGAAATGGATCCAGCCAAGGTCCAGGCCATCCTGGGGTGGCAAGCGCTGAAAACACACAGGCAGCTGCAGAGTTTCCTGGGCTTCGCGAATTTCTATCGGACTTTCATCCCCACATTTGCCAAGGTGGCTTTGCCGTTGACAGACCTCATGAGGACCAAGCACACGACGTTGAAGCCCCGACCAGGCCAGCCACTTCACTGGACGATGGAGTGCCAGCGAGCATTTGAATCCCTAAAGGCTTTGTTCGTCAGAGATCCAGTTCTGAAACACCCAAATCTTGAACAAGCCTTTGTGGTTCAAACGGATGCCAGCGATGTGGCGGTAGCCGCTGTCCTACTCCAAGCTAATGAACAGGGCACGTTGCAGCCGTGCGCGTATACCTCCCACAAACTCTCGGAAACTGAACGTCGGTGGGCCATATGGGAGAAAGAGGCCTTCGTGGTCCGGTGGGCCCTCTTGACTTGGCATCACCTCCTGACAGGGAGTAAAATACCATTCGAGGTATGGACGGACCATAAAAACCTCGAGGCCCTTGAGGCCCCGCAGAGGTTGTTGACAAAACTGGTACCGTGGGCGCAATACTTCCGGTTCAACTTGAAGTACATTCCTGCAAGGAAAAACTCTAGCAGACGCGTTGTCAAGGATGCCTCAATACAACAGCTGCCGGGAGGAGGTGGTGCACACCATCATTCACCCCTCACCGCAGACGCAACCCGCTGCATGGATTTCAGACCGGCGGCCGGCTGTAACCGCCGAAGAGTTGACGCGTCACTTACAGACCGAATTACTCACCTACCCATGGTTCTTGGAGTACTGGCAATTGCTTATCCAACGGGACGGGGTGGTGTGGAAAGGCAATAAACTGTATGTGCCACACACCCTGAGGCCACAGGTGCTACAAAGGTGCCACGACGTGAAACAAGCAGGACACTTTGGGTTCCTTAAAACCCTGCATTTAGTCAAGCAGAAATTCTGGTGGCCCAGGATGCAACATGAAATAGAGGAGTATGTCAGAAGCTGTCCGATCTGTGCAACCACAAAACCCCGAACAGGGAAACCCCCTGGCCTCTTGCAGTCCATGGACAACCCCACCTGACCATGGGAGGAGATAGGCATGGATTTTATTGTTGAGCTGCCGGAGAGCAATGGCCAGACCGTCATATGGACGGTCATTGATTTATTTTCTAAACAGGCCCATTTTATACCCTGCCCCGGTTTACCGTCGACATGAAGGTTGGCTAAACTATTCCTGCAGCATATCTATCGCCTCCACGGGGTGCCGCGGAGGATCATTTCGGATCGGGGAGTACAGTTCACAGCCAAGTTCTGGCGGGAGTTCATCTGGATGATAGGGTCCTTCCAGGGGTTAAGCTCAGCTTTTCTTTTTTTTCTTTTTTTTCTTTTTTTTTAATATGTTTTATTTGCAGTTTTCCTTTAATGACCAACATATTTTGTGGACAGTGTAATGACTGGGTCTATACATTTTTACACAGTGCTAACAATAATAATACAATTACATATACATAGTTTTTGTCTTCCAAGTTCTAACCTTAATAAACTCATTATAATGATAAAATATTCTTTTATATATCAATATTTATACTCCCCCCACTTATTGGGGTTCTTCCATATTCATCTCTTTATCTTTAAACAGTACTATTCTCTCTTAATGATTCTTTATCGCTTTCTCCAAAGATATATTTAAACATCAATTACATGTCTTACAATGTGTTTATTGACCCCTATTAGATCACCAATATTTTAATATTTTAAATATTACTCAAATTCCACCAAATTCCCGATATCTCAGTTTTCTGTAGACTCTCTCTGTGTCTCTGTCTCTGTCTCTGTCTCTGTCTCTGTCTCTGTCTCTGTCTCTCTGTCTCTCTGTCTCTCTGTCTCTCTGTCTCTCTCTGTCTCTTTCTCTCTCTCTCTCTCACACACACAGTGAGTTGATGAGCAAAATGGCAAATCTACTTTCAGGACTTTCAGGGACACATTTCACCCTTAAAATAAACAACATATATATCTCTCCCCCCCGGTCTCTCAACCCCCCCCCCCTCTCCCTCAACCCCCTCTCTCTCTCTTTTCTTTTCCTTTCTCACTTGCACCTCTCAACATTTCCTTCTGCCTGTAGGTGTCACTGTTGCTCTGCTTCTCTCCCTTTTCTTCCTTTTTATTTTATATTGTACTAGCTGATAACCCGGCGTTCCCGGGTATTTATAGATGTGGAAGCCTTTGTCTGACAGGGAGCCATTGAGAGGGGCCTTTCTTCCCCCTACTCCCATGCCCATCATCCCTGCCCTCTCCCTTCCCCCTCCCATGCGCTCCTCTTTCCTGCCCTTTCTACGATCCTGACACTTTGCCCCAAATCCACCAGGGGGCGACGTCTGCCTCTGACAGGGAGCCATTGGGAGGGGCCTTTCTTCCCCCTACTCCCATGCCCATCATCCCTTCCCTCTCCCTTCCCCCTCCCATGCGCTCCTCTTTCCCGCCCTTTCTACGATCCTGGCACTTTGTCCCGCCTTCTGCCAAGAGAAGGGAACATCAGGCGCTTTCCCATTGGTCCAGTGGAGGGCGAACGTCATGGCTGGCTTTCGAGAGGAAGCTGCGACGGAAATGACATCACAAACAATTGCCGCTCTAGGACGCCACACTCGCTCTCCTTAACGGCCCAGGCGTTCCAGAGTTATGCTGGAACACACACACACAGACACACACACACACACCCCGAGGGGTGCTAGGGGTGTCTTACCCCCACAGTATTTGTTTCCAGAGGGTAAGTCATCTGTGTACCAAGTTTGGTTGAAATTGCTCGAGGCGTTCCAGAGTTATGCTGGAACATACATACTGTACATACATCCTTTTTTATATATATAGAAGAAAATTATCCAGTCCAAGTTTTTCAAAAAAGGTTCTCTAAATCCAAATTTTATAGTCCCCGAAAGCTTCCAAGTTAGTCAATATTATATTGAGGTCCCCAGTCCAGCTTCCTAGTTTCAAAGTTCTTTCACTCTTTTAAAAAGTTCTCTTGTCTTTCTTTCCGGTTTTAAAAATGGCTCTCAGGCTTGCTCACCGCTTTTCTTGGGAGGTGGAAGGAAAACAATTCCACCTCCTCCTTTTTGGGTCCCACTTTCACCCAGCTAATTTCCAGGGGGCTCGTTTCACTCTGTCTGAACAGAAACCAGTCACAAGAGGTGTACCAGAAGGTTCAGTCTTAGGTCGTGTTCTGTTCAATGTGTTTGTAAGTCATGTAACAGAAGGATTGCTAGGTAAGGTTTGTCTTTTTGTTGATGACACAAAGGTGTGTAATAGAGTTGACATTCCTGGAGGTATTTATAAATTGGAAAATTATTTGGCATTGCTGGAAATTGGTAAAAAACATGTAGAGAAGGGTTTGGGAAGAAGCAAAAGCCAACCAGCATTGTGAGGGTAAGTCCAGCTGTGGCACCTGTTCAATGTTTCTAAATGTAAGATCATGCACTTAGGGGAAAAAGAATCATCTTGCAGGATACAGTATTGTGGGTACAGTGTTAGACAGAACAACAGTAGAAAAAGATTTAGGTGTGCTTACAGCAGATGACTGCAAAATGAGCAGTGTGGCCAGGCAGCTGTGAAGGCAAACAAAATTCTGGGTTGCATCACTGTGACTAGAGGGATCACCTGAAAAGGAGGTCCTAATCCCACTATATAGGGCCGTGATGGCGAACCTATGGCACATGTGCCAGAGGTGGCACGCAGAGCCCTGTCTGTGGGCATGTGCGCCGTCGCCAGCTGCTCTTTTGGTTTCAGGTGCGCCGGCAGTTGGCGTGTCTGAAAACAGCCTGAAAACAGCCTGAAAACGGCCTGAAAACAGCCACAAATGGCCAAAAAACAGGCATGCGTGTGCCGGCCAGCTGGTCTTTGGGTTTCCGGTACTCCGGCGTGCGTGAAGACCAGCTGGCCGGCGCGCATATGCATTTTCTGGGCCATTTTTGGGCCGTTTTTGGGCCTTTTCTGGGCCATTTTCAGGCCCTTTTTCAGCCGTTTTTCAGGCCAAAAATGGCCCGAAAAATGGCCTGAAAATGGTCTGAAAAATGGCCTGAAAGCGGCCCAAAAACGGCCCCCCAAATGGCCAAAAAACAGGCATGCGTGCGCTGCCCAGCTGGTCTTTGGGTTTCCGGTTCTCCGGCGTGCGCGAAGACTAGCTGGCCGGCGCACATGCGCGTGCCGGAAACCCAAAGACCAGCTGGCCGGCACGCACATGCACACTGGCAAGCTGGTCTTCGGGTTTCCGGTGCTCCAGCGCATGCGCATACACACGCATTCCGGTTTGGGCACTTGGTGCCGAAAAGGTTCGCCATCACTGATATAGGGCTTTAGTCAAACCCCATTTGGAATATTGTGTCCAGTTCTGGAGACCTCACTTAAAAACAGATATTGATAAGATTGAGTGCCCAGAGACTGGCAACAAAAATGGTACAAAGTCTGAGGAACAAAACATATGAGAGATTTGGAGGAACTGAATATGTACAGCCTGGAGGACAGAAGGGACAGGGGTGACATGACTGAAACCTTTAAATATATTAAGGATGTGAATAAAGTTCTAGAAGGCAGTATTTTCAATATTAAGTAAAAGTCAACGGGGGGGGGGGGATAACCTCAAACTGACAGGAGGGAAGTTCAAAAGTAATGTTAGAAAATATTACTTCAAAGGAAGAGTAGTAGAAGCTTGGAACCAACTTCTAGTAACTGAGTTTAAACATGCTTGGGATAAACACGTCCATTATCTGACAAAAATTTAAAATAAAATAAAAATGCATAAATTAAAAAGAAAAAAAATGAAAAAAAAAGCCCCTCAAAGGGCAGACTCGATGAACCACTAGGTCTTTTTCTGCTGTCAGTTTTCTGTGTTTCTATGTTTCTAATTCCCATGGGTTTTAATTTCCAATGGAGTTCCATACTTCAAACCACTGCTGGGCTGAGGACATCCAGCTGACGTGTCGTGCCGGAGCGAGCTAGCCGACGGGACTCCGCTCGGTTCGCCCGGCTTTTTGTGGCATTGTGGCTGTGGCAGGCAAGGTTGGCTCTCGGCTTGAGCACCGGTGGAGAGGGGAAGTCTCGGAGCTTCCGGGGGAGAAAGGCAATCTTCTGAACGGAGCGAGAGACACCCACAGAACAAGAACAAAAGAAATA
>QLTV01001189.1:92239-109198 GCA_003457575.1 Thermophis baileyi | reverse complement strand
GTTGTGTGGTATGGGAGGTTTTGTTTTAATAACCTCAAACTGACAGGAGAGAAGTTCAAAAGTAATGTTAGAAAGTATTACTTCAAAGGAAGAGTAGTGGAAGCTTGGAACCAACTTCTAGTAACTGAGTTTACACATGCTTGGCATAAACACGTCCATTATCTGACAAAAATTTAAAATAAAATAAAAATGCATAAATTAAAAAGAAAAAAAATGAAAAAAAGCCCCTCAAAGGGCAGACTCGATGAACCACTAGGTCTTTTTCTGCTGTCAGTTTTCTGTGTTTCTATGTTTCTAATTCCCATGGGTTTTAATTTCCAATGGAGTTCCATACTTCAAACCACTGCTGGGCTGAGGACATCTTGAGCCAAGAACGATTCTCTTCACCTGAAAAGATTTTCTGCACAACTCGCTTGTGATTTACAGCATCTTTCAGCCACCACTGTAATTATTTAGTAATAATGAAGGCAGACTTTATGTCACCGCAAGGATGGTGGAGGAGCTGTAAGGACACTACAAATCACTGGTGTAGAAATGTCAAACCCACCACCAGCCTGCTCCCAACCTTTCCCTTTACATTTATTAGCGATGAACGCATAAAATGAAGGGTGGGAACAAAGGGACGAGAAACAGCATTTCTTCTAAAGGCAGAGGAATGGAAAGAGATAACCTGAGGGGAAATGGGGCTTCTCCCTGAAAAACACTCTTTCCATCTCACCTATCCATATCAAAGCCTGGAGCCCTGCATTTTAAGAGGAATAAGAAGTCCTTAACCTCTATAGAAATAACAAATGGGTTGAGGTTTCTTCCTGGATAGGTCTCACTGGGAAGAGGCCCCTTGAACAGGATTGCATGAACAGAAGGTTAAGAACCAGGCAACACCACCATGGTTTGTAAGGGAAATGAAGAGGACCAGCTCAGAAGTACAAACCAGTGGACGAGGGGGAAAAGGACTGCTGCACCACAAAACTGAACACAATATTTATTACCAACAGCAAAGCTTCTCCAACTCGAGAGTCATTAATCCCAGCCAATGAAGAGTCACAGTCTGATGGATTTAGCTAATTAAATTGGTGGAAATTGCCAGTATAATACTTGTGTTCAACTGGGTTTGATCCTAAAAAGGAGACCTAAAAATGGCTTAGCAAGAGACAGAAATCCCGTCTATTTTATACTTAGATCCTGAAAATAAATGTTTGACCTGCAACTGATAAATTTTCGTATGAAAAACTCCATATTGTGTTGAATCAGATCACTCTATGTAGATGTTAAGAAAAACTGAAGCAATAAGGACTTCACACTAATCTCACTACAAAACCAGTTCTGTGATATGCATTTGTGAGCTGTTCTTTGCTATCCCTTCTGAAGTACAGGGAATGAGATCTATAAATTAAATGGGTTACTTTATTACATGTACATCTGTACAAGCTTTCTAGGTACACAGAACTGTTCACTCCGATAAATCCTGTGTAGCTGGTAAGCTGATATAAGTTTATACCAAAAATAATTTGAGCCTGTGTCGAGTGTGGGGACATGCACAGAGAAGAGAGTTATACTTCAAAACAGTTTTTTTAATGTATGCGTGTTGAAGTAGGCATAAATAAATAAATGATACATTTCCAATCCACATAGCAAATAGTTCACAGGGATTTCATGGTAGAGGAGAACAAGGAGAGGAGGAGAGCAGTGGTGGGATTTAAATTTTTTCACTGCCGGTTCTGTGGGCGTGGCTTGGTGGGTGTGGCTGGGTGGGCATGACTGGGTGGGCGTGGCCAACTCAATGTCACTCACGTCAAGGGTTGCCTCACCTGGCCCCTCCCCTCCCAGCCATTCCTTGTCACACCCAGCCTCAACGTATCTATAGTTCTGTAAAAATGTTGTTCACCTTTTTTCAACTTTATTATCTACATACTATAGATGTACTTTCATGGACCACTGAAAGGAGGAAATGGCTCACATGCTTTGCCCAAGTGTGTTATAGGCAACAGGCTTTTAAGGGGCTGCCAGAAATAAGGGGGGGCAATGAATTTTCCATAGCTCCAGAAGGCAACACAAGNAAAACTAAGGAGAAACTTCCTGACAGTGAGAACAATTAACCAGTGGAACTGCTTGTCTCCAGAAGTTCTGGGTGCTCGATCACTGGAAGTTTTTAAGAAAAGACTGGACAGCCATTTCTCTGAAATGGTATAGGGTTCCCCCCCAAGGTCCCTTCTAAGTGTTACTCTGTTATTCTGACACCTTTCCCAGGCCCTCTATTCAGATTTTGGCATCCTCAGTTTTCCTGCCTGAGCAGGGTGTTGGACTAGAAGACCTCCAAAGTCCCTTTCAACTGTTATTCTGTTATTCCTGAGCTAAATAGCTAAGACCCTCATTGGGACCCTATCTCTTTTGCTCCCTCTGGCCTAATGGGTTAAAGAGCTGTCTCTAGATATTCATTTTAATAAGATTTTTAGAAACCTGCAGTTGAAAGTTCTTCATGTCTCCTTACCCTGAAGACCCAATTTCATTTGGAACTTAATCCCAAGCTGATTGCCCTTTTGGCATTTCTCTTGATACTTCTCCAAAATGCACCCCCAAGAAGCCACATCAGCATGCTCAGAAATCATTTAAATTGTTTATGTATATTCTGCCTCTCAACCGTCCCACTCAGTGTATGCAGGAAATATAGACTCCTGGGCCATTCTTAGAGTTTGCGCTAGATCTTCAGCTACTGGTGTTGGTGAGGCTCGCTGCTGTCTCGTGAGGGCTGACGCGGCTACTTGCTTAGAGGGGATGATGGAGTTGATAACTTCTTCTCTGGCACTGTTGTACTGTGGCATCCTGGAGAGGGCGTCTGCAAGGAAGTCCCAGGTAGATAGCGAAGCGTGAAGTCAAACTGATTGAAGTACTGAGCCCATCAAACTTGCTTGGGGGATAGCTTTCAGGAGGTTTTTAGCGCTTCCAAATTCTTATGGTCCATCCACACCTCGAAAGGAATTCTGCTGCCTTCCAGGAACTGCCTACATGTGAGAAGGGCCGAGCAGACCACGTAGGCTTCCTTTTCCCAGACAGCCCATCGCCTCTCCATCTCAGAGTTTGTGAGAAGTGTAGGCGCAAGGCTGTATCTCCCCCTTCCTGTTCTTCTAGAGGAGTACTGCTCCCACAGCCATGTCGCTGCCATCCACTTGAATTATGAATGGCTTGCCTGGGTTGGGGTGCTTTAAAACTGGCTCAGCGGCGAAGCCAGACTGGTGGACTTATGGTAAAATAATATATTTTAATTTTGGTGATCCTATCCTCAAGTGTAAGGAAGAGCTAGAATCAGAAGGACATGTCTGTCACTGGTTTACATATTTACAAATGAAAGATTTAAATTAGACAAAAAGAGTTATGGGTTTCACTCTGTTAAAAATGAATTGGAAATCCTACTGTGTGGTAGTGATGAACATATCATTACTAACTTCTATAAAATGTTATTGAATTTGAATTTGGAAAGTGAATATGTAAAGCACTGCATGATTCAGTGGGCAAGGAACTTTGGATATAATGTAAAGCTTGAACAATGAGAGAATATTTGGATGAAAGTTTTAAAATTTACATTAAATTACAATTTAAAAGAAAATTTTTATAAGATGATGTATTGTTGGTATTTAACACCAGATACGTTATCAAGACTGTACAAAGGTATTTCAAATGAATACTGGAAATGCAAATGGAAAGAAGGGACTTTTTATCATTTATGGTGGACATGTGATAAAGGAAAGAAATATTGGAGTAGGATTCATATTCTAATACAGAAGATTCTTAAAGTGAATATAAAGATAAAACCAGAAACTTTTGTTTTAGGTTTAATGGAAAAAGACTTGGAAAAAAAATGGAACTTTGATGTTATATATGTTGACAGCAGCAAGACTACTTTATGCACAAAAATGGAAGGACGTTTCGATCCCCACAATGGATGAATGGTTGCAAAACCTGATGGAGTTAGCAGAGATGGCTAAATTGACTGCTTTGATAAAAGAAAAAAGCACAAGTACTTTTGTTTTTACTTGGAAACCACTTCTGGACTTTGTGCTTGAAGTGGAAAAAAATGAAACTTTGATTTTGGGTTTTAGTGATTAGATAGACCTGTTGTTATAGAAATGGCTAGTTTATACTATTACATAAAAGTAAAAAGTTGAGGTTTGATGTTACTTCTTATTCTACTGCACCAAAGGGAGTCGGAAGTCAATGCCTTTTCTTTCTTTTTCCCTTCTTCTCTACACTTTTCTCTTCCCTTTTCCCTCCCCTATTTTTCCTATTATTTGCTTTTGCATTTTTTTATTTTATATTATAAACTAATAAAAAGGATTGACTTCATAAAACTGGCGCAGTGGTGAAGAGGCATTTTAACTTCTCGAACACCGCTTGGCACTCCAGTGACCACTTTAAGGGTTGACTGGGTCTGGGTTTGGTTACCCCTTTTGCATTTAGTAAGTTTGTGATGGGCAAGGCAGTCTGGGCAAACGTAGGGATGAACTGCCTGTAAAAGTTAGCAAAGCCGAGGAAACTCTGCAATTGTTTCCTCATCTGAAGATTGCCTGCACTTTCTCGGGGCCCATTTCCACACTGTCCTGTGAAATCCAATACCCCAGGTAATCCAGTCTGGTCCTATGGAAGTCACACTTCAACAGTTTCGCATAAAGCTGCGCCTCTCTGAGCTTCTCAAACACTGCCCTGACCAATTTTACATGTTCCTCCATCGTTTCGGCATAGATCAAAATGTCATTTAAGTATACTAGGACTCCTTTATACAGATGTTCATGCAGGACCTCATTTATCAGTTGCATGAAGATGGCCAGGGCCCCATGCAGTCCAAACGGCATCACTCGGAACTGGTAACAGCCCAGTGGGCAGTTGAATGCCGTATTCCATTCATCACCCTTCTTCATCCTCACCTGGTAATATGCCTCTCTCAAGTCCAATTTTGTAGATATCCTCCCCTTCGCGAGGTGTCCCAACATGTCCTTCATCAAGAGGAGAGGGTATGCGTTCTCTACACAAATACCATTTAGCCCGCGATAGTCTACGCACAACCTAAGGGAACCATCTTTTTTGAAGAGAACTGGGGCCACCATTCGCAACTTCGCCAGCTGAATAAAGCCCCCGGGCCAAGTTCATATCTACAAGCGCTCAGAGTTCCTCCATTTCTCTGGGCGTCATTGAATACAACTTTGGCTTGGGCAAATTGGCCCCGGGCACAATTTCAATAGCACAGTGTCAGGGTTCCAAGTAATACACCCATAGCAAACAAAACTCCGAGGCAGGTAGATTCCTCAAAGAATAGTTTTATTGGATATATCATATTGGCACAGTTCTGATGAAAACCAACTCTGAAGGTTCCCGTGGTTTTCACCTAATTAAAAGTAAAAGTTTTTCCCCTTCCCCAAAAAATCAGTCACATGGTCCAATCAAGCTGCTGTCCGGTTGCCTGGTAATGTCACTCCTCCTCTTCTCTCTCTCTGACCAGGTGTAAGAATGTCCTTGGTTCCCAGGAGAAAGTATTTTGTTTTGGCTACAAAACCCCAGCTATCTCTATTCCCCCCTGTCTATCCCTCAGCTCCAGTGTGGCAACACTGAATCTTCAAAATGGCTTCAGTCAGGTCAGCTTCAGGGTTGACAGGTGGCCCCCCTTAATTGAAAAGGAATTCCTGCAAAGAAAAGAAAGCACAGAGAGGTTACTCAAGGCTCAGTCTAACCTCCCCTTCCTCCCCTTGGAGGCCCCTTAGGTTTCTGGGGGTACTCATCATGAAACTGTTTGACCAACCTATCTGCCTTCACATCCCTGCTCTTGACCCAGGTGGCTTCGGAGAGTGGGTACCCCTTCCACTGCACAAGGTACTGTAGCCGGCCCCTATGCAATTTAGAATCCAGGATTTTCTTCACCTCATAATGCGTTTCCTCTTGCACCACTATTGGTTTTGGGGCTGCCCGATCTACCAGTCTGATCTGGGAGCCTACTGCCAGCTTTAACAAGCTGCTGTGAAAGAGCAGATGCACTTTCCCTAACAAGCAAGGGAGTTTAAGCCGTACCGTAACAGGGTTGATTACTTTCACTATAGGGAAAGGCCCTATAAACTTTGGTCCTAAGTTTTTTGCAAGGGAGTTTTAATTTTAGGTACTTCGTTGAGAGGTAGACCTTGCTTCCGATTCGGAATGGCCCTTGGGGGCTGCAGCGTTTGTCGGCTTGCGTTTTATGGGTTTTTGCCACTTCTCGTAAAGCCTGCTTGGTATTTTCCCACGCCTCCTTCAGTGACTCCATCCATTCATTTAGTGACATAGATGAGGGGGGCTCCCTGGGGAGTTCAGGCATGGGGATGAATTCCATGCCACTGGTGACCTGGAAAGGGGTCAGGCCAGTGCTGCTGTGCACCACATTATTGTATGCCACCTCAGCGAATGGCAGTAACTCTGCCCAATTGGACTGCTGATAGTTGACATAACACCTCAAGTACTGCTCCACCATGGCATTTGCGCATTCCGTGGCCCCATTGGTACTTGGATGAAATGCTCACAGAACTTAGCAGTGAATTGGACTCCCGTGTCAGAGATGATCCTGCAGGGAACCCTGTGCAACCTATAAATCTGCCTTATAAACAGTCTGGCCAGCTTTTTTGTCTTGGGTGCCTGGGCAAGCTATAAAATGGGCTTGCTTCGAGAACAAATCTATTACGGTCCAAATAACCGTATTTCCCCCACTCTCAGGGAGCTGAACAATGAAATCCATGGCAATTTCTTCCCAGGGTCTGGATGGGTCTGCTACCTGCTAAAGTAGCTCTGGGGGCTTCCCAGGCCTTTTCTTCATGGCTGCACAAGTGGTACAGCTTTTGACATAGTCCTCAATGTCTTTTTTAATCTTTGGCCACAAAAATTGCCTTCTGGCCAAGTGCAGGGTTTTCAAATAGCCAAAGTGCCCTGCCTGCTTAGAATCGTGACTCTGCTGGAGTACTTGGAGTCGCAGGCTCTTAGGCACATACAATTTTGAGCCTTTCCAGGCTAGTCCATCTCTCAGGGTCAGTGCCTCTTTGTTGTCATTGTACCACGGGTTGGCTGGCAGCTTGTCCCTTAGTCACACCCCCCCCTCCGTCTGTGGCTCTTTGTCGTCTAGCCTGTCCTTGGGTCATGGCTTGTGAGGCAGGTTGGGAGGGGGGATCATAGCATCAACCACCTCTTCACATTTACTATTGTACTGTGGCTTGCATGATAGGTCATCTGCCAGAAGGTTTTTCCACCCAGGGATGTATTTTAGCTTGAAGTTGAACTGTTTGAAGTACTGTGACCAACAAACCTTCTTTGGGGAAAGTTTTCGTGGGGTCTTGAGTGCCTCTAGGTTATGATCAGTCCACACTTCAAACGGAACATGGCTGCCCTCAAAGTGTCTCCAGTTCAATAGGGCCCATTGGACCGCATAAGCTTCCTTCTCCCACAGCACCCATCTCCTTTCAGTCTCTGTCAATTTTTTGGAGGTGTATGCGCAGGGTTGCAAGTTGCCGTTGGCATTCTTCTGAAGGAGAACTGCTGCGATGGCCACATCACTGGTGTTGGCTTGGACTATGAAGGGCTGTTCTGGATTAGGGTGCCCGAGGATTGGCTCCTTGGCAAATAGGGCTTTCAGCACCTCGAATGCCTGCTGGCATTCTAAAGTCTAGTTTAGGGGTTGGCTTGGCCGTGGTTGCTGCACCCCCCCCTCCCCAGTTTTTAATAGCTCGGTGATGGGCAGGGCAATTTCAGCGAAGGAGGGAATGAATTGCCTATAGAAGTTAGCAAACCCCAAGAAGCTCTGAAGCTGTTTCGTGTGCGAGGGGGTTGCCAGTCTAAGACTGCTTTAACTTTGGCCGGGTCCATTTCTATGCCCTCGTTTGACACTCAGTAGCCCAGGTAGTCCAGGCTAGTCTTGTGGAATCTGCATTTTGACAGCTTCGCATATAGCTTAGCTGCAAGGAGTTTTTTCAGCACTTGACGCACCAATTTAATGTTCTCTTCTAGGGTCTCAGTGAAAATGAGAATGTTTATACAGGTGCTCATGTAGCACCTTGTTTATCAGTTGCATAAAGACTGCAGGGGCCCCCTGCAACCCGAAGGGCATCATTTTGAATTGAAAGCTCCCTAAGGGACAGTTGAAGGCGGTTTTCCACTCGTCTCCTTCCTTAATTCGCACCCGGTAGTATGCCTGTCGTAGGTCTAGCTTGGTGAACACCTTTCCCTTGGCTAGGTATGCCAGCATGTCTTTCATGAGGGGGAGTGGGTACATGTTTTCCACACATACGGCATTAATTCCTCTAAAATCAACGCAGAGCCTCATTGACCCATCTTTTTTCTCTTTAAAGAGGACTGGGGCGACCACTCTGGACTTTGCCGGCTGTATGAACCCTCGGGTTAGGTTGGTGTCAGTGTACTCCCTCAGTTCTCTCATCTGATTGGGGGTCATGGAGTACATCTTGGGCTTGGGTAGTTTTGCCCCTGGTACAATTTCTATGGTGCAGTCGGTGGGGGGGGGGGGAAGCGTGTTGCAATCATCCTCACTGAACACCCCGACCAAGTCCCGGTATTCTCTGGGGATCTGGGGAGTGCCTGGGGGCTGCTGTGATGTGGCGGCTGCTTTTTCGCTTCGCTTAGTGCCACTCAGTCGTTGGACAGCTCCTTCCCCAGCAGCATTGGGAGGGGGGAGAGGTCCTATTCTCAGCTTCAGCTTTCTGTATCCACTTTCCCAGGAGATGGTGGGGCCCCATTTGTCCAGCCATGCCAGACCGAGAATCACTGCTTCTGTCATTTTTGGTGCCACTATGAATCGGATCAGTTCCCAGTGCCGGCCCATCTCTAATCTCACGGGTTCGGTTAGGAGTGTGGCTGGGGCTCCTCCTATCAGTGACCCAACAATTTGCTCAAAGCATATGGGGTTGGCTAGGGGCTTCGTCCTGATTCCTAGCTTCAGGACTGTGGGCAGACTGATCAGACACCGGGTGCAGCCCGTGTCTATGATTGCTTCTACTTCCCCCTGTCTTGGGTGCCACTAGCCTCGACTGAATGGTGAAGGGACGGATGGTTTCACTTACCATTGGGTTGTCCTCGCCATCGTAGGCCGTCAGAAACTTGGTCTCTGAGACCGGAGTCCCCCCCTCCTCGCTGAGGGGAGGGGGGACCTCGATGGCTTGGTGGGCAAATTTTTCCTTCTCCATAGCTTTTTGCAGCGGCTTTTTCAACTTGGCCGACTCCGAGGCCTTTGCTCGTGGGATGGGGTCTGGGGCCAGGCACTCAGCCACTCGGTGGCCTTGCTGGCCGCATCGGAAGCATCTAATCATCAAGGCTCCCCTCGGCTGCTCTTCCACTTGGCGGGGGCTGGATCACTGGCAAAGCTGCCGCCGCTCAGATTGACTTTTGGGTTTCTTGTCGGCCAATCCTCCCTTTTTGTGACGATGGAGCTCGAGGTCCATGGCCACTGCCATCTGGTACCAGTCGTGGATTCGGTCGGGAACTCCTTGGCAGACGCAGGTGTGAAGCAGCTCCTTGTCCAATCCTTCTTTGAAGAAGTAGACCAGGAGTCGCACAGGCCATTGCCGTAGCTTGCCAGCAACTCTCCTGAACTCTCGGACATATGCTTTGGCTGAGCAGCCCTTCTGCTTGATCCCCTTGATTTCCTCTTCAGCTTCTTGGGCTTGGGATTCATCCTCGAATCTGGCCCTCAGCTCCTGTAGGAAAACATCGACGTTTGCCAGCTCTGGCGCGTCCTCATCGTACAGTTGGGTCACCCACTCTGCTGCTTCCCCCGTTAGGTTGTCAGTGATGGCCCGGACTATCGCTATGTCATGGGGGTAGTCACCTTTGTACTCATCAATGTGGGCCCACACCCAGTTCAGGTAGAAAGCCAGCTTGTATGGGTCTCCGTCGAAGGTAGCTCTGAAGCATGGTGGAGCGGCAACCCAAGCTGGTGGTGGGGGCACTGGCAGCGCTGGCGGCGCAGGGGCAGGGGTCCACTGCGCTTGGACCCAGCCATGCCCCAGGTGGTAGGACCAGCCAGGTGATACTTGAAAATTCAGTGTGAAGCTGGGGCTGGCTGGGCGGGCTGGCTGCTCTCTGGCATCTCGGTGGGCTCCGCTGCGGTCCTGGGCTCGACTGCGCCGAAGGAAGCGACGGAGGGCTAGTTGCCCAGGACACTGCGGGGATAGACCAGTCCCTCTGGGGAAGGAATAATCCCAAGCTCAACTGCACTGAACAAAGCGGAGGAGGGCTGGCTGGTCGGGATGCTGCAGTGGTAGACCGGTCCCACCGGGGAGGGAACATCAAAGTCAGCTGGTTCAAGATCAACCCCGTTAGTTCGGGCCGGTGCAAGCACCCCATGCTGCCCAGGCTCAGCCGGTCAAACCTTTCTGGCAATTCCTCCAAGGTCTGGCTGTGCATCGCGGTCCGGTATCTCCAGTCTGCAGAGTCACTCAGGTCCAGTGGTCCCATCGCCCTCCACTCAAGGATCGTAGTCCTCAACTCCCTGGTCGATGTCATGGGACAATCCCTCACCGGCTCCTGGAATGAGCCTCGGCCGCCGAGGTCCTCCTGCACCTGATACAGGTCTCCGGAGATAGGCCACTTGGTGCGGACTTTGGGCCAGGCGCCCACCTGGCGTGCGATCTCTGCCACCGCCTCTGCCACCCGTTGGGTCTCCGAGGGGTCCTGCGGTCCAATCAAGGTGGTCCAATCAAGATGCCGTCCGGTTGCCTGGTAACGTCACTCCTCTCTCTCTCTCTCTCTCTCTCTCTCTCTCTCTCTCTCTCTCTCCCCTCCCTCCTTCCCTCCCTCCCTCCCTCCTTCCCCTTGGTTCCCAGGAGAAAGTATTTTGTTTTGGCTACAAAACCCCAGCTATTTCTATTCCCCCCTCCCTATCCCTCAGCTCCAGTGTGGCAACACTGCAGCTTCAAAATGGCTTCGGTCAGGTCAGCTTTAGGGTTGACACACAGTCTGTGGGGCGATGGGGTGGAACCACATCATATTTCCTCTCACTGAACACCTCTGCCAAGTCACAATATTCTTTGGGAATCAACGGTTCCGAGACTTCTTTCCCCCTAAGTTTATTGGCAGTGTTCACTGTCGCTTTTTCAATTGCAGGCTCATGGCGGCTCTTTAACACTTTGACTATTGCCTCTCAGCTGGTTACTTTCCTCTGCATCTGCCATGCATTTCTGTCCCAATTAATGGAGGGGTTCCATTTTCTCCACCACGCTAAGCCTAAGACCATAGCCTTGGTCATCACAGGGGCTACAATGAATTGAATGGTTTCTACATGAGTCCCCGCCTTTAACTCCACGGGCTCAGTCAGACTGGTAGCTGGTGTTCCGCCCGTTATTGACCCATCTAGTTGGGAAAAGGCTATGGGGTTTTTCAACTTCCTCAGCCTTATCCCTAGTTTCTCCATCACTTGGGGGCTGAGTAGGCACCTAGTACACTCTGAGTCCAATAGGGACATTAAGATCCCTTTATTGCCCAAAGAAGCCACAGTGACCTTGACCCTAGCAGTCATAGGGATGATGTGGCCACTTACCATTGGGTCATCTTCTCCCTCACTGTCACTCTCATACATGACAGGGCCTATCTTGGTAGTGGTCGGAGTTCCCTCCTCCTCATGGGACGGAGGTGTGAACTCTATGATTTGTTGTCCCGTGCGGATCCACTCTTTTGTCTTTGGCAGGTTCTTCCCACTCTTTGGTTGGCTACAAGGCTGCGGGGCAGACATTGGGCATGGCACGAGACACTTGGCTGCCCAGTGGTCCTCCTTGCCACAGTGGAAACATCTGGTAGGGCTCGGACGTGGCTTTCCTGTTTTGATAGAGAGCACGCCTCCTCTTCCCCCTGTCTGAGTTCCTCGCCTCTCAGCTGGATGGCAGCTGCGACTCTCCTGTCCTGTTTGGTCGTGAAACTCCATTATGTCGATCTCCACCTCACTGGCCATGTGATACCATGCCCGCAGGGTTCGCAGCACCCCTCAGGACAGGCAGGTGTGGTATAACTCCTTATTCAGTCCTTCTCTGATGTGGGTGATCAGTAAGTGCACAGGCCAGTCCGCTAGGTGACTGGCGAGTCAATGGAAGTCTTGGATGTACTCCGTCACTGGTCGTTTCCCCTGCTTCAAGGCACGGATGCAGGTCTCTGCATGACGGGCTGCCAGGGGGTCCTCAAAGCACTCTTGTAAGGCCCACATAAAGGCATCAAGGTCGATCAGCTCCAGAGCATCCTCATCATGCAGTAACACCAGCCATTCTGAGGCGGCCTCCTCCAGGTTGGTGGCGATGGCATGGACCCAGGTCACATCATCTGGGTACATTGCTCTGTAGTGCTCCATGTGGTGCCAAGCCTGAGCCAAGAAGTGGGCTAGGCATTTCGGGCATCTGTCAAAGTGAGCCATGAAGGGGGGTGGCTGGCGCTCCTCACAGACCAGGTAAAGTCCCTGGGGCAGAGCCCTGGCAGCTGCTGCTGGTGCTGGGACCACTGGCTGGAGAGGAGGAGGAGTAGCAAGAGTTGCCACAGGGGTGGTGGTGGTCCCCGACACTTGGGTGATGTCCCCCGGCTGTCATGCCTGGAATCCATTTTTTACCTTTTTGTATTCAGGCCTGCCACATTTTCTACTGTGGGAAAATAGGAGGGGGGATTATATGGAGTAGGTGATATGTAGTAGTCTAAATAACATTCTTTCCAGAAAGTCAAGGTCGTTGTGCCCGGCAACTGCGAGGAAGTGAAGGGGCGGCATCTTCAGTATTGCATGGTGCCTGATTGGATCGGATGATGGACATGTGGGTGCTGGGCAAGGACTTGAACTTTCATGTGGGTGGAGAAAACCTGGAAGCTTTCAGATTTGGGTTTTCCCAGATGTTGACAACATGGCATCTCTAATAAACTGGAACTTTGAGGAACTTCTAGCCTCGGAGTCTTGTTTTGTTGGGGGTGTTTATTGGAATGCTGACATCGGCTTTGCCACTGCACGAACCTCCATCCCTCTGAATCTCTCTCTTCACTGCTCCCTAGTCGGGCTTGGGTTGCTGACTGGAAGTTTCCACTCGGTGGGGTTATCCCATTCGACTGCTCGCCGAGTCTTCCATCAGCTCCCTTGCACCACGTTGACCCCTGGGGGGGGTGAAGGAACTCCTTGGCTTCTGCAGACTTCCCCACCCCCACCAACCACCGGGTCTTCATCCCCTGGGATGGGGCATCTCCTGGCTGTTCTTTCACTGCCGTGGGTTGCTGCTCTGGCTTCTCAGCTTTCACTTTCGGCCGTGCCCCAGTGGGTTGGTCACCTGCTCTGCCCTGGGATGGCACCAGTGCTTCTCAAGCAAGACTCTCCTGGCCTCTTCTTCTTCTCTAAGTCTTTCTCTGTAGACAACATTGTTGCTCAAACCTCCTGGTGTGGTCCAGGCAGGTTATTACTGTGAGAATTGGCTTAATGTCAACTGTCCCACTCACTGCATGCAGCAAATAAAGACTCCTGGGCCAGTTTTTGTTTCCAAGAGTATATTTTACTGAGCAGATATGGATATGGAAGTAGTGAAGCCAATTCTAATGGTTTCGTGTGCAAACAGCATAGTTAAAAATTCCCATTTTCCCTGGCCCTTCCATTGTCACTTTACTCCAGGACTGTCAAACTCCCGGGCTGCGGACCGGATGTGTCACATGCTGGCCATGCCCACGCCCAGTTTAGTGAAGGGGGGAAAAGTCCCAATACATCACATGACGCTGCTGTGACGCCGTGAGTTTGACACCCTTGCTTTACTCCATCCAGTTATGTTCAGTTTGTTTGGGGAACAGACTCTGGTGAACTTTCCCAGCCGATGACCAAGGAACACTGATATGTCTTGCTGTGGAGTCTGTGCTCTTGCATTCTATTACCCCCTCCCTAACCATTCTAACCATTCCAACCATTCCCTCCCCTCATTTCTTCTTGACTGGCTGTGAGCTGGGTTTGTGAATCAAGCCATGACACTGCCTTTAACATTTTTATAAATAACTCAAGGCAGCGAACATACCTAATACTTCCTCCTCCTATTTTTCCCATAACAACAGCCCTGTGAGGTGAGTTGGGCTGAGAGAGAGTGACTGGCCCAATGTCACCCAGCTGGTTTTCATGCCTAAGGTGGGACTAGAACTCACAGTCTCCTGGCTTCTAGTCTGGTGCCTTAACCACTACACCAAACTGGCTCTCCCATTATCCCATCTGCTGAGTAGAAACAAATGTGCAAAAGTGAAATGAGGTTACAGGAGAGTATATGAAGAAGTGTGATTGTGTCCTGACTCATGTCACAGTCTCTGCATCTAGATTTTTTTTGTCCTGCTAAGTTGCTTAATGAGTCAGGAGTTCAGCTAGCAAAAGGAACTGAAAACAAAATAATTGCATTGGCAAAACCAAAAACTGAGTGAAGGGGCATGCAATTTTAGGAAAACTGACTCTGAAGGGAGTTAATCTGGTGGTTAAGGCCTTGGACCTGATGGATCACCCATTAAGAAGCAATACACCCCCATCCTAGGAAAGAATAAAAATTTAGAAGACCGCAACTGTGCAACATGTCAATTAGAGAGGAAGGAAATGTAACAACACCTACTCAGAAATAGATGGGAAGTTACAAGATTTGGAAACAAGAAGACAATCAGCAGAAACCGCAAGTAGGGACGAAGGACACATAAAGGTTAAGCAAGATATAACTCTATAGGGGCAAAATGACATGTAAGCTCAGGCGAGGTGCAACACCATAGACCAGTGGTTCCCAAAGTGAACCCTGGGGGGCGGTGGGATGACTTAGGGGGGCGCTAAGAGGCAAGGGTGGTGGCAGGAGGGCGCTAAGAGGGGCAAGGGGGGCGGCAGGTGGTTCACCAAACCGGTCCTGTCCCTGCGCCCCCGCCGCCCATGTCCACCCAATCGCCCGCTCGCCACTTTTCCCGCCATGCTGCCACTCGGCGCTTCCAGCCCATCCACCCCACCCCCGGCCTATATAACTTGTTCCCCTTTGCCACACGGGTACTCGCTTCGCCGACACCTCGCCTCGCCTCACCTCACCAACGCCCCGGTCGCTGCTCGCTCGCCCTGCCCCGCCCAGTCTCTGCTCTGCAGCTTGCCTGCCTGAAGCGCTGCGCCCCTGATCTGCCTGCCAGGTAAGCCTGCGAAGTCGTGGCCTACCTAGCTGCCCCTGCAACCCCCCACCATCCCAGCCTGCCTTTCCTACTCCATTCCCCATGGCCTGCAGCTTTCCTGCCTTCCACAGGGCCTTCCTGGTGTCCCCTTTTCCAGCTTGCGAAGGCAGGCAAGCAGAAGCATGTCAGGGAAGTGGGGTTGCAGCCTACTCCCTTCCCCGCAGCCCTGCCATGCTTGGCAGCCTTCCACGCGGCCTTCCCGGCAGTCCCCCACGCCCGATTGCCTTCTGAGGTCGGCGTCCAGCCAGGCCCGGCCAGTGGGTGGGTGGGTGGCCCTTGGAAATGCAGACGCTGAGAGGGGCTGCTGCACAATCGCCTGCCCCATTTCTGCAAAGGCAGAACCCCCCCCCTTTGCAGGGCGATCCAAAGAGGGGAGCAGGATGCTGCAGAAAAGGCCGCCTTCCACCTGTGCTGGCTCCGTGGCGCTTTGTGGCTCCAAAGCAGCCCACTGGCTTCTCAACCGGCCACCTGCCTGCTCTCTTTGCGAATCAGCCCAGCCGACCGCCGGCGCCACTCTGGGAACTCGGATCGCCGTGCCGGGTTGGAAGTCAGTGGGCTGCTTCAGAGCCCCAAGTCCCGCAGAGCTGGCATGGGAGGCACAGGTGGAAGGCGGCCTTTTCTACAGCATCCCTCTTCAGATCGCCCTGCAGGGCTCTGCCTTTGCAGAAACGGGGTGGGCGGTTTTACGGAGGATTGGTGGGGGGGATGCGCGGCCCTCCGGGATGGAGAGCGGGGCAAGAGAAGGCACAATAGACTGTGCTGCCCCGGCCCTGCTCAAGCGCGCTTCTTTATTATTATTATTATTTATTAAATTTGTATGCTGCCCAACTCCCAAGGGACTTCTTCCAGCCCATCCGCCCCAAGGGACAACGAGACAATTGGCCGCGCCTCCCCGCCTAGCCTTCCTCGCCGGGCACTGCTGCACCGGCGGCTCCGCCCTGCCCAGCTCCGCCTGCCGCCACTTCCCACGAACTTCCCAGGAGACGGCCGGAGCGAGGGGAGGGTGGGAGCGTGTGGGCCCGGCCAGCACTAGGCTTACCTTCCTGGTGAGGCTCGGAGACCGCCCGGCATGCCCATCCACCAGCTCTCCACTTTCTGCCTGCCCCACCAAGGCTCCCTCCAGCCCTGAGGCCGGCGGAGCTCCATATGTGCGCAAAGGTCCCGGAGCCGAAGCTGGGAAGGCGAGAGGGGCGACGGCGGCAGCAACCGCGCTCCGGCAGCGTCGCGTCCCCTGTCATGTGCCATCTGGGAGCGCGGTCTCTGGGTGAGGAAGGCCCCCGCCAGCCTGGAGACCGTGCTCCCGGACAGCACATGACACGGTACGTGACGCTGCCAGAGCGCAGTTGCCACCGCCGTCGCCGCCACCCCTCTTGCCTTCCCGGCTTTGGCTCTGGGACCTTTGGTGCGCGTTGGGGCACGCACCTATGGAGCTCTGCCGGCCTCAGGGTCCACCGGGCTCCAGGCTGACGGGGGCCTTGGCGGGGCAGGCAGAAAGTGGAGAGCCGGTGGATAGGCGTGCTGGGCGGTCTCCGAGCCTCGCCAGGAAGGTAAGCCTAGCGCCGGCTCTCCCGCCATGAAAGAAAGAAAGATGTTAGACAGACAGACAGACAGACAGACAGACAGAGAAAGAAAGAAGAAAGAAAGAAAGAGGGGAGAGAGAGAGAGAGGGAGAGAGGGAGGGAGAGAGAGAGCATGTGGGAGAGACAGAAAGAGAGGGGGAGAACATGGGAGGGAGAGAGGGAGAGAGAGGAAGAAGAAAAGAGAGAGAGGGAGAAATGTGCA
>QLTV01001189.1:43977-57680 GCA_003457575.1 Thermophis baileyi | reverse complement strand
TTACAAGGCTGAAAATAAATAAACAAAAAACTAAAATAATAGTTTAAAATGTTACAGATACACAGAAAAAAGAACTAACGAGGAAAATAGGTATACAGATAGTCAAGAGAGTTAAATATTTAGAAATCCAACTAACATCAAGGTGTGTAACAATTAAAGAAGATAATTATAAACGGGCGCAACAAATTAAAACGGACTTAGAGAAATGGAAAAATCTACAACTATCATTGATGGGAAGAGTAGCCACTATAAAAATGAATATCTTGCCAAGACTACTATATTATTCAAACAATACCAGTAAAACTGGAAAAAAATATTTTGAAGAATTAAATAAAACAATATTAAAATATATCTGGCAAGGGAAAAAAGCAAGGATAAGTTTGAAAATGTTGCAAGATTCTAAAAATAGAGGTGGTTTTGGGCTACCAGATTGGGAATTGTATTATCAGGTTTCAATACTTACTTGGGTGAAAGAATGGATTGGCTTGAGGAACAAAAGACTATTGACATTGGAGGGACATGATCTTGAACTAGGTTGGCATGCCTTTTTATGGTATGGAAAAAACAAAATACATAGCTATTTTCAAAGACACTATGTTAGGAATGCACTACTATTACCGGTAGTATGGGAGAAAATTAAAGAACAACATTATTTGAAAATTGTCTGGCTTTCAACAATGGAGGCACTGATTGTCTGGCTTTCAACAATGCAGGCACTGATTTATACAAATGTTATTGATATAGAGAAGGTTACCAGATATAAAGATATCTATCTACAGTATATATAGATACTGTATATAGATGAGCCGAGGTGGCGCAGTGGTTAGAGTGCAGCACTGCAGGCTACTTCAGCTGACTGCTAGCTGCAGTTCGGCGGTTCAAATCTCACCGGCTCAAGGTTGACTCAGCCTTCCATCCTTCTGAGGTGGGTAAAATGAGGACCCAGATTGTTGGGGGCAATATGCTGACTCTGTGAACCGCTTAGAGAGGGCTGTAAAGCACTGTGAAGCGGGATATAAGTCTAAGTGCTATTGCTATTGCTATATATAAAAAAGGCTGTATGTATGTATGTTCCAGCATAACTCTGGAACGCCTCGAGCAATTTCAACCAAACTTGGTACACAGATGACTTACCCTCTGGAAACAAACACTGTGGGGGTAAGACACCCCTGGGGTGTGTGTGTGTCTGTGTGTATGTGTGTATGTGTTCCAGCATAACTCTGGAACCAGAGGTGGTATTCAGCTGGTTCTGACCGGTTCTGGCAAACCGGTAGTGGAAATTTTGAGTAGTTCAGAGAACCAGCAAATACCACCTCTGGCTGGCCCCGCCCTGATCTATTCGCTGCCTCCCGAGTCCCAGCTGATCGGCTGGGTCTTCTTTTGTTGCCCTGCACAGGAGAACGGAGCTGGAAAGCAGGTTAGTGGGGTGGGGAGGGAATGGGGATTTTACAGTATCCTTTCCCTAGAGTGGGAAGGGAATGGGGATTTTGCAGTATCCTTTCCCTGGAGAGGGGAGGGAATGGGGATTTTGCAGTATCCTTCCCCTGCCATGCCCACCAAGCCACGCCCACCAAGCCACACCCACCAAGCCACGCCATGCCCACCAAGCCACGCCCACAGAACCAGTACTAAAAAAATTGAATCCCACCACTGTCTGGAACGCCTGGGCCATTCAGGAGAGCGAGTGCGGCGTCCTAGAGCGGCAATTGTTTGTGATGTCATGGGAGGGGGAAGGGGGAGCCTGGGCCGTTAAGGAGAGCGAGTGCAGCATCCTAGAGCAGCAATTGTCTGTGATGTCAGTTCCTTCGCAGCTTCCTCTGGAAAGCCAGCTGTGACGTTTGCCCTCCAGTGGACCAATGGGGAAGCACCTGATGGATTTGGGGCAAAGTGCCAGAATCGTAGAAGGGCGGGAAAGAGGAGCGCATGGGAGGGGGAAGGGAGAGGGCAGGGATGATGGGCATGGGAGTAGGGGGAAGAAAGGCCCCTCTCAATGGCTCCCTGTCAGACAAATGCTTCGACATCTATAAATACCCAGGCAATGCCGGGTTATCAGCTAGTTTTAAATAAAAAAAGGGGAACTTAAAACTAAACAGGAATTGAGTGATCAAGGGATTAAGATAACATGGTGGCAGGGGTGAAATGTGAAATTTTTCCCTACCGGTTCTGTGGGTGTGGCTTATTTTATGGGCGTGGCTTGGAGGTCAGGTGGGCGTGGCTTCAGGTGGGCGTGGCCATGTGGCCATGTGACTGGGTGGGCGTGGCCATGTGGTCATGTGACTGGGTGGGTGCGGCCAATTTAGCAGTCCATTTTGCCAGGAAGGGAGGGGTTGGACTCAAGAAAAAATCAAGCTCCTAAAGAACCTGCCTGAAACTCATTCCACATTGCCCGATAGAGATAATGAGATAATGACCATATAGAAAGTGTAAGCCTGACGTTTGGCTCCATTCACACAAGCAGGCAAACAGATCCCTAGAAAACCCATTCAAGACGGGATATTTTGAAATTTTCCCATGGCAAGATTTGGCAGCTAACAAAACACAGTAGTAATATCAGAATAAGCAGCCCCACACTCAAGACTCGACACAGGACGAAAGTCATTTAGCCACAATGGGAATCACCCAAACCCTTTTAGAAACACAAAGCCCATATTGCACAAACCCCAAAACTTCAAAAACATAGAACCATATAAGAATCCTTCCTTTTATCCAGTTTATTGTTCAGCTAACCCAGAATGTCACTTCGCTTCTGCAATTAAAAACCTCCTTCTGAAGGCTTTTCAATTTAAAGCAGAAGTCTCCAAAGTTTGCAACATTAAGACTTGTGGACTTCAACTCCCAGAATTCCTCAGCCAGCCATGTGGCTAACTTTGGAGAATCCTGATTTAAAGTGACAGCATTTGTTTTTCTTCTTTGCCAACCTGCCAGGGAGGCCGGCCAAGCGCTCAGCCAGCCGTGGGAGGCCTTGGAATGGCGGGGCGGCCCCGGCCCAGCTGCAGCCCCCGTGGCATTGGGGGGGTGGGGGTCCAGTTGTGCAGTTGGGGCGGCCCCTCCCCGCCCCTGCAGCGCTGGAGCCACGCACGCCCCGACAGCTCTGCGCAGCGAGGAAGAGCAGGCGGGCGGCAGGGAGGTGCATGTGGAGGCGTGTGTCCTGGCAGCCGTGGGGCGAGGCGGGCTGTTCCGCCCTCGGGAGGGAATGCCCCCCAAATACAGGTGGGGGATGAGGGGAAGGCTTTGGCGTCCGACTGCCTCCGCTTTGCCGTCCTCCGGGTCAGGGCTGTCCGAAAGGGGCTTTTGTAAGAGGCAACTGGACTTCCTTGGTTTTTCCTTGAAGATGTTTTTCTTCTCATCCAAAGAAGAATTGAAGAAGCTTCTTGGATCAGAAGCGAAAAGGCTTCAAGGAAAAACCAAGGAAGTCCAGTTGCCTCTTGCCAAAGCCCCTTTGGGTGAGATGCATGTCCTGTCACTGGCAAAGGGTGAAAGCTCAGGGAGTCCAAGCTCCAATCTGCCCTGTGTGTGTGTGTGTGGGGGGGTGTTCCTGTTTTTCAGAAGGCCATTTTTTACTAGTTAAAAATGCTTAAAAAAGTAAAAAAAAAAAGTTGACCACGCCCACCCAGTCACATGACCCCCCCCACCAAGCCACGCCCACCAAGCACAGAACCGGTGGCAAAAAAATTTAGATTTCACCACTGGTATAGGGTCTCCTGCTTGAGTAGGGGGCTGGACTTGAAAACCTCCAAGGTCCCTTCCAGCTCTATTCTGATTCTGATTCTGAAACTTTTTGCTTGCCATCCCCTCCTTCAGCACCTGGACACATGTAAGAGATTTATTGTCCAGACAGATGCTTCAGATGTAGCCATTTGAGCTGCTCTCTTACAAGAGAGAGGGGGAGACAGCAGCCTTCTTCTATGAGGCTTCTTTTCCAGAGCCCTGACAGCTCCAGAACGCAGTTATGACATCTTTAATAGAGAACTCCTTGCTGTTAAATCAGCATTCCAGCACTGGAGACAATTCCTAGAAGGCACATGCTTTCCTACAGAGGTCAACACTGTCCACAAGAATCTACACGCCCTGCAACAAACCAAGCTGCTTTCGCCCAGACAAGTCAGATGGAGCCAATTCTTCTCACGTTTTGATTTTTACATTAAGTACCCCCCAGGCTCCAAGAACTTAATGCCAGATGTGCCTTCCCACAAACCAGAATATTTCCTTGTTAAACATATTCCAGAACCAACAACAATCCTGGAACCTTCCAATTTCCAGCTTCACCAATCACCACCAGCCACTGAGAGGTTGGGAGCTGCCCAACTGCACCAGAACTTAATCACCAAGATAAAGGAACAGCAACAATGAGATCGCTTCTCACGGGCCCCAGCAGGTACTGTAAACGAGCCCCAGCAGGTACTGTAAACCCAATTGCAATGGAGGGAGGTGCCCTGAAACACAGAGGCAGAATAATAGACACACACACCCCCCCCCGCCATGCAGGGAAGAGGTACTGCAGCTTTGCCATGATAACCAATGGCAGGTCATGGCGATGTGTTCAAAACCCTCCACAGAACCTTAAGAGACTTTTGGTGGCCTAGGATAGCTGCAGACATCAGCGAATATGTGGCTTTTTGCCACATGTGCGGGAGAGCCAAACCACTCCATCAGAAGCCTGCAGGACTTTTGACTTTTACCTACGCCCCCCCCCCCGGGCATACAGTCTCTCTGGATTTCATTACTGATTTACCCTCTGCCCAAGGCTTCACTACCATATTAGTGGTGGTAGATCTTTTCACCAATATGGCCCATTTCATACCCTGTAAGGGATTGCCCAATGCCAAAGACACAGCCCAACTTTTTCTAGACCATGTCTTTTGCCTTGTCTCAGCACTTGTGTGAAACAAAGGGGTGCAATTCCAATCTAGATTTTGGAAAGCACTTTTTCAGTTACTAAACTTCAAGGTCTCCCTCCTTGCAGAGAATCTGGTTAACCTCTCCCTCGACAGGTTCCTCAGGCAAAACTGGGTGGGGTGCTGGTAGCTTGGTCAGCTTTGGCTTGTCAGGGAAGCACTGGTGGAACTGACGAACCAAATTGGGGGCATGAACATATTGTGCATTCTCCCAGGAGCGATGAGAAACCGGGTAGCCCTTCCAATGAATCAAGTACTGGATGCCCTTGCCTCTTTTCCTAAAGTCTAAAATTTCTTCCACCTCATATTCTGGTTCTCCCTCAGGGGTGGGTTCCACTTACCTTCCCTATCGGTTTGCATTGTGATGGAAGTGCATGTTTTGCGCACGTGCGTGCCTATGTCACGTTGTGGAAATGACCCTCTGCGCATGCGCAGAAGCCTCTGCTGTGAAGCACCCAATTTAGAACATAGAGAACATAGAATAATAGAGTTGGGAGGGTTAATGGCTTTTGGCAGTATGCCCAGGCTTTCAATTTGCCTGAGCAGCTGCTCTTAGATTCCCTCTCAGCTGCTGCGTTTGCTTTGGGGTAGACTTTTTTTAAAAGGGGAATGGCTGTTTTAAGTTTTCTGCATTGTTTTAGTGGTTCCTGGTACTGTCCTTTTGGGGTGTACTTCCCTCACTCTTTTTGAAAGCCTCTAGTGATGGCAAGCTATTCCATTGGTTGATTGGTCTCACCCTTAGGAAATTTCTCCTTAGTCCTAGGTTGCTTCTCTCTTTGGTTAGTTTCCATCCATTGTTCCTTGTTGTGCCTTTTGGTGCTAGGGGGTTGGACTAGAAGACCTCCAAGGTCCTTTCCAACTCTGTTATTGTATTCTATTTTAAATATTGGAACAGTGCTATTTTATTGTGCTATTTTATTGTGAGTTGGACTAAGGAGAAATTTCCTAAGGGTGAGACCAATCAAGTTGGCCAAGCTCACCCAGTCACATGACCAAGCCACACCCACCAAGCCACACCCACCAAGCCACACCCACAGAACTGGTAGGGAAAATTTTTGGATTTCACCACTGCACGCACACACACACACACACACGCGCGCGCACACACACACAGCATTCCAAGTTTGGGGACTTTTATCTACAGAGGAAGGAGAGTGCCTTCTCCCTAAGCCCAGGCATGATTGGCAGTTTGTAAGCTCAGATGTGGATAAAAGTCTCCAAGCTTGGAATGGTGTATGTGTGTTTGCTTGTATGCACGCATGCACAGCACACCAAAGGAGACGTTCTTCTCCCAATCCCAAACATTGATGGCGTTTCCCTGTCAGGTGCCCCCTCCCAGCAAAGCAGGAGGTAGAGGATGATGCTGCTGCATGTGGAAGCATGGAGGAGAAAGTTTGCAGGAAGCATTTTCCTCCGAGTCCAACTTCTGCCTTGACAGATCTCTGGAGAGAAGGAGGGGTGGCAGGGAAGCTGTGCAGGGGAAGCTGGCCAGGCAAAGCAGGAGTAAGTGACTCCCGTGAAGAGGAGGAGCCTCTGATTGATGCTAGGGCATGCAGGGCAGCTAGCAGGCAAAAGTGGCTCTGTAGGAGGAGGTCTCCTCGTGTGTAAATCTGCAGGCTGATTGGCCACGCCCTAAGGCTATTTAAGGCTTCAGCACACTGAAGCCGGCTGCTGGAAACAACGTTTACATTGTCTCTGACCACGTCTTGCTGCTCTTGGGATTTCTACGGCTTTGATTTTTGGTTTTTCAGTTGCTGACCTAATTCATTCCGGGCTTCTTGCCAACGTCTGTGAGTCACTGATAACAGATGGACTAATGGCCTGTTTACTTTGGGGGTTTGAATTCTGGCCAACTTTATACCGGACTTTTTGGCACGACGGACTTTATTATGATTTAATGACTTTAACCTCTAGTTACTAAGAATTTTATTAGTACTAAAGAATATTATTTGACAAACAGTGTATGTGCGTCATTTTCTGTAGGGCTTGCTGTGCTAGGACACAACAGTACGCGTGTGTGCACAGCATGCCAAAGGAGATGTTCTTCTCCCAATCCCAGACATCATTGGCGTTTCCTTGTCTGGTGCCCCCTCCCAGGCAAAGCAGGAGGTGGAGGACGACGCTGCTGCGTGTGGAAGCACAGAGGAGAAAGTTTGCAGGAAGCAGTTTCCTCCGAGTCCAACTTCTGCCTTTTTTTTGTATTAAGTTTTTTATTTTTCCAATATAAACATACATATTTTGTGGACAGTGCATTGATTGGGTCAGGTCCTTTTTACACAACATTAACAATAATAATACAAATAGTATGTGAAATTCCAATCTTCCAACTTCAAACAGTACTAGTCTCATTACATATTCCTTTTACATTTTCCCTTTAATTCATTTAAGCATAAATAACATTTCTTCACCCCCTGTATTTATTTATCCCTTAATAAATGTTATCATTCAATATATTAAAAATCACTCATTATTCCACCATAACATCAAAATTCCAAATATATAGGATTACTAATAACACCAATTTTTAACAATATTCAATCCATCACGGGAGTATATCTCCAGGTCCCCACCGTTTCTAATCCTTAATATTTTAAATTCACAATATCTTTTAACACACTGTTAATATTGGTACTTCAGTTAAATTGTCTAGTCTTAAATTACCATCTACTAACCTAAACTTATTGGGGTTGTGGTGTTTTCCCATTTTATTAATATATTTTCTCGTTATCCATCATCTCTTAGTCTTTCTAAAATTCCATCTTTTATTGATTTTTTGGTCAGTCTTTTATCTCTCTCTCTTGGGATCTTGTATCTCTTTTTAGTTTTTTTGTATCTACTAAACTTTCTCTTCTGGGTGCCTTTTGTCTCTTTCTGCTGTGTTTTTTGAACACCCATCCACAAAACTTCCTTTCGTTTTTGTTTTTTAAAGGGGTTTTTCTCTCTTCTCTCTGTACCATTATAAATTGTGATATTATGTATTTGTCTTCTACTTATTGATCTCTTCTCCTCTTTATTCCTAACTTCTTGTTTCTCATTTTTATTCTCCCCTTCCCCTGCTTTTTCTAGTTTCTCATCTATTTCTTGAGTATCGTGTTCCTCTTTTTTCCCCAATTGTTGAATAGCTTGTAGGTTCATTTCTGTATCTTTAAACACTCCCTTTGTCTCTTTGTCATTTCTTAAGGATTCATGCAGACTTTTTAACATGCACAATATTTCTTCATACATCTCTAGATCCATTTTATAGTGATTTGATACAGCTTATAAAAAGTATATTTCTATTATTCCAATATCTCAATATTTATGAAGCTTCTATTTAGTCAAATTACATCGGTTCCTTAGTTATACCTCCAAAACCCCACATTTTATTTCATAATAATTTACAGCCTTATAGTTCCCCAGTTATGTATCTCCCAATTGTCCAAGTTTTAAAGTCTTATTTCCTTCTTCTCTCTTTTCTTCTGACCTCAAGTTAGTTCCTTTTGTAACTCCTCAAAAGGAAAGAAAAAAACCCACTATTGAATGTTCTCGAATTTTCCCAGTGGTCTTCTAACAACAGAGTCAAGGTCAGGCCATTCACCAGATGTTGTTACTTCTGTTCTGTGTATTACACTTTGTGCGTATTAGATTAGCTTTCATTAAATATACAGCGGCTATAGTGTTATAGTACTTCTCTTTCTGCAATAGATGGCTCACTTATATCCCGATCCAACATAAGCAATCTGTCAAAAGCAGCTGATTGTCAGGTAAATCCAAGGGGTTTCGAGATTCAAATAAACAAATAATTTCTCCCTAAAGTCGCTTTCAAATTATTTAAGCTTTTTTCCACACTGTCTGTATTTTTATAGCTTCTCTTGGGCCTTTTCTGCCTTTTCGTTTCTGTTTTTTCCTCCTTCGTGTGTCAATTCGCCGCTATTTTAAGCTTAGGAATTTTCTTTTCATATTCTTTTTGTTATTGCAAGTCATTGAATTAAAAGTTGGTAAATATCTCACCCAATTTCAATGTTCTGTCCATACACCGCTCCTGCACAATCTTGGTTCCCGATTGTCCCGGCTTCGTGACTGCCAGCAATGGCGGCCGTGCCTGCTGCCATTCAGGGAGAGCTTGCTTTGGACCTAGCGAGGAATTTGCGGATTCCTCGTGGTCAGCGAAGTGCCTCTCCTTCCTTCACTGTCCCTACAGGGTGGCTGTGACCCCGAGGGGTCTCCTGGCAGCGGTTACCAGCTGGATTTTCGCGGGACTCTGCAGAGCCTGCTATTTCCCAGCTGTTCTCGCCGCGGTTGCAACTGGAAGTTCCGAGTCCAACTTCTGCCTTGACAGATCTCTGGAGACCAAGAGGAGGAGGCTGGGGAGCAACACTCCCTGGTCCTGCACAAGGGAGGCTGGCCCTTCTCAAAAGGGAATCCCCATTTCCAATCGTGCATGGTAAGGATGCTGGCTTGTTGGGGCAGCCTTCCCTCATGCAGCACCCCTGCCACCCCCTCCTCCTGTCCAGAGATCTGCAGGGGAGACAAATCTGGAGGGCAAGGCGCAGCCTCCATATTGGCCACATATTTTCTGGAAAAATCACCTTTATTGATATTAGGAAGGAAGAGCAAACCTTATTAAGGAACTCTTAACAGGACTGACTAGTTTGCAGCCAGGTGTTCAGTACAGACCTTGCCAATGTGATTTTAATAGCCCAGGAAGGGATAGGAAAACCCGAGGAAAACTTGGCAATCAATAAACCGTGGTGGACTACGCTTGTTTTGCCCTGTGTTGATTTTCCCCAGCAGCAGCCCATCGATTTTAGAACTGCATGGCCAAACTGTCTTCAGATCTGGCCCGTGGGCCTTGAGTTTGACATGTCTGTTCTAAAGTGTTGGCCATTCCCCCCAGCTTCATGTCGTCTGCAAATTTGATGAGTTCCCCTTCTATCCTCTCATGTAAATCATTTATGAAGTTGTTGAAGAGTACTGGGCCTAAGACAAAACCTTGGGGTACCCCAATGCATGCATCCCTCCATTTAGATGTAGTTGCATTGTGGACTACATGTTGAGTGTGATTGGTCATCCAGTTACAAATCCATCTGGTGGTGGTACTGTCTATCCCACATTTTTCTCTCTTACCAAGAAGTAAGCTGTGGTCTACTTTGTCAAATGCCTTACTGAAGTCTATGTAAACTATGTCCACAGTATTTCCTTCATCCACTAATTTAATCACTTTATCAAAGAATGCAATAAGGTTTGTCTGTCATGATCTTTTTTTGACAAACCCATGTTGGCTTCCAAGAATAGTTTTGCTTGTTTCTAGGTGTTCGCAGATCCATTGCTTGATTATCTTTTCCAGGATATTCCCAGGTATTGATGTCAGACTGATTGGCCTGTAGTTTCCTGGATCCATTTTTTTCCCTTCCCTTTTTGAAGATGGGCAGCACATTGGCTCTTTTCTAGTTCCCTGGTAGTTCCCTGGTGCTCCAGGATCTTTGAAAGATATGGTTCAATGGTTCAAAGATCACATCTGCCAGCTCCTTCAGAACCCTGGGATGTAATCCATCTGGTCCTGGTGATTTGTACTCATCTCAAGTAGATAGGTGTTTTCTTACAATTTTCTTACCTATTTTGACTTGTATTCCTATTCTGTCTTTTACAATATGCCTTTGATAGGTTGGACTATTTTTCCTTGTAAGTAAAGACAGATGCAGAGAATGAATTAAGCAGTTAATTCATGTTACCCGTTGCTTCCTTGCAATCTTCTCCCATTAGTGAACCAATAACTTCCTTGACTTTTTTCTTATTTTTTATGTATTGAAACTTTTTTTAATTTTTTTTGACATTTGTTGCAAGTCTTAGTTCATTCTGAGCCTTACTTTTCCTGACTTCGTCTTTGCAGGTTCAGGCTATTTGCTGGTATTCTGTTTTACTTATGTTTCCCTCTTTCCATTTTTTATACTTGTCGTTTTTGTCTCTCAGTTTATCAGCAAGTTCTTTATGCAATCATGCTGGTTTGGTCTGGGGTCTCTTCGTTTTCTTTCTCAGTGGTATTGTGCTAGACTGGGCTTTTATAATCTCATTTTTCAGAGTTTCCCAAGCTTCTTGAGTTGTTTTTCCCTTTAAGTTTTCTATCCATGGAATCCTTCCAAAATCCTAAGTTTGTTGAAATCAGCTCTCTTAAAATCTAAGAGCCTCATTTGACTTTCTTCTATTACTTGTGCCTGCATTATGTTGAATTCCAATATGACATAGTCACTCATCAGTGGTAGGATTCAAATAATTTAACAACTGGTTCTGTGCCCTAATGACCAGCTGGGTAGGTGTGGCTGGGTGGTCATGTGACTGGGTTGGCGTACCCAACTCGACATCACTCACATCGAGGGGCACTTTGCCTCACCCGGCCTCTTGTGACCATGGGGATGCTGCAACGGTCGTAAGTGTGAAAAATGGTCATAAGTCACTTTTTTTCAGTGCCATTGTAACTTTGAATGGTCACTAAATGAACTGTTGTAAGTCAAGGATTACCTGTACAAAAATACAAAAAGCTTCTTTGCTTGCAAAAAGCTGCCCTAAATACCAATCATTAGATTAGAAATACCTGCAAGCTGGAGTTACAAATCAGGCAGGGCGCCAGAACACCTTGAGGAATTAAAATAGTTAAAATGCAATGATAACTATCCGCAGCCAACTCTTGCTCATAAAGTGAAACCCTTTAGCAGAGAGGTCATTTAAGCTCTCCAGAAAGTGGGTGGGCATATTTGGGCTACAAAATGCTGAGCTAAAGAGACAAATTAACAAAGTATATAGTGGACCCAGGTTCAAGCCTCCCAAGCTTGTCAGGATCATAATAAAATTAGTACATGCCACAGATATCTAAATAAACTTCAAGCCTGGTGCCATGTTACTAAGCCTTATTCAGTGGTGGGCTTCAAGTAATTTAACAACCGGTTTGCCTAGTGACTGGTTGGGTGGGCGTGGCTTGGGGGGGTCATGTGACTGAGTGGGCATGGCCAACTCGACGTCACTTATGGCAAGGTGGGGCGGCGCAGGCGGGCTGATGCTGCAGAGACAGGGCAATTTCCTACGTACCATTCCGAGCCCCTTCCCCCCCTCTTGGGCTGACAAAATAAAAGCCCATTTAAAGATTGTGACTGCCTGCCGAGCCTGCCTGGTGCATGCTAGCAAAAGGAAGCTGGGGGAAAAAAGAGAAGGGCCGATGGAAACGCCCCATTTTCTGCCTCCATTGGGCTGTCTGTGCCGCACTCGATCGGGATGGGGAGGTGGGGGAAAAAAGCAAAAAGCCCACTCAGTCCGTATGTACTCACCAGCACGATGGAGAATCTCTCTTCCAGCTCGCCGGTTTGGGCATTGGGAGCTTGAGGAGTAGATTGTGTGCCCTGAACTCCGTCTGCTGCTGCTGCTCCAAGCCTGGAGCCTGGCTGCAGCCGACCATCAGCCAATTTTCTTCCAGCGCTCATGCAAGGAACCCTGGAGGAGCTTAGCGGCAGCATACTGCATACTTTTCACTCCAAGCAGCCCTGGAAAACACATGGCTGGGGCAGAGCAGTCCTCCTTAACAAGCTCCAAACCATTGCTGCTGCTCCAAGCCTCGGTTCCCTGTCACTACATTCATATTTATTTGTCAGCTGGACTCTTATTCTGAAACGATACTGTACACTGATATGCAACCTCATGTGATACCTGTACTGCGCATGTGTTTTTCTTTCCTTTGTTCTCTTTGTTCTTTGCCATGTAGACACAGACTTAGGGGTTCTTATTTTTGTTATGCACATATATAACTTTTATTCTTTCCTGGACCAGACTTAGATGTTCTTATTTTTGTTTTGCAAATACATTACTTTTATTCTTTCCTGGCCTCCAGTCTTATTCTTGAGGATTGAGAGCATGGAAACAAGATTCATTTCGCCTCTAATTATTTTTCTCTGCAACATGGTAGCAGAGGATGGTTATCTTTATTGCTCTAATGTTTCCTCGCTCGTCATTCTCAGATGGCCAGCCAGGTTTGTCAGCCAGATTTATTAGCGACTGAGGAACGCTGATTAATCACTGCGAAAATGCCCAAAAGGAAGAAAAAGAAGAAACATCAAGAGTTATCTCCTGAAACCTACACACCGTCCGAATCTGCGAGCAGATGTCAAGATGAAGAATTATTAAGGTCAGTGGTTGAAGTTCCAAGCACAAGCACCCACAAGGCTTCTGAGGAATCCGGGGGAGTCGAACAGCTTGGAACAGAGTTTGATATATCACGAGCAGCGCCGATACTCTTAAGTGAGAGAAATAAAAGTCTTTCACCTCCTCCATTAACAGCACGAGATAAAGCTATAAGCAGCTATTATGAGCAAATTAGTATTATGGAAGAGACGCTTCATAAAGCAAAGCAATATGTTTCCACACTGGAGCCAGTCAAAAGGGGATATAGTATTTTTCAAGCCCCCGAGGCGTCCATTTTGCCTTCTTCATCAGAGCCAAGACCACTCCCCCTAGAGGATGTTGCGTCAGGCTGATCAAAGGAGACAGCTAATGTTGCAACGCCATCTGGTGGCGAATATGCTAAAATACAGAAGCAATTGCATTCTCTGCAACGTAGTGTTCTAGATATTTCCCTCAAACAAACTAGCCTCCAAGCAGAGATATCTCAAATGTCTCTTCATGTACATTCGAGTGCACCCCCTGGTGGTGCTGATGTATTGTTTGCCCAAGGTCATGATTTAAGAGAGACACAGCAGGATTTACTGCAGCAGAGACAGATGCAGGGCACCCAAGCAGGCAGCATACATTTGGGAGCTCAAGTGCAAGGGGCACCCAGAATACAAAGGC
>QLTV01001189.1:17467-28656 GCA_003457575.1 Thermophis baileyi | reverse complement strand
GCTGGAACAACTCCAACAGGGGAGTATTTCCTCCCAACAGCAGTGTAAAAAGCTTAAAACAACCCTTCCCCTTTAAGAACGTCAAGCCCCAGCAAAGAACCAGCAAAGGGAACCTCCGGAGAAGCTCAAGCGACAGTAAGTCTGGGCGTACTGCCAAGAACCTTTAGCTGTTACAATGTAATAGAGGCAGTTTCTGTAAGCAGGGCAATAAAGATTAGGGTAGAAACAACACCAGAATGTTTCCTTCCTGCCTTCCTTACAGGATTAGCCCTGTAAAGTGGGAAAAAACAAAAGGAGATTTCTTCCAACAACTGGTTCTCCGAACTGCTTAGAAAGTTAACAACCGGTTCTAGTGAATAGGTGCAAACCGGTTGAATACCACACCACTGCCACTGCCCCACTGTGGGTATAAAGAATCCAGATAAAAGACTCCTGAGGGGGAAAATGATGGTGGTGTTACTATTTCATTTCCTTCTTAACTGGAGTTTTTCCTTCCAGGAACAAAGAAGCAGCGTTAGGAAAACTAAGAATAATTACAATGAAAGCTCAAATATCATTTGAGGCTCTTTGAAACGCTATGAATAAAGTGGTGGGGCGTGAGGGAGGCATTTGCACAGGAGTCCCAGCTGATAACTTCTGTGTTGTGAAAGTCCATCGTTCTGCCACAATGTCTTCTGTTGGCCAAAGATGCAGGAACATTTTTGTCTTGCAAGATCATTGCCTGGTGCATGGAAAGGAAACTTTTGCTCTGTACAAACTGGGGTTCCACTGCAACCCCTAAGGAAGAAGATACATGGGTGTGGCATTCCCATTGCTGTAATGTGATGAAGTTGAGGTGTGAATCCTAGCTTTGCATTCAGACAGAACCCTTCATTCTTCTCTCTTCTGCCCAAGTATTTATGGAGCATTCAAGTTTGAAGATGGCTATATTTTAATTAGTTGTAAACAAACCAGAAATAAGGTAGTCTCACAGGTGAGCAGAGCAAAGCAACCGTGGTTTGTTTTCTCTACTTTTTTAGCAGCTGTTGTCTTTATAATTTGGTAGAGGGTTTTTTTTTTTAAATGGAGCTCAAAAGGTAGCAGGAAGAAGACAGGGGCTACGTACTAAGCAAGTATCTCTAAGCCATCGCATAGAAGCAGAGTTTCATTCAGTAAGCCTACAGTAATGATGGTTTTAACTCTGCTTTCTTGCTCAGTTGGGTTACTGGATCTGGGCTTTAAAGAAACATTTGCTACCATTTGGTGGTCATCTGGAGTTTGCAGCTCAGATCTGGTAGCTTAATATTGAATCAAAACCCAACAAGTTATATAGTTTATCGAAATAGCAATAGCACTAGCACTTAGACTTACTGTATATACTGCTTCACAGTGCTTTACAGCCCTCTCTAAGCAGTTTACAGAGTCAGCATATTGCCCCCAACAATCTGGGTCCTCATTTTACTGACCTCGGAAGGATGGAAGGCTGAGTCAACCTTGAGCCGGTGAGACCCAAACTGCCAATCAGCAGAAGTAGCCTGCAGTACTGCATTCTAACCACTGCGCCACCGCAGCTCTTAATGCTTAATGCGTATAGTCTAGCTACTGTCTATGGTGTGTTATACAGATATTTCTCCCCCTAGTTCTCCACAGGCAACTTCATACAGGATCTATTCTATATCCCCTTCCATGTGGCTTATGTCTAGGAGAGCTGCTCTCTCCATGGGACTCTTAAATTCCTCCTTCTGCAAGCTTCTGCATCCTAGGAAACTCCATGACAAATCCTGGTTTATATGATATATGGTGCTGTTGGAAGAAATTTCCCCGGTTCATTCCCAGCTGGGACACACCACAGCCGCTGAGAAGAAATGGATGCAGAAGCCAGCTGCCAGAAAGTGGAATTCTTTTAATGTAGGAAGGCAAGAAGCAAAAGTGACACAGCTCGAGTGTTCCTGGCTTGCAAGCAGATTGGGGAGGCAAACCCATGCCTTCTTATACTTGATTTTCCTTTGAAGCTCCTACAGTTTGATGGGGTTATTTGTGTGCCTCTAGTTAAAGTGGTTAATCCTGACCCAGGACCTTTGTCTTTCCTATCCTGGGGGTTAATCTTGTCAGGGGGCAGGAAAAAGGGAGTTTTGGTTTGTTGGAGAGTTTATTTTTAGCCTGATTCCTTAAGTATTTTCATGATCTGCTTTGTTATTTCTAGTAATAGCTTTTGGCAGTCTGCCCAGACTTGCAATCATCTTCTGAGCGCTTCCCTCCGGGGTTTTTACTCTGCTAAGGGAAAAGGCTGTTTTTATTTCCTGCACTGTTTCAGGGGTTCCTGGCACTGTCTTCTTTGGGGTGCACTTCCCACAGTGCCACAGTTTAACCAATTGCACTGCAGCCTAATGTGTTGTCCAAACCTAGATTCTATGTTTAGTTGATGGTCCTGTGTGTTTTGCAAACCCAGGAAAAATATTGTTTATTCAGTTAACCCATTTTCAGGCTTCGCAGAAATCCTATTAAAAAATTGGCTTATTGCATCCAGAATCTGCTAAATGGCTGAAGGTGTCTGTTAAACTGAGATATTATTATATATGATGGCTTCCTTGTTGTTGCAGGCTAGCTCAGTGTTAGTGAGATTATGGCATTCTGAGACTTTAGGGGTCTGGCATCCTGTCAGTGTGAAACAGGTGGCTGCATGAGTTATAGCTGCTACCTGCAGAATGTACATGCTATTGTCCTTTATATCTACAATTGTGCCCCAGTCGAAAATGTTGGAATATGAGGCTGTAAGAGGAAACTCTCTTAACTTAGTGTCATTGGTGATGGCTTGTGGTCCTATTGCTACTCCCATCGAGCATGTAGTTAAAATATCCTTCACTGATCTACCTCCGGCAAGGCAAAAATCTGTGGTGTTCAATACCTCTCTTGCTAAGTATTCCCATACATTCCCCTTGTCTGGAAACAATTTTGGTTCAATGAACCCAGAGGTACACTTTACATATAAAAATACACCAAATATTATACAGAAATTTAACAAATGTAAACTTAGTCCCCATCCTCATCCCTCCCCCCATTTGGTTCAGTTTCAAAAAGGGTTTTTAATGTCCACTCCTCGGTTTCTCGGTCTTTTCTGAGTTGCAGGGGAGGAACCTTTGGTGTTGCTTCAGGTGGGATGCTGTGGTCCACAACTGCTGGTTTTATGTGAGTCCAATGGATCCAGGCGGTCTTTTCTGCAATCTTAATTGCTGTGTGAGTGGTCAGCAAAACTTGAAAGGGTCCAGTCCACTTTGGTTGCAGTGGTGATTTGCGTGTGTAAGACTTTATCCAGATCCAATCTCCCGGTTCAAAAGGATGTAGATTTTTGTCCAGAGGTAGGGTCTGTGTCAGGGCACTCTGCTTCCACAGTTCCTTTTTTTTTGAAAATTTTTTTATTTATCTTTCCATATAGACATTTCACATATTTATCAGCTTCCACAGTTCCTTGAGCTGCTGCTGGACAGCTGTAAGATAGGATGATAAGACCACCTCCCCTCTTTCTAGGCAAAGGGATTGAGGGTCCAGGCCTTTGAGCGTGTCAGGTGGGCGGCCAAACAGTAACTCAAAGGGGGAGATGCCTATGTCTCGCCTTGGCCGGGTTCTAAAGTGGAACAGGGCTATGGGTAATACTTGGGGCCAGGGTAGGTGGGTCTCTTGGCAAAGCTTACCTAGGAGGGTCTTTAACTCCCTATTTTGTCTCTCCACCCCACACCCCGAAGAACTGGGGTGTCCTGGAGTGTGTAGGTCCTGCTTAATGCCCAACGCCTGAAGGACATGTGTGATAACTTGTGACACAAAGTGTGTGCCTCTGTCCATGTCCAAAACACTTGGGACTCCAAACCTGGGCACAAGATCTTTTAATAAGTGTCTTGCTGTCTCTAAGGCAGTGGCATGGTGGCATGGCAGCATGGGAAAGTCTCCACCCAGTGGGTGAGCTGGTCTCTACACACTAATACGTATTGGTAACCATTGGCCCTTGGGAGTTGAATGTAATCCAGTTGGATTTTTTCGAAGGGGCGTTGGGCCCATGGTCTCCCCCATACGTGTGTTGCCTTTCTTGAGGAGGCATTGTTTGCTTGACATGTTTGGCATGCCTTGGCTATGCGGGTAGCTTCACTGTAGACTCCTGGAGCATACCATACTCTTCTTATAGCATCCACCATTGCCTGAGTTCCACAATGCCCCTTGGAGTGTAACTGCTGACAGATTAATTACAGCAGACGTCTGGGAGCTATGGGCCTCCCATCTGGAACCCACCAAAGGCCTTCCTTATAAACTGCTTCACATTTCTCTTCCCATGTTTTTTCTTCCCCTGGTTCTAATAGATCTTGATATCGTATTGTTGGTCTTAATTGAAAGGTGGGGAGGGTGGTGGATACCTGTAGGGGTTGGGTGGCAGCCCATTTGGCTGTGGCATCAGCAAATTGGTTTCCTTTTGTGACCCTTGAGTCATCCTTTTGGTGTGCTCTACAATGGATGACTGCTATGGATGAAGGTAATTGGCTAGCTTTCAATAGGTCAGATATGAGGTCAGCGTGGGCAATTGGTTGGCCATTAGATGTTAAGAAGCCCCTTTGTTTCCATAGGGCACCGGTCGCATGACAGACTCCAAAAGCATATCTGGAATCAGTATATATGTTGGTAGTTTGCATGCTTTTCTTAAGGCAATAAGTTCAGCCGCTTGAGCACTGTAGCGCGGCAGCAAAGGGGAAGCCCAAGCTGTTTCATGTAGGGAAACAACTGCAGCTCCTGTTACATGGGCTCCATTAAGCAGATAGGAAGAGCCATCAGTAAATAATTCTAGGTCTAGGTTTAAAAGGGGAGTGTCTGTTAGGTCGTGACGTGGCAGTTCAGCATCTTGGACTAAATGCAAGCAATCATGTAATACTTCCTCTGACAGATTACTAGGTAGCAGGGTTGCTGGGTTAAGAGTGTTACAGTGCTCAAAGGTGATGTTTTCTGAAGTAAATAATTCCATTTCATATTGAGCTAGACGTTGTTGGGTGAATGCCTGAGTTTGTGATTTTAAGAGTATGGCAAATACATCATGGGGTACTCTTAAAGTGAGAGAGTGCCCTAAAACCAGGTCTTTTGATTGTTTGACTAATTCTACTGTTGCTGCAACCGCCCTTAAGCATGGAACAGCTCCCCTGGCTACTGGGTCCAGCTGAATAGAATAATAAGCCACAGGTCTGAGTGTAGGACCAAATTTCTGCGCTAGTACCCCTGAACCTACACCTTTATTTTCAGGAACGAAGGAAAAAATGTTTCTGGTAATCAGGGAGACCTAGAGCTGGGGCAGAGGTTAGAGTTTGCTTTATTTTTTGAAAAATATCTGTTAAAGACTTAGTCCATTCAACAGGGTCTGGCTGATCTTTGGCAATTAATTGAATCAGTGGCTTTGCCATTTCCCCAAAGGAGGGAATCCAGGGGCGGAAAAACCCTAGGACCAGGGGTAGGTTCCTCCCGGTTCGGACTGGATCGCCCGAACCGTTAGCGACCCGCTGGTGATGTCATGGATCCGGTTCGGTTGGTGCCGGTCCGTGGGCGCCGCCATCTTTTTTTTGGAATTTTTAGTGAATTTTTTTACTGTTTGGAAGGTTTTTCCTGTTCTGCCGCTTGAAAAAGGGCCCTCCCGCCTGCCCCTGCGTTTAAACTGACCTTTATTCCTTCGCCCGAAGCATAGCTGAGCAGCTCCTCAGCTGTGTTTCGGGCTGATTGAAGCTACTGAGCATGTGCAGAAGCGAAATTGCCCGAGGGAACGTGAGTGTGCGCGTGAGCGGAGGGAGCGCACGTGCGCAAAACATCGCGATGCGAACCGGTGGGGAAGGTAAGTGGAACCCACCCCTGCCTAGGACCCCCAATAAGGCTTGAACTTGGTGTTTTGTTTGGGGATGCTTCATTCCTAATATGGTTTTAACCCTTTCTGGTGCTAATTTCCTTGTTCCAGAGGCAATAATGTATCCTAAGTATGTTACCTCTTTTCTTAGGTACTGTAGCTTTAAGGGTGAGGCTTTATGACACCTCTCGCTCAGGCATTCGAGCAAATGATAGGTATCAGCCCTGCAGCTTTCCTCCGACTCTGAGGCTAATAATAAATCATCCACATATTGAATTAAGGTGGAATTGTGAGGCAATGAGATAGAAGCGAGGTCTGCCTGTAAGATTTGGGAAAACAGGGTGGGTGACTCAGTATAGCTTTGGGGCAACCGAGTCCAAGTAAATTGCTGTTTTTCCCATGTGAAAGCAAAGAGGAATTGTGATGCAGGGTCTATCGGTATACTAAAGAAAGCTGCGCAAAGGTCCACTACTGTGAAGTGGGTAGCTGACACTGGTACTTCTGTTATTATTGTATCTGGGTTAGGTACCACAGGTGCTCTTGGTATCATGTATTTATTGACGGCTCTCATATCATGTACAAAACAAAAAATGGGTTTTCCCTCCTGATCAAGTTTTGGTTTACGAACCGGGAAGATGGGGGTATTACAAGGGGAGGTGCATTTGCGCAGAATTCCTTTTTCTAGGTATGCTTTTATCAATTTCCTAATTGGCTCTACCGCTTCCATTTGTATTTTGTATTGGGGAATGCATGGGGGTGGTCCTGATTTGACATGAATTCTTACTGGGGTGGCTCCCTTTAATAACCCTACTTCTGTGGAATCCCATCCCCATAGGGAGGCCGGTAGGCTTCTGAGGTCTATGGGCAGTTGGGATTCCTTTTCAATTTGGCACGTTATTGTAATGTGTGTATGTTTGACTGGGATATCCAAGACAAGCCCTTTTTCATTACATTTGATGGTTGCCCCTAGCTTGCAAAGCAGGTATCTGCCCATAAGGGACAGTGGAGACTGAGGGCAGACAGTGAACACGTGTTCTAAAGGAAAGGGGCCGACCTCTACCTTCATGTCACTAGTGAATTCGACGGGGATGACTTTTCCTCCCACCCCCATTATGTTATCCTTGGCTCCCTGCATTATGGACCCCTTGAAAGGAGGCTTGGTAATAAGTGATGAAGTAGCGCCGGTGTCAATCAGGCATTCATATGCCTTTCCCCCTATTATTGTAAGAAGGGGCTCCCCATCGGGACCGTTCCTTAAGGGACTAGCTAGCCCATGGAATGTGGCTTTAAATTCTTCATGATCTTCCTCTAGTCAGGACATTTCAAGTTCTTGTTGCTCCCAATGGGGTCTAGGCTGGTTGTCTCTCCCCATTCGTGGGGAAGAGAATTCTCTAGGAAAAGGGGGCCTGGGTGGGTTCTGACGGCCCCTGGTGTCCCTGTAAGTCCTTGTACAATCTCATCTGAAATGTCCTTCCCTCCCACACCGGAGGCAGTGCTTGCAACCGGCTCCTGATTCTCCCTTTAATTCGCACTGCTGGCAATTGGTCCATCTACTTGGTGGACGGCTTTGCCTTTGTCTATTTTCTTCATTTAAAACTGCAAATGCCTGCAGATCCTCCCTTCTCTCTGCTCTTCTTCTCCTCTCTTTCTCTCCTTTTCTGCTTCCTTCCTCTCTTTTTCCTCCTCTTTTATCCTTTCTCTCTGGTCAAATACGAAGTTTGCAATCCTGCGAAACTCCGAGATCTGTAAAGTTGACCAGTTGGAGACAATTTTATGAAAATGCCCCCTTATGTCTTCTGCTGATTGATCTACAAAAGCAGCAGCTAGGATTCTCTGGTCTTTTTGACAATTTAAGTCTAGATGGGTGTATGCTACCCCACCTTCTAGGAGTCGGACCCAAAAAGCATCTGGTGTTTCTTTTTCCCTCTGAGGTCTGTTGAAATTCGGACCAGTTCAAGGGCTTTCTTCCTATTTCTTGCAGGGCTTCTAGTAAATTGTCTTTGGCTCTAGTGTATTCATCCCAGTGGTTAGCATTATTATAGTCCCAGTCTGGGCGATTTAGGGGCCAGGCAACCCTAACAGGGGCTACTTGCCCTGGTGTGATTATCATAGGTTGCCTGGCTATCTCCTCAGTTTTCTCAAAGAGCTTCATTAACTCATCCTTGGTTAAGAAAAGGTGTAATAACTGAATCATATCCCCCCATGAAGGATTATGGCTCTCAACAATAGATTTTATAGTCATAATGACTGCTTGTGGGTCTGATTGGAAGGAAGGGGCATCCTTCTTCCAGATAACTAGATCAGATGGGGGAAAGGGGGTGTGTGTTAAAACATAATCAAGCTGGCCTCTCTGCCGCCCGGCTACAGGCTTGCTTCAGCAAAGGGGCCATGAGTTTTGGTTCTGAACTGTCTGGGGCTGATGGGGTTTTGGGGTTTTCCTGTGTTTTAGTCAGGTCTGGGTCCTTGGACCTGGAAATACCAGTAGGGTAGCTGAGCTGGCTTCAGTCTATACCTAAGTGCTTTCAAATGTACTGCCTTCTGGCCAGATCTGTCTCCCATATTCATTTGTAAACAAAGCCCACTTTTTACATAGCCTCTGTGCTTTTTTCTTTGTCATGCCCACCTGGACAGGCAACCTCTTTTCATCCCAGGTGTCAAGCAAGTCTTTTATTGGGGAGCCTACCATGACCCTCGAGCTAGAGCATCCCATGTTTCCCCTCCGATGTAGGGATTCGATTTGGCTCTGCCGGGTCCCGGCGAACTGAGTCTCCTAGTGAGACAACTGCCCCACCAGCAGTTTTTGGACCAAAAAGGGGTCCGGGAGGACTCTGGTTCCCTATCAGAGTATGGACACCTCCTGTAGGGATTCTCCTGCCTACAGTTTTCAGACAAAAAAAGTCTGGGAGGACTCCATTGCTCCCCGCAGTGAGTATGGACACTTCCTGTCACCGGCTTTTCCCTCGCTCACAGTTTTCAGACTCAGGAGAGTCCGGAAGGACCTCTGCTTGCTTTCACAGAGGTAAGGGCCTCTTCCTCTCACAGGGCTTTTATTTACCAATTGCTGTTGGGCAGCTCCAGTCTACCAATACAAAAGGGAAAGGACGGAAAGGAAAATAACTTTGACACTTTCGCTAACTGCTCGGCTCCTCTCTCCTCTCACAGAAGGTCCCACGCTTCAGTTCTCCCCTCTTGCTTTCCCGGGTCCTGCCGGTCACGGCTTTTACAAGCTAGCAGCAGGCCAGGGGGCGGCTAGACAGAACACGAAGAGAGTGGGATCCAGCTGTTGTCGGTGGAGGATGCCCCACGCACACACATACTGACACGCACACAGCAGATTCCACTTTCCTATCTCTAAAGAAGGCAATTTAGATGGTACTTACCCTCTTTCCAGGCAGCTGTTGAGTGCAAGACTCAAAAACTCCCTTTAATGCCTGTTGCCGATCGGGCAGGGTCCGTGGAGTCTTTCCCACAGACAAAAGCGTCTGTCACCGGCAAAGTAGTGGCTCTTCGGGCCCCGTCCAGTGGCTGGGCGAGCTGGGAGTCCCTTCGTGGTCGCCATAATTGTTGGGAGGAAAATGCCTCCCGATGAGAATTCTTCCAGCTGGGAAACAACGAACGACGCTTTGAAGAATAAATGGAATAGCAAAGCAGAGCTGCCAGAAAGAAGTCTTTAATGGCAAGAAACCAAAACGAGTGACATTCAGCAAAGTTTCTTGGCTAGCTAGACTGATTGACATCCAAACGTGAGTTTATATACTCTTTCTTTTTTTTCTTTTCTTTTTTCTTTTTTGTAAAAGTTTTTTATTTTTCACTTTCAAAAATATAAACATTTCATCTTTCCTTAAGCAGTGTGTCGTCTGGGTACAAACATCTCTGTGCAACGTCTTTCACCATTTACAACATCATTCACATTCACATTAATATTATTTCTCTAAACTTAAAGTTATGATATATTAAACAATTAAACATTGTAAAACTTTTCATTTTCTTCTTAATATCTTCTAGTGGTAATATCATATTAAACATTAAACATCATTATTCTCATCATACGTGTACTAACAGTTTTCATCTTATTTATATCTCTATTTTAGTATATTTTCTATTATTTTTTTTAATTCTTCTTCATTTCCAAACTCCTTTTTTATTCTCCAACCATTTATAAAATACTTCCCATATCATATAATATTCCGTTTGTTCTTTCTCTTTAATTGCTAATGTTAATCTGTTCATTTCTTCACATTCTAATATTTTCCTAATCACCACCTCATCATTGGGAATCTCTTCACTCTTCCAATGTTGTGCAAATACAATTCTAGCTGCGGTTAATACATGAATAATTAAATATACATTCTCTGTATTATAAATTTCAGGTAAGATTCCTAACAAAAATATTTCTGGCTTCAACTCAATACGTTGCTGTATCATCTCTTCCAATCATGTTTTAATTTTTATCCAATACTTCTTTGCTTCTCCACATATCCACCACATATGATAGTAAGATCCAGGTATTTGGTGGCATTTCCAACATTTAGCTGATTTATCTTTAAACATTTTTGCCAGCCTCTCCGGTGCAAGGTGCCATCTATAAAATTTATTTTATTTTATTTATTTTATAAAATTTATATGCCGCCCAACTCCCGAAAAACATCTTATACAAATTCTCTTTATATGCAGTTGACATCGTTAATTTATAATTCCTATCCCACAATTTTTGCCATTTATAGCTCTATCGTATAATGAAAATTTTTCGCCCATGCTATCATTGTCTCCTTTACTTGTTCCTCTGCTAGCTTTCTACCCAGTAAATAATTATACAATTTCTTTATTGATCTTTCTTCTGTTCCTGTTAGGATTTTATCTAATTCTGTTGGTTCTTTATAAAAACTCTGTAATTTTGCATCTTTCTCATATCTTGAATGTATCTGCACTTGTGCATTCCATGTTAAATTGATCCCTTGCTCACTCATTTCTTCTTTCATTTTCAGTTCCCCCTTTTCATTCAAAATGTCTTTGTACCTAACAATATTTCCCATATTGATAACATTTGGGTGAATCAATGCTTTCATTTTTGAAAGCCAAACTGGAATCCTGAAATAATGTTCTTATGTTATATTGATCCCTTGCTCACTCATTTCCTCTTTCGTTTTCAGTTCCCCCTTTTCATTCAAAATGTCTTTGTACCTAACAATATTTCCCATATTGATAGCATTTGGGTGAATCAATGCTTCCATTGTTGAAAGCCAGACCGGTATCCTCAAATAATGTTGTTCTTTAGTTTTCTCCCATTAGTGCATTTCTTATAAAATGTCTCTGAAAATATCCATGTATCTTATTTTTCCAATACAACAAA
>QLTV01001188.1:20704-30766 GCA_003457575.1 Thermophis baileyi | reverse complement strand
CTTTGATATGGGCTGTCGTTAAGACCCATGAATGTAACTTGCCCATAAAACATCTCATATCCAGCAGGGCCTGCAGAACACTGAGCTGGTGGGACACAAACAAAGTCACCAAAATCCTTGTTAATGTGTTTCTGAGTTCCTTGTTCCTTTCCAATGAGGGGAAACAGGAAGGCTCCAACAGGGGAAAACAGCAGGCCACAATCTCCGGTGTGGAAGCAGGCCCCGACGAGGTGCTCCCAGGATGGACCCTGATGAAACACGCCTCCCGCAGGGCCTGCAGAACATTGAGCTGGTGGGAAACAAACAAAGTCACCAAAATCCGTGTTAATGTGTTTCTGAGTTTCTTGTTCCTTTCAAATGTGGGGAAACAGGAAGGCTCAAACAGGGGAAAACAGCAGGCCACAATCTCCGGTGTGGAAGCAGGCCCCGACGAGGTGCTCCCAGGACGGACCCTGATGAAACACGCCCAGGAGGCCCACTGCTAAACGGCCTCGACCGTCTCCCTCCCAGACAGCCGGATGATTACAAACAAAGGCCATCTGTGAGTTGTTCCATTACAGCTTCAAACGTTTTTCACTCTCCCAGAGGCAGGAAAAGTGTGTGTGTCTGGAACAAACAGTCCCGTTTCAGGTTTCAACTCACACACAGCCGCCAGATCAGACCAGCAATTCACCCAAGGCCAAATAGATAACAAGGAAATGAACACACATCAAAATCAAAACAGGCTCTGGAACAAAAGCTTGCCTGGGTAGTTCCCCAGAAAGAAGCCAAAATTCAATCTGAGGTTTGGAACACCAAATCAGGTTAGTCAACCAGTCCAATAGTTGGTTTCTTCATAGATCTGTATACAATGTCTTTTTTATGCTGTCCTCATCCCAGCTTGATTTTTCTTTATGCCAAAGCCTCTTCAGGATAATAGGAGGTTTGGGCTCGGAAGGATGGATGACCTTCAGATAGTTGCAACCAGGCCTCCCTCACCTCAGCCCATTTCTTCTGCAGCCTTCAGATAGTTGCAACCAGGCCTCCCACCTCCCTTTACTGGCTTGGGTGGATTTTTATTAAAGGGGAAATTCAATTATGGGACTATATCTCATTGGGGGTTCGCTGCCTATTATTTACCCCCTGATGCAATTGCTTTGCACACCCCGGTGGTAGCAATCCCTGCAAATATAACCTGTGCAAAAGTAGTTAATTGTACATCTTCAAGCAAAAAACCTCACTGTCTTCGCATTAACTCACCTATCTTAAATTGTACAGCTTTTGAAGAGACTTCTTTTCATTTTGCCCATGTTTGGCTACCGCAAGGATGGTTTTTTACATGTGGTCAAGAAACTTTTAATTATATTCCTGCTAATATTAGTGAAGCGCAGTGTTGTCTCAGCCGGCTGATTCCTGTTTTGCTTTCCAAACAACAAATTCACTAGAGCCGCTCTTGGCGTGGGGTCACACTAGATAGCACTTGTGACTCCGAAGCAGCTTTACTTAATAAAGCAGAATACGTAGCGCTGGTTGTGTCTATGGTGGGTGTGCCAGCACTTGCTGCTCGCGCTCACCTTAACATTAACGCTGTTGTGTGTAATTTAGCAAAAACAATTAATGCTACTTCTTTAGCTATTTCAGCAATTAACCATGAGTTGCAAGCTTTGAGAAAGGCTATTTTACAAAATCGTGCTGCTATTGATTATTTGCTTTTGCGTCAGCATTTGGGTTGTGAAAGTTTTGAAGGACTTTGTTGTTTCAATATTTCAGATGAGTCATGAACTATCCAGCACCAGCTCAATATTTTACACAATTTGGCCTCTGATTTAAAAATTGATACTTTAGGATCTTGGTGGGAAGGCCTTTGGGCTTGGTTGCCCACAGGTTTATTGGGAAATGTTTTACGTTCGTTAGTCATTATTTGTGTTATTTTGATTAGTGGTGTTCTGTCCCAGCACGGCAAACCCCCAGAAAGCGACACACACACACACTGTTCGTTAAACAAAGAGGCTTTAATACTAATAATGGCTTAGTATTAAAGACTAATTCTTTGCCAAAAGTGTTTTTTTTTTTTCAAGCACAGAACACTTTGGCCGGGATTCCAAATATGAAAGACACAAGCAGTTCATTAAGTCCATCAATTACAATTACTTGCTGAAGTTGGCCAAGAGCCCGGACTGGAGTCAATCCAACTGATAGGGACGAGGTTCAGAAGGCAGCCAAGATGAATACAAACAAAATTGTCTTCAGCAAAAGTGTGTGGTGTGATCCACCCTTATATAGTCTTAGGGCGTGGCCCCTCTGACGGCAAGCTTACTTTCGAGTAGACCTCCTTCTACACAGCCACTCTTGCCGGCTAGCTGCCCTGCGTGCTCTGGCATCAATCAGAGGCCACTCCTCTTCACTGGAGTCACTGAACTCCTGCTGAGGAGGTGCAGAAGGCCCTGATTGCGCATCGTCCTCTGGCCCTGCTTCCTCTTCGCTCTCGGACTCCGGTGCCGGCGCTACAGACCGCTCTTGCCACCCTATGGACTGTTCCTGGTCGTCCGGATCCATGAGCAGCTGCACGGGACGGGGGCAAGCCACAACAAGTGGGTGCTGTTTTGTTCAGTGTCTTCCTTCCCTTTGTAACCTATGTATCACAGCTTTTCGCCCCAAACCCCCTCCCACATTGCCTCAGAGTCAGGTTTATGCAGGGGTGAAATCCTCCCGGTTCGGCCTGGTTTGGTTGAGTAGGTAACGATTGCAGCAGCTGGTTCGGAGAACCGGGATGGCAGCATGAAGCTCCACCCACCTGCCCCGACATCATCACTTCCTGGTTTTTTAAAAAACTTTTTAAAGCCTATTTTCCCTGCCGATTCCCCTGAAAGAAAGAAAGAGAGAGGGGGGGAGGGAAGGAGGGGGAAGGGAAGGGAAGGGAAGGGAAGGAAGAAAGAAAGAGAAAGAAAGAAAGAGAGAGGTGTTAGAAGGAAAAAATCAGGACTCACTTTCCAGCCGGGAGATCGCTTAGCAAAGAAGAAAAACATGCTGTCGCGCTTTAAATCAGGAGTCTCCAAACGTAGCCACATGGCTGGCTGAGGAATTCTGGGACTTGAAGTCCACAAGTCTTAAAGTTGCCAAATTTGGAGACTTCTCTTCTAGAGAAATGAATTGGGACTGGAGTTTTGGAGAAGCTCAGAATGAAGCAGATCCACCCAGGTCTTACCAGGAATATGGAAACTTGCTTTGAATCAACTGTTTCCACCTCTGATCCATATTCCTCTTAAGCAGAGGTGGTATTCACTTACTTTCCCTAAAATCTAAAATCACTGTGATTTTTCTTTGGTTATATGCTATCTCTATAACATAATTAAGAAGCTAAATGCATACTGCTTATTCTGATTCTACTACTGTGTTTTGTTAGCTGCCAAATCTTGCCATGGGGAAATTTCAAAATATCCCGTCTTGAATGGGTTTTCTAGGGATCTGTTTGCCTGCTTGTGTGAATGGAGCCAAACGTCATGCTTCCACTTTCTATACGGTCATTATCTCATTATCTGTATCGGGCAGGAATGTGGAATGAGCTTCAGGCAGGTTCTTCGTTAGTATCTTGATTTTTCCTTGTTTTTCTTTTTTTTTTTTATTATGAGTAATATTTTATTTGGGGGGGGGGTTGCTTCCCACAAAAGAAAGAAAAAGAAAGGAGGGAGGGAGGGAGGGACGATGGACCACAAACCTGGCTGGCACTAGACACAGCTTCAGAGGATGCTTTGAAACAGCACAGCAAAGGCTAGAAGGGACCTCAGAGGTCATCTAGTCCAACCCCCTGCTCCCTGGCAAAATGGACTGCTAAATTGGCCGCACCCACCCAGTCACATGACCACATGGCCACGCTCACCCAGTCACATGACCACATGGCCACGCCCACCTGAAGCCACACCCACCTGACCTCCAAGCCATGCCCACAAAATAAGCCACGCCCACAGAACCGGTAGGGAAAAATTTCACATTTCACCCCTGGGTTTATGCCCTGTATAAGCAATTGCAAGGATGTTCCTCTATGACCCTTTCATTAACCCTTTTTATGATCATGTCTTGTCTAACAAAACAAAAAAGAGTGAGATGTAGAGATGGAGGTCATTTGGAGGTTGTGTGCAGCAAACTGCCTACCTCAGAAGGGCCTCAAGTACCTACATGATCTCACTCAGTTCCCATGATTTCACCCCATTCATATTGCCTGGATGAAGCAGGGCACTATCTCTGGCTGGTACGTGATCTCATCTAGGTTGTATTAACAGGATGTAGGATGTTCTTAAGGATTGGCAAGGAGAATTCACCAATGAAAATGCTGTTGCTCTTTGTTACCTTTTGCTGCTTGTAAAACTGTATATAAGCAATAAACACTGCGAAGGCAGTCAGACATCTTGGCATTCTGCAATGACTGGTCTCTAACTCCATCATTCTGACAGTACAAGTCCATGGAGCGTTATACAAAGAGAGGGGCCTTATAACAGCAGGAGGAAAGGACATTAAGTATGGATCCCAAATATTGCGGCTACTGGACAGTGTGTGGGCACCAAAAGAAGTAGCCGTAACGCACTGTAAAGGGCATCAGAAGGGTTTATCAGACATCCAGCGAGGAAATAGCAAGGCAGACCGGGAAGCTCAAATGGCAGCGCACAAGCCGCTAACTGTGCAGGCAAACTGCCTCACGGTGTGGGTCCCAGAGGAACAAGTCAAACCAAGCTACTCCCTGGATGAATTAGAACAGGCAGAGGCACTTGAAGCCAGGAAGGAAGATGGTTGGTGGATCCTGCCAGACCAACGGGTCTTCATTCCAAAACACATGGCATGGGATGCAGTACAACAAGTGCATAGGCAACTCCACCTGGGGAAAACCGCGTTGGCTAATGCCTTACAAAGGGAGGTCTACATTAACAAAATACACAGCATTGCAGCGAATGTCTGTACCAGATGTGAAATTTGTGCAGCTAATAACCCGAGACAGGGACCCCAACCGCCTCAAGGACATCAACCTAGAGGAAATTACCCATTTGATTCCTTGATGGTTGATTTTACAGATATGCCACGATCAGGTCCATATAGAGCAATGCTGGTTATAGTATGCACCTACACTGGATGGCCGGAGTGCATACCAACAAGGACTAAAAGGGCAGTCGAGGTGGGAAAAGCATTGCTCCAAATCATAATTCCCCGGTATGGGCTACCATCTAGGATCTCTTCAGATAATGGTCCTGAATTTATTCATAAGGCCACCCAGAAGATAGCTGCTGTGCTGGGGATAACGTGGAAGCTTCACTGTAGCTTCCACACCCCTTCAGGGGGACAGGTGGAGAGAATGAATAGGACCATTAAGGTAAAATTAGCTAAAATATGTCAGGAAACCCAACTCAAATGGCCAGATGCCCTGGTAGCAGTAAGGTGTGCCCCACAGAAGGGATTGCTTGTCTCACCTTTTGAATTATTATATGGAAGGGTCGCTAATTTGCTCCGACCCAATGTCCACAATACTAGACAGGTGGCAGATACCGTCAAATTGAAACAACTGGCAGCCCTTAATACAGTAGTCCGGAGATTGCAGCAATATGTGTTGACCTGTAGACCCCAGGTTTTAGTCACCTCAACTCATAATATCCATCCTGGGCAGGAGGTCTGGGTAAAGGACTGGAAAAGGGAAGTTTTAAGCCCTAAGTGGAGAGGGCCATATATGGTAGTTATGTGTTCTCCCCTTGCTGTTAAGGTTGCTGAAATCAAATCTTGGATTCATTGGTCCTGAGTTAAATTGGCTGCCCCGACCCAGTGGACAGTGAAAACCAACCCGGCCCAACCGTTGAAACTAACTCTTAAAAGGGCTGAAAGGAAACTCTCCCTTTCTGGTGACACTCCAGAGGCTGTCCCTCTACGAATGGGAGAGAAGGAAGAAACCCCTGCAGGTGTTACTCTGGAGGCTAACATCCATCGCACGGGCAACGAGAGGAAATTACCCTGGAAACTACGATCACACCATAGGCAGCTTTAAGGGATTTGTATAACTGTATGGGTTGTAATATTTGGAAAAAGGAGGAGGAGTAGAGGGGGCAATATAGCATCCGAAGCAACATGGAACCTAGTAGAAGGATGAGGGAAACTGCATGTATCCGAAAGGGGCTCATGCCGACAATTTGGGTGGTGATAATGCTATTATTAATTAGCGTGATCCTTAACTCCCTGTTAAGGAAAGCCGTAAGGAAAGCCGTAAGGAAAGCATCTTGGCAAGATGCATACAGAAACAATCATAAATATTTGTGTGGGACGGACACCACCTGGATCACAGCGAGCATGAGCATTCGTAGCTTTAGTAGGTCTAATTGCAGCAGGGTGTGTTATTTTACCGTGTGTTTTGCCTATCTTTGTTAAAACTATATCGAATAGCTTGTCTTTATTGGCACAGAGGGAGGCCGTCACCCAGGTAATGGCAGTGTGGGAATTTGCAAGACTAGGCACGATGCAGGAGAATACTCCAATATATGAAACTACACAGTGATCGTGGGATTAGGTGAAGTTTCAAAGGGGGGAATGAGGCAGGAGGGAAACATACCATAAAAGTATTAGTAAAATTAGCAGAAGTCAATTCTTTTGTATGTTGCAAGCTTTAAGGAGGTACAGGGAACTTGCTAAATGTAACCACGAGCTTAATGACCTATGTGCTAGATAAGTCCTGTAAAGGGAAATATTGCAAGAAGGTGTTTACCGAAAATAACAGATAGTGTAAGATAATGACCAACCCACATATGGGAGACGTAGTAAAGTAACCAATTATGATAACTTCTTCTTTCTGTATTAAGCTTTGCTCTGGTTATAACTTGTTAGGGTAACGCCTCAGGAAGGGCTGGGGTTGCAAAAGGAATAAAAGTAATACCTCGGGCGTAGCCCGGGGTTCAGAATTTGCCATGCTAATGCTCTGAACCTTTGCGCAAATAAACCTGTGTTCTCCAACCTTTCGTGGTCTTGTGTCCTGAATTGGTGACAAGATTTTCTGCTACACAAGGGCTGAAACAAGCAGGTCGCCCAGCCAAAGAACTAGTGTGGGAGTTCAGAAGAGCCGCAGGGAAACTACGGGACTGGCCCGAGCAGCTCTTAGTGCATACATTTAAAGCTGCCCTAGATCTGGAGCTGAGGAAATCCTGCAGCATTCGAGGGGTCCTGGACAGGATCCAGGACTGGTACACCACGGCCATCGTCCTGGACCATGAAATTCACCCCGGGAAAAAACCCTCGGCTGAAAGACCAGCCAGGAAACCGTTGGGCCGCTGGTCCCAAATGAAGCCAGCCGTGCCTCCTCCCCCAGGAGCGCTGAGAGCAGTGAAGTGCTATCGGTGCAGCCCGTCCAGGCATCGAGCATCAGAGTGCCTGGTGCCAGCTCCAGTTCCACAGACAAGGACCAGGGCAGCTGCCGAGACCAAGAAAGGGGCTCCAAAACCCCCTGAGAAAAGTCGTCTTGCCCAACAAGTGGAAGGCGCTCATCCCCTGCCTGATGAGGCCGAGGCTTCGCCAGGAGAGGAAACCCCTCCACGCTCCGAGGGAGGGAGCAGCAGTGAAGACGACCCAATGGTGAGTGCAGCTGTCCACCCTTTTGCCATCAAAGCCAAACTTATAGTGCCCGAGACGGGGGAAGGAGAGGTGGATGCAATTGTGGACACGGGCTGCACCCAATGCTTAATCAGCAAGTCCGTTGTAGAGCAGTTGGGGATACGCACTAGGCACCTGATCACCCCCATCCAATTTCAACAAGTGAATGGGACATTAATTGGGGGGTCCTCTGCCACACAAATCACCGAATTGATAGAATTGCAAATAGGGCACCACCATGAGTTCATCAGATTCATCGTCGCCCCAAAAATGCCTGAGACAATCATACTGGGACTTGCATGGCTAGATAAGTGGACTCCCACCATAAAGTGGGAAGACAGTTACCGAAAACTAACCCTAGGCATCGGGCCGCTACCCCCCAAAGTCCCAAAAGGCCACCTGAAAGAGGCCAAAGCCCTCAGGCCAGACCGCCCCGAGCCGGCGGCTTCTGAAATCGAGGCCAAGCTCCCAGGCATCCAGCAAGTGCCAATAGAATACCGGGACCTAGAGGGGGTCTTCAGTGAGGAAGATTGCAATTACCTTCCCCCTCACCGACCCACTGACTGCGCAATAGAACTTGAGCCAGGGGCAAAACTCCTGAAACCAAAGATGTACTCCATGACCCCCAAAGAGATGGAGGAGCTAAGGAGATACATCAATGCCAATCTGGAGCGGGGATTCATCCAACCGGCAAAATCGCAAGTAGCCGCCCCAGTGCTCTTCAAAGAGAAGAAAGATGGGGGGTCAGGCTGAGCGTGGACTTTCGGGGGGTCAACGCCGTTTGCATCCAAAACACGTACCCCCTACCCCTCATGAAGGACTTGTTGAACCACTTATCCAAAGGCAAGGTGTTCACCAAATTGGACTTAAGAGAAGTGTATTACCGAATACGCATTAGGGAGTGGGATGAGTGGAAAACTGTGTTTAACTGCCCTCTGGGAAGCTTCCAATTCAAGGTCATGCCGTTTGGTCTACAAGGGCCCCCCCCCGCAGTCTTTATGCAATACATAAATGAGGTACTCCACCCCCACCTGTACAAGGGGGTACTCATTTATTTAGATGACATTCTTATCTTCAGTGAATAGAAGAACACGTAAAGCTTGTGAGGCAAGTCCTAGAGAAACTTCTGGCCGCCAAGCTATATGCAAAACTGTCAAAATGCGAATTCCACAAAACCTCTCTAGACTACCTGGGGTATTGCATTTCCAGCGATGGAATAGAGATGGACCCAGGAAAAGTGAAAGCGGTGCTAGATTGGCAACCCCCACGCACTCGCAAGCAACTACAAAGTTTCTTGGGCTTTGCGAACTTTTATCGACAATTCATCCCAGCTTTTGCAGAGGTTGCCCTGCCCCTGACCGAACTACTGAAGACGGGGCCATCACCAACAAAGCCAAAGCCGAACCAGCCTATTGGATGGACGATGGAATGTCAAAAAGTGTTTGAAAAGCTGAAGCGGCTCTTTGCCCAAGAGTCCATTTTGCAACACCCCGACCCAGAACAGCAATTCATCATCTAGTCAGATGCCAGTGATGTAGCTGTGGCAGCGGTGCTATTGCAGAGAAACAAGGAGGGCCAACTTCTCCCGTGTGCATACGTCTCAAAAAAGCTCACCGCCACCGAAAGGAGATGGGCCATCTGGGAGAAAGAAGCCTATGCCGTCCGTTGGGCACTGCTCACCTGGAGACAATTCCTAGAAGGGGGCAAGGTGTCATTCGAAGTATGGACTGACCATAAGAACCTCAAAGCCCTGAAGAGCCCCAAGAAACTATCGCCCAAACAAGTCCGCTGGGCACAATACTTCAGGAGATTTACGTTCGAGCTGAAACACATCCCGGCTGGGAAGAACTTACTGGCAGACGCTTTATCCAGAAAGCCGCAATATGACAGCCAAAAGGAACAGGAGGTGCACACCATCATTCCCCCCAACCAGGGGGAGTCGGCAGCGCAAGTCACCATGCAAGGGCAAGTCAGAAGGCCAGGTGCTCCTAGCCAGGACAAGCTGATTGCAACGTTGAAAGCAGCTCTACCCAGTGACCCCTGGCTCAACGATAATAAAGAAGTCCTAACCATGAGAGAGGGCTTGGCATGGAAGGGATCCAAACTGTACGTACCTGCCAGCCTAAGACTGGAAGTACTGCAACGAAGCCATGACTCCAAATTAGGAGGGCATTTTGGGTTCCTAAAGACTCTTCACCTAGCCCGACGCCAATTTTGGTGGCCAAAGATGAAAGCTGAGGTGGAAGATTACGTTAAGAGCTGTGCCACGTGCGCAACCAGGAAAATTCAGCCAGGAAAGCCCCCTGGATTACTGCAGCAGGTAGCTAACCCAACCAGACCCTGGGAAGAGATAGCAATGGACTTCATCGTAGAACTCCCAGACAGCAGCGGGAATACGGTGATTTGGATGGTCATCGACTTATTTTCCAAGCAAGCTCATTTCATCGTTTGCTCGGGACTACCATCGGCCAGGAA
>QLTV01001186.1:48107-72185 GCA_003457575.1 Thermophis baileyi | reverse complement strand
TCAGGAATGAGCCCACCCCAATTTCTGGGTTTGTCCCAGGGGAGAGCCCAGAGGAGAGGAGGAGGGGAGGATGTTGTCATCCATGGTTTCTTACAGGCTTTGAGGCAATGGTGAAATCCATTTTTTTTTACTACTGGTTCTTTGGGCGTGGCTTGGTGGGCGTGGTGTGGCTTGGTGGGCGTGGCTTGGTAGGCATGGCAGGGGAAGGATACTGCAAAATCTCCATTCCCTCCCCACTCTGGGGCCAGCCAGAGGTGGTATTTGCCGGTTCTCCAAACTACTCAAATTTTCCGCTACCGGTTCTCCAGAACCTGTCAGAACCTGCTAGATTTCACCCCTGCTTTGAGGAGGCTCCACATGGACCTCTGGTTTGTCTCAGGGGGGCTGCGAGGACCCCGGCCTGGTCAAGTATGTTGTGTGAACGTGGTCCTTGCAAGAAGAAAAGTGTTCCCAATACTGGTAGTCCTCGACTTATGACCACAATTGAGCCCAATGTTTCTGTCTTTAAGTGAGACATCTGTTAAGTGAGTTTTGCCCCATTTTATGACATTTCTTGCCACAGTCATTAAGTGAATCACTGCAGTTCTTAAATTAGTAACCCGGTTGTTAAGTGAATCTGGCTTTCCCATTGACTTTGCTTGTCAGAAGGTCGCAAAAGGGGATCACGTGACTTGGGACACAGCAATGGTCATAAACATGAATCAGTGGCCAAACATCTGAATTCTGACCACGTGACATGGGGATTCTGCTGCAAAGGTCATAACTGTGTCATAAGTCCCTTTTCTCTGTGTTGTTGTAACTTTGAACGGTCACTAAATGAACTGTTGTAAGTCGAGGACTGCCTGTGTATCCTCTTGTTCAGCTTCTCTCCAATGAATTAATCCACTTCTGAGATCCCATAATCCACTGACTCATCGGCCAACAGGTTCAACCTCAGGAAACAAACCTTGGTTTAAAGTTGCAAATGTGAATGCAGCCACTGGTGAAGTGACCGGGTTAGTGGGTTATGTGGATCTCACCAGAGTCAGTTGGGTGTTGTGGTTATTAAATACCGGGGGACCCTGAGTTCTAGTCCTGCCCTGTGCATTAAGCCAGCTAGGAGACTCTGGGCCAGCCACTTCCTCAGAGCCCTGGGAAAGAGGCAATGGCAAACACTTCTGAACAACCTTGCCAAGATCTCTGGGTCAGCTTCACCTGGGGGATTTCTGACAACCTTCACACCCAGCTGGCCGAGGCTGGGGGCCTCCCTGCGCCTGGCTTCCTTCTTGCCGGTCAAGCGGCCTCCAATGGGCTGAATTTGGACAGAGTTTTGCAGGTGGCTGTGCTGTGAGGAGGGGGCACACAAGGGTCCTGCAGGACCAGGAGGTCTGCAGGGGGTCCGCCCCCCTCCCTAGTGAGGGCAGGGAGGGGGGTGCTGTAGGAGAGGAAGGCAGGGGGAGACTTCCACCCCATCTGGTCTGGACAGTTCAGGTGCTGTCGGAAAGCTCACCTCTGAGGGAGGGGCCCTCCTTGTGATTGGCTGGGAGGGAGAGGGGCTCTGACATCACAGGTGGGGACAGGTGGAACTCCCAGGTGAGCCCTGGGCACCTGCAGGCCAGGTGGGGCCCTTTTATAGGGAGCTGTCAGACAGTCTAGCCAATCAGCAGTCAATATTTTTCCCTCCAGAATGGAGGACCTGACTGAAGCCTATGTGCTTCAGTCTTAGAATGTAACACCCCTCCCCTCTTAGTTGGGCTAACCCAACGTGTGACGTAGTCACGCAGATAGGCAGGGCATTTAGTTGGTCTTTCATACCTGCACAGCTCAGTCGGAACTGGGTGAGCGGTCAAGTTGGTCGAGCTTCTGTTGCTCCCGGCCTCGACCAATGGAAGCTTCTGGATTTCGGTCTGGGGCATGGCTGGAGCTTCGAGAACTGGTTTGCTTGGAGCTCACCTCCCGGCATGGGCATCACCAGGTAAGTCTTCTGGAGTTGGTCGGCTTGAGTTTTCTCTGTTAGGAGCGAGTGATTGCTCCTGTTGTTTAGGCGTTGGCTCAGAAGTTAGTTCTGGTAGCCTAAGAGTGGAGCGGCTGAGTCGGCCTCGGAGTTGGTCAACATGCCGCCTCCAACTTCTACCATCCTCAAGCTCTACTCGGTAAGAGCGAGGGCCGGTGATCTCTGTGACCATGGCAGGAACCCAGAGAGGACCCCCAGCGTAGTTGTGGGCATATACTTGATCCCCTACGCTAATGTGTCGGAGCTGACTATGGGAGTCTACTGGGGCCTCGGCAGAGTAGTTAGGGTGTAGCTGATCTAGGTGGGACCATAGTCGGTGACCCATTAGAAGTTCTGAAAGACTTCTACCAGTGGTGGCGCTAGGAGTGATGTGCTGAACTAATAAAAGTTTATCGATTCGTGTTTGCCAATTGCCTGGGCCCATGCGTGAAAGGGCTTCTTTTGCTGATCTCACCATTCTCTCCGCTTGACCATTGCTGGAGGGATGGAATGGTGAGCAAAGGGCATGTCTGACCCCCTGTTCTGCTAAGTAGGTTTCAAATTGTAAGGCCATGAATTGGGGCCCGTTGTCCAAAACCAGGACATCGGGCAGGCCGTGCATGGAGAAAAGTCTCCGTAGCACCTTGATGACCGCCTCTGCCGTGGTGGTGGTCATGAGGGCTATCTCTAACCACTACGAGTATGCATCCACGACTACGAGGAAAACGAGGCAAGTTTGCCCATGAGTAGGGCCAGCGAAGTCAATGTGCACCCTGGACCAGGGTGCCTTTGGCTGTTCCCACTCGTGTGCAGGCGCCTCTGGGGGGGGGGCTGGTCTGGATTCCTGAGATAGAGAGCAGGTGGCCACCCATTCAGTAATGTCCCAGTCCATGTTAGGCCACCACACATAGCTTCTGGCCAAGGCTTTCATCCGGACAATCCCTGGATGGCCTACATGCAATGCTTCCAATACTGCAACACGCAGTTTCTGTGAAACAACCACTCGGTCCCCCCAGAGAAGGCAACCCCTCAATACTGACAGTTCATTTTGTTTGATCATAAGCATTTTAAATTCAGCCCCAACAGACCCCTTCGGCCACCCCCTCAACACCCAGTGCAAGACTTGGGCGGTTATTTTGTCCTTGGTAGAGTGGCATGCAACCTCAATTGAGGTTATTGGGCCAGAGTCCAAGCAGTCAATCAGAAGCACAGGTGACTCAGGTGTGGGGTCTTCCAGTAGCTCTGGCAAGGGACAGTGGCTGAGGGCGTCGGCATGCCCCAAAGTCTGTCCGGGCCAGTGGATTAGCCGGTAGCTATAGGCGGCCAGGAAAATGGCCCACCTAGTCATCCTGGGCGATAGCGAGGCAGGCATGGGGCGGTCGCCTGCGAGGAGTCCCAAAAGCGGCTTGTGGTCAGTGATCAAGTCAAATTGTCGCCCATACAAATAATTGTTAAAGCGCTTGACTCCGGCCACCGCAGCCAGCGCTTCTCTGTCCAGCTGACTGTAATTGTGCTCTGCGGTGGACAGAGTCCTGGAATAGAAGGTGATGGGCGCCTCAGTGCCGTTGGGTAGGCGACGGCTGAGGACAGCCCCGATGCCAAAGGGTGAAGCGTCACAGGTCAACACAAGTGGCAGGGTCTGAATATACTGGATCAGGAGGCTGTCCGCAGAGAGTAGGCATTTGACAGCTGCGAAAGCAGCTGCCTCAGTCCTCCCCCAGGTCCGTTTCGCCTTTTTCCCAAGCAGCTTGTGGAGTGGCTCAGCCACCATAGCCTTCTGTTTGAGGAAAATGCTATAGAAGTTAAGGAGCCCGCGGAACGCTTGTAGTTCAGTCTGGTTCCGAGGGGTAGGGGCGTCCTCAATCGCTTTAATTTTTGAATTTGTGGGGTGGATCCCAGAGCCATCAATCATGTACCCTAGGAACTCTACCCTGTCCACCCCAATTTGGCATTTCCCCCTTTTAAGCTGCAGACCCTTGTCTCGAATTCGGGTCAGCACTGTCCTCAATCTTTGAAATAGTTATTTTTTGTCTTTGGCCAAAATTAGAATATCGTCGAAATATGGCACGACCCCTGGAATTCCTTCTAATAGGCGTTCCATGAGACTTTGGAACAGTCCGGGGGCTACGCTAACTCTGAACTGGAGCCGCATACATTTAAACGCACACCTGTGCATTACAATGGTCTAGGCCTCCGCAGTGGTGCCATCTACAGGCAGCTGCTGGTAGACCTGCGCAAGATCGAGTTTTGCAAAAATCTTTCCTGGGCCCAGGGAGTGCAGCAGATGCTGGACCACAGGAACTGGATAGGCGCTCTGCTGAAGTGCCTTATTAAGCGTGCACTTATAATCAGCGCAGAGACGAATTGACCCGTCCGGCTTGACCGGGGTCACTATAGGGGTTTCCCAGCATGCATGGTCAACGGGCTCTAGGATCCCCTTGCCAATTAGCTTGTCCAATTCCTTATCTATTTTTGGTCGGAGGGCGAGAGGAGGCCTCCAAGGTTTAAGCCGAATTGGTGCTACGTTTGGGTCCAAATTGAACGAAATTGGGGTCCCCTTATACGTACCCAGACTGCTGCTAAAAACATCCTCGAACTCCTGCAGAAGGTTTTCCGACCCCCATGCCGAGGTCCTCGAACCACTCCAAGCCGAGCAGGCTTGGAAGGGAGCCGCTGACCACTGTCAGTGTGGGGGGGCCGTTGAAATTCTTGAATTACACCCAGAAGGTGCTGCAGACGATGACTGGAATGCAGTTGCCTTGGTAGTCGGTCAGCCTCAGCTCTTGGCGCCGCAATTGTTTCTTCTGGATCCCCGGGATTGCTTGTTGCAGCGTGGCCCAGGAGGCGATGGTGAGAGATGACCCGGTGTCGATCTCCATGCTGCATGGTGACCGCTCGAGCAGGATGGTGACTCTCAGCTTCTTCCGGCATGGCGTGGTTGCTTGCTGGATTGTGGTTTGACAGCCCTCGGTTGCGTTGGCCCAGTCAGTTCTCCACCGTGGCTGCCAAGCAACGTTCCCTCTGAGCTGCGCAGATGTGCGGCCGTGCATGTGACAAGAAAACGCCACGCAGCAGTTTCCAACTGCCGCACAGTGATTTCTAAGACTCTAGACTTCTGTTGTTCACCGGCATTGGAGAGGAGGCAGAGCTGGAGGGCTCGCAGACAATCGAGGCTTGACTTGGCAACGGCGATTGGTAAGCAAGGAAGTCAATAGGCATGACGTCACTGTTCCTCTGCTGGCTGAATGAGTAGGTGGAAGGCTTCCTTAGGGAGGGGGCGGGACCAGAGCATCATGGAGAGTGGCGGAGGTGGTGGGTTCTGGACGTTGGCGGCAACCGGGCAGGGGAAAGGTTCTGAGAATGTTGGTAGCGACGTGATCGGGCGCTCATTGAGGGAGGCTGCGCGGTCGGGTTCTTTCTTGTGATGGGCGGATGGAGTCACACTGATTATCCGGGAAGCCATTGCAGGGGGTGGTGTGGCAGAGCTGGGCCTACTGGTGCAAGCGGTGGCCACTGCAGCCGCCCCCGAACACAAGGAGACCCCTCGCAGCTCCCGTAAGGTACCGGCACCTGGATTGGGAGGGGGAAGACCCGGGTTTGGTTTATCGCGCCCCTCCCCCCGCCCCTCTTCCATTTCCTGCGGATAACAAACTGCCTCCAGACCTGACAGGAAAGGCGGGGGTGGGGGGAGGTTGTGTCATCTAGGAGGAGCTCCTTGCACCACCCTGAGCGAAGCTTTCTCTTCCTGTGGGATGTTGGGGTGCTAACATTTACGACTGTTTCGTGAGGGAAGCAGTTATGAAATAAATGCAGGCTGCAGACGACCACTACTGAACCTGTTAAAAAGTGGGGGGGGATCACAGAAGGGCATTGGAGGTGGTGTGGGAATGCATTCACACTCTCCCCCCACACACTCCTTTTGAATGGTTGTAGGAATGTGCGGGAAGGAGGTCTGTCCTTTGTGTCTCCCACCCACCCTCAGCATCTCTTGATTTTTCCCATCATTCTTAGGAGAGGGGAGGTTGCTGTGTTTTCTTATAGCTTGGTGTTAATATATCAGATGGGGGTTGGAGAGAGAAGAAAAAGCTAGCTCCTAAAACCAGTGGAGCTGGCACATGGTGGAAATCTGTCGGGTGCGTTTGCCACTTCCTGCTTTTTGAATCGAAGACGGCAAACTTCCTCATCGCTGTCAGGCGAGAAGTCTCACGCTGAACTCTCACGATGCACACTGACAGCCTTCCGGGTGCTTCTCGGGCTGTTTGGTTGTTGTAGCGCCTCACTTGACCTCATGGATGCCTCTGCTGCCCTGGCCTCGTCCAGTGCAATCTGGAGTGTGAGGGTTGTTTTGGAAAGCAACCTCTGTTGGAGGTTAATGTCCCGAATTCCGCAGATCACCGGGTTGAGCAGTAGCTCGTCTAGATCGCGGAACTCACAATGGGCAGCAGCCTTGCGCAGCACGGTGACATATTCATTGATGGACTCTCCCTCCTTCTGGTTCCGCAGATTGAATTCGTGCCGCCGCATGAATTTGGAGGGTTTCGGGGCATAATGGGTCTTGAGCATTGCCTTTAGCAATAGCACTTAGACTTATATACCGCTTTACAGTGCTTTACAGCACTCTCTAAGCGGTTCACAGAGTCAGCATATTGCCCCCAACAATCTGGGTCCTCATTTTACCCACCTTGGAAGGATGGAAGGCTGAGTCAACCTTGAGCCGGTGAGATTTGAACCGCTGAACTGCTGAACAGTCAGCTGAAGTAGCCTGCAGTACTGCACTCTAACCACTGCGCCACCTCGGCTCCTTTAGCGTGGACCAGGTGACCGTCTGGACCGGCATTGGTTCGGCGAGTGCCTGGGCCATCTCGAACACGTCTGTCCCACAGTAGCTCAGGAAGAGTGCTTGTTTGTGGTTGTCCGATAGGCCAAGGAGGTCATTCGCCTTCATAAAACATTCAAAGTGAGTCATGTAGGTGTCCCAGTGCTCTCGTGCTGGGGTGAAGTGACTCGGCGGGGCGTGCGTCGTCATGTCGGCTGAGTTGGTGCTTTAGAAAGGCCTTTTGTCAAAGACTTACTGCCCCGGGCTGGATTGCGAGATTGTCAGCTCTTTTCCTGGCTATCTGCCTTCCAATCCCATCTTCATCGCCAGTGTTAAGTAGGGTGAATGGAAGAGGCAGACAGAAGTGGCTTCAAAACAACAGCTCTTTATTTGGCAACTATTTACAATCCAGCAAAGGCTCTGTCTGACAGCCAGCCCTTTTATAGGGAGCTGTCAGACAGTCTAGCCCAGTGATGGCGAACCTATGGCACGCGTGCCACAGGTGGCACGTGAAGCCATATCAGAGGGCATGCGAGGCGTTGCCCTGTGTCAGCTCCAGCATGCATGCGCACGCTGGCCAGCTGATTTTCGGCCTTGGGGAAGGCCGTTTTGCCCTCCGGAGGCTTCAGGGAAGCTTCCTGAAGCCCCGGAGTGTGAAAAACAGCCCAACGGGAAAACTTCTGGTTGGGCTGTTTTTCGCCCTTCGGAGGCTTCAGGGAAGCCCAGGAGTGCGAAAAATGGCCCAACGGGCAAACCGGAAGTCCGTTTTTCCGAACTTCCGGTTTGCCCGTTTGCCCGTTTTTCACCATCCCAGGCTTCAGTGAGGCCTTTGCGTATGCACGTGGGAGGGGGGGTTGTGCGCATGCGCAGGAGGCAGCACGGGGAGGGGGTTGTGCGCATGTGTGGGGGGGAGGGAATGGGTGTGGGCAAGTGCACGTGCACTAGCATGCACACACACCCCCTTTGGGCACGCGAACCAAAAAAGGTTCACCATCACTGGGCTAGCCAATCAGCAGTCAATATTTTTCCCTCCAGAATGGAGTACCTGACTGAAGCCTATGTGCTTCAGTCTTAGAATGTAACAGACACCTTTTCATAACCTCACCTCCACCTCTTCTCACTACATTGCGAGAAATGGAGGAGTCCCTTTTAATTTTGTTTCACCAACATTGCAGCCATATGAACTGAACATCCGGTTTAAATTTTACAGCCCTAATTCGAAGGCAATTTTTCATTTTTATCTTAATCGGGGGACTGTTTTGTACTACTTTCAAAGGGGAGCAGGTTTTCAAAGTTTTATGTACTCCCCCCAAAAAGCTCATGGCAGATCCTACACATCAGATGTTTCTTACTTCCTCACAATTTATCTCTATTCTCATAAACCTGATACATTATAAATTTAATGAATGTAAAGTTTATTCTAAAGTTAATAAGTTATAGAAGAAGAGAGGAATGTGTGTTAATAAGGGCATCGGGAGGAACCCACTGGCTGTCACTTAATGCTTAAATCTTTTTGCTCTTCCATCCTACCAGAGTTTATTAAGTAGAAAAGTACTTTCTTGCAATGTGGTATGCCAGAAGTAAAAGGGAGGAACTAAACAAAGTATCTGCCTGTAGTTATATTTCCTACATTTCTTTCGAATGAGTCAGAGATTTCATATTCACCTAAATGAAGCCTAGAGACTATTTGGTTATTATTCACATCCACCTCCATTTTCCATGGATGGAGAGTCCTAACATATTTTCTTTGGCATTCCTTACTTTTCTGCTTAGTCCCTGCCTCAGTCCAAATGTGTGGAAAGTTGTCATCCTGGATTTGTCAAGAGGGCTCGAGAAGGAGAGCCAGTTTGCTGCTATGACTGCGTTCCTTGTCCGGAGGGGACCTTCTTCACTCAGGAAGGTGGGTGACACCAGAGGAAAGGAAGGCCTGGTGGAAAGGGATTTATCCAGAGCATTTTGATGAAAGTACATGTTGAAAGACACATTGAAGGTTAACTGTTTTCTTGTTTATTTTCAAAATGCACAATTTCATATCTAAACAGAATAATAATCAAAAGATCTTGAAGGAGGGATAGGAAGAGAAAGGAAGGTGTGGCAGATTGGGCAAGCTTTATCATTGCCAGGGAAAATCATTCTCCATGTTTACTGTTCTAGGAACATCTCAGTTCTTTGAAATTTTAGGAATTGTCTTAGGTCCATTCTTTTTTCTCATCTAAAGCAGATGTATGGTATGTCATCCCCCTAAACTGATGCCTAAAAAGATATAACAAGTAATCAATTTATATTGAGGAGAGCTTTTGGGCTCAATAGAGCAAGAAGAAAGAAAGAAAGAAAGAAAGAAAGAAAGAAAGAAAGAAAGAAAGAAAGAAAGAAAGAAAGAAAGAAAGAAAGAAAGAAAGAAAGAAAGAAAGAAAGAAGAAAAGAGAAAAGAAAACTAAAAAAAGGAAAGAAAAAAGAAAAGAAAAGTCTTACCATAAAACCAAGCAGAATGCTATCGCTGTGAGATGAGAATGGTAAACTAAATGTACAATTACTGGGGGCAAAATGTGTTCACTTTTCTCCAATCCTTTAATTGTTCATGTTATGGACTAAAAGGTAAAATAAGGACATGAATCACATTGGCAAAATTGGAACCATTCACTATGGAAGACAGCAATTCCAGGAAAGAAATTCCAATCCAGGCCAAATCCATAAGACCACCTTCCTTCAACATTAACAAATAGTAACATGTCGCATCTACATCACAATAGTTGTGCAGAGAAGAGCAAGAAAGATGATTAGGGGTCTGGAGGCTAAAATATATTAAAAAAACGATTGCTGGAATTGGGTATGTCTAGTGTAATGAAAAGAAGGACTAGGGGTGACATGATAGCAGTGTTCCAGTATATCAGGGGCTGCCACAAAGCAGAGGGAGTCAAGCTATTCTCCAACGCACCTGAGGGTAGGACAAGAAGCAATGGGTGGAAACTAATCAAGGAGAGAAGCCACCTGGAATTAAAGAGGAATTTCCTGACAGTGAGGACAATTAATCAGTGGAACAACTTGCCTCCAGAACTTGTGGGTGCTCTATCACTGGAGGTTTTGAAGAAGAGATGGTTCATTTGTTTGAAATGTTATAGGGTTTCCTGCTTCAGCAGAGGGTTGGACTAGAAGACCTCCAAGATCCCTTCCAACTCTGTTATTCTATTATTCCATAGACCTAAAAAAGGAAGTCAAAATGGAGAATTAGTAAAAATAAGAAACTGTTCATTGTTGATTTATATGGAATTAGTTCAGGGCTTGAACAAATCTCTAAATCTAGACAGCATGGAACCAAATTGCTTCATCTGCTCATTCATCGAATATAAACATTTTGCCAAAATAAAGTCTGATATTCTCCATCCTGGGGTGGAGCCAGCATTCAGGATGGGTTGTCCTCGTCCAATCCAATGAAGGACCGAGTCTGTTAATTTCTTTAATTAGCCTATTGGGATCCGCCTTACTTAGCCCCAGATTTGACTCGGTCCTCCAACAGGAAGGACGCTGGCAAACGGACTCCCATCCTGAAGACTGATCAAATCACCTAATTAGGCTTTTTTCCAAATTTCTCCCTTTTCGATCCAAATTTCTGAGGTTTTTCGCTTCCTGCGCCACCTGGTGGCTCTTTTCCTCTACTTCGTGGACTCCTCGTTCGACGGACATCGGAGTTGGCACACTACTGTATTCAGGCAAGGCTCCACGTGGGCAGGCGATTCGGCCCCCGCTCACCCCTCCCGTTTCATCCACTTCTCCTCTCGGGGCCTGGACTTTTTATCTGGGGAGGGGGGGGTAGACAACGTTCCGATCGGAGTGCCTTCTTAGGCCTTAACTCTGGGAGCGGAGCCCTACGCTCTTTCCCTGGCCTTCTGCTGTGCTCTCAAGCCTCCTGCGCTGGAGCAAACGCTCGCGCTGCTTTTTTTTTTCTCAGGAGAGCTTCACCGGCTGCCTTTTTCCTAACTTGCCTCTTTGCTAGGCGCTCCTGGCCATAAGATTGAAGCCCCACTGGTGTGCACGTGCCTTGCGCTGGAACAAACGCTCGCGCGGCTGTTTTTTTCGGGACGCTTTTGCCTCGGCGGTGATCTGGTCCGGCTAGCCTCCTGCTGGGCCGTTTTTTTGGCTATTTCTTAAGGGAAGGCCCATTTGTGCACACGAGCCTTGCGCTGGAGCAAACGCTTGCGCGGCTCAAATCTTGTCCCAGCATTGCCGTGAGTCATCCGGCTCAGCTGCTGCAAGTGTTCATGGCGGATGCCACGTTGCAGGTGTCATGTTTTGCCTCTAAGGCTGTGGCTTCCTCTTTGGTGGCCAGGCGCATGCACTGGCTCCGTCAGTGGCCCGCGGACTCTCGTCACAAGTGGCGTCTAGCGTCCGGTCCTGTTAAAGGAAAGTCCCTATTTGGTGAGGCTCTAGACCTATTGTTAGTGGAGACCAGTGATCAAAGAAAGGTCCTGCCTTCTCTGTCTCGAAGAGGTCTTCCTCGGGCGTCCCCTTTCTATCGTCGGCCCTTTCGGACGACTGACCAGGGTTTCTCCTTCCACCGGGCCCCAGGTCAGTATTTCTCCCACCAACGACCCCAGGCAGATAGGGCGGGCAGGGGAAGGCAGTTCCACAGGCAGTCCAGAGGGGGGGTCCTCAGTTAGATCTTTCAAACGCTCCAGATGGTGAGGACTCCTCCATCCCTATAGGGGGCCGCCTTTCCAAATTTTATGCGGCCTGGGAGGCCTCCACCCAGGACCCCTGGGTGCGGAATACTATTCGATTCAGCCTTTTATTGGAGCTTACCTCCCGTCCCCCGAGGTCTTTTGTATGCTGCTCGGTTTCTCGGATTCCTTCCAAAAGGCGTCTGATGGACGAGGCAGTTAGGCACCTTCTTTCCATCAGGGCTATTCAGAGGGCTCCTCGAGAGCAACAGGGTATGGGCTTCTACTCTGTTCTTTTTGTGGTTCCCAAGGCCTCGGGGGTCTGGAAGGCGATCCTGGATTTAAAATGTCTAAATTCGTTTATTAGGTACCGTAAATTTAAAATGCACACCCTTTCTTCCATCCTGGCTTCTCTCCATCCGGGCGACTTCATGGCGTCCTTGGATCTCACGGAGGCTTATCTCCACATCCCCATAATTCGGCAACACCGGAAGTACCTCCGTTTTTGCTATCACAAGGAGCATTTCCAGTATCGGGCTCTTCCCTTTGGACTGTCTTCCGCCCCTAGGGTATTCATGAAGGTGTTGGCCGCCCTCGCTGCTCACCTTCGGTCAATACCGATTCACATCCAGTGCTACCTGGACGATATTTTGGTCCATGCTTCCTCCAGGGAGCTTGCGCTCGAACACCTGCGCATTACCATGACTGCTTTATGACAGCACAGCTTCTCCATTAATATGGCTAAAAGCCACCTGTCTCCAACCACTTCCCTCCTCCATTTGGGAGCGTTAATTGACTCAGTTCAGGGCCAGGTCTTCCTCTCCCCGGACCGTCAGGCCAGCATTAGGGATCTGGTTCTCCAGGTTCAGAGTGAGGTCAGGGTTCCCATTTCCCTTTTGGCAACCTTGCTTGGTAAAATGATTTCCTGCATTGCCATAGTTCCATGGGCTCGTCTCCATTCCCGGGAACTACAATGGTTCCTTTTGCCTCTCCAGAAGGCGGGGCTTGGCACTTCATCCCTCAAGGTCCTGGTTCCACCACCAACTCTCCGCTCGCTGTCCTGGTGGATTTCCTCGGCCATCTCACAAGGCTCTCTCTTCAGGGTGGACCACAGAGTGGTGGTGACGACCAATGCCAGCCTGTCAGGCTGGGGGGCTCACAGCCAGGGCATGATGGCTCAAGGTCAGTGGTCGCATGAGGAAGCCAAACACTCCATCAATTGGTTGGAACTCCGGGCGGTCTTCCTAGCCCTGAGGCGGTTCCGCCGTCAGATTTCGGGACACAATGTACTGTTGCTGACGGACAACATTGCGACCAAGGCGCACGTCAACCGCCAAGGGGGAACACACTCCAGATCCCTTCTCGCGGAGGCATTGCGCCTGGGTCTTTGGGCGGCGAAACACCTGATATCGCTCTCCGCGGATCATATCTCGGGGATCTCCAACGTCCAAGTGGATTGGCTCTCCCGGGCCAGAGTGGATCAAGCGGAATGGCGCCTACACCCATCCCTCTTCCTACAGATTTCGCACCGATTCAGTCACCCACTGGTCGATCTCATTGCGACGCCTCTCAACGCTCATCTCCCACGGTTCTTTCCCCGGTTCCGGTCCCAGGGAGCAGAGGGGGTGGACGCTCTCAGAAGCAACTGGCCCCCAGGCCTGCTTTATGCCTTTCCACCTCTTCCGGTCATTCCAGACCTGATCCAGAAGATTCTGAGAGAACGGGCAGAGGTGATCTTGCTGGCTCCTCATTGGCCCCGTCGGGCCTGGTTTGCAGACCTCCAGGCTCTATCCGTCGCCCCCCCATGGCGGTTGCCTCCTGTGGTGGGTATGCTCAGCCAGGGGGCTCTACAGCATCCGAACCCGGCTTGGCTCCAACTAACCGCCTGGAGGTTGAGCGGCGTGACCTGATCAGGCAAGACTACGACCAGGATGTCATCCTGACCATTCAGGCTTCTCGGCGTCTGTCTACTAACCGGATTTACTCGGCGACTTGGAGAAAATTCTGTTCCTGGTGCAGCTCGGAGGGTCTCTCTCCTCTCCGGATTCCCCTGCCCAAGATTCTTCGTTTTCTTCAATGAGGGTTCCAGGAGGGACTTTCTCCGAATACACTCCACAGGCAAGTGGCGGTGCTCTCGTCGGTCCTGTCCTGTGATCAAGTGGACACGCTGGCTCAGTTCCCCACCATCCGGAGTTTCCTGAAGGGGGCCTCCAACCTTCGTCCCCCAGCGGTTCACAGATACCCTACTTGGGACCTTCTTGGCGTATTGTCTTCCCTCACTGGACACCCGTATGAACCTCTGCGGGGGGCTTCCTTGAAGCACCTTTCCTTTAAAGTAGACTTTTTGGTGGCCATCACATCCGCTCGGTGGATATCCAAGATCTCAGCTCTTTCCGTGAGGGGGGACTTATGCATATTCCATGCGGACACGGTGGTTCTCCGACTTGACCCCACCTTCCTTCCCAAGGTGAACTCTGTCTTCCATCGGTCTCAAGAGCTCGTGCTTCCGTCTTTTTGCACCAGGCCAACTCACCAGCTGGACCACCGTTGGCATTTCCTGGATGTTCGCCGGGCTCTCAAAGTATACATTAACAGGACTCAGTCGTTCCGGAAAATGGAAGGGCTGTTTGTGGCCTTCCACCCTCGCTCCCTGGGTTCCAAGGTCTCATCTCCTACCATTGGTCGCTGGATCAGAAGCACGATCGCGACAGCATACGACATGGCGGCATTACCCAGGCCTTCAGGAATTACGGCCCATTCCACTTGTAGTGCTGCCACTTCGGCCGCATGGGCTACCCAGGCATCTCTGGATGAGGTATGCCGGGTGGCTACCTGGGCGTCTCCTTCCCAGTTCATTAAGCACTACAAGATTGACTCTTATGCTTTGGCAGATGTGGCTTTTGGCAGGCGAGTTCTCCAACGGGTGGTGGAGAGCGCCCAGTAACTGGCTTCACATGTCAGTTCCCTCCCATGGGACTCAAGGCTTTGGTATGTCCCATCCTGAATGCTGGTTCCACCCCAGGATGGAGAATAGGCGTTGGACTTACCTGATACGCCTCTTCTCATCCGGGGGGAGCCAGCATTCAGTCCCGCACTTGATCTGTTTTTTCCTGGGAGTGTTCTCCCTTTTCTCTTGTTGTTTTTGTGTGTGGATGGGAGTCCGCCAGGTTTTTTCTTACCTGGGTTTTAGTTTGCCACGTCGAGTCTGGTTTTTGGATTCGTCAAATCTGGGGCTAAGTAAGGCGGATCCCAATAGGCTAATTAAAGAAATTAACAGACTCGGTCCTTCATTGGATTGGACGAGGACAACCCATCCTGAATGCTGGCTCCCCCCGGATGAGAAGAGGCGTATCAGGTAAGTCCAACGCCTATTCTCCTGATTATAACTGAAGGAATTAATCTTTCTTAATCTTTCTTTAAATGTGCATAACATTATACCTCTTTGCTGAACCCTAAAATCAGTTCAGCCGAAACTCTTCATTAAATGGCATATGATACATTTTTAGAAATATAATTTAATATCACATTTACAAGTACATTTAACTACTACATTTATTTTCAAAGTGTATTAATAGACACTGTTTTGAAAGCAAGATGAAGTTTAAGCCAGACAAGATCAAATCGTATGAGTTAGAGACCTTCAGAATTTTTACATCATCACACAAATTAAAAAAGAGTCCTGAGATAAATTCTCCCAAGAAGATATTTCTTTAAAGATAAAAGGATAGAATATTAAAGAAATATTGCTTTTTGTCTTTCTCAGATACAGAAAAATGCAACCAAGTGTCCAGATGATAAATATCCAAATCTGGACAGAGTCCAATGTATCCCCAAAATTATAACCTTCCTGTCTTATGAAGAATATCTGGGCATCATCCTGGTCTCTTTTGCCCTGCTCTTCTTCCTCACCACATGCCTTGTCTTAATCACATTCATTAAATACCGAGAAACTCCCCTTGTCAAAGTCAACAACCGGGACCTCTCCTACATCCTCCTGATCTCCCTCCAGATTTGCTTCTTCTCTCCTTCTCTCTTCATTGGTCAACCAAGGAAAGCCACCTGCCTTCTCCGACACACAGTTTTCAGCACCATCTTCTCAGTTGCCATTTCTTCTCTCTTGGCCAAAACCGTCACGGTGGTGCTGGCTTTCCTGGCCACAAAACCAGGGAACCGAGTGAAGAGATGGTTGGGGAAGAGTTTGGCCAATTCCATCATCCTTTCTTGTTCTGCTATCCAAATTATCACCTGCTCCCTCTGGCTGGGAGTTTCTCCCCCCCTTCCCTGACTCTGACCTCCACTCCCAGCCTGGAGAGATCATCCTGCACTGCAACATTTTGCCTGCAATGCAACGAAGGGGCCGTTGTCATGTTCTACATCACCCTCCGCTACATGGGCTTTTGGCTGCCATCTGCTTCACGGTGGCTTTCCTGGCCAGGGATCTGCCTGGGGCCTTCAACGAAGCCAAGCTGATCACCTTCAGCATGCTGGTCTTCTGCAGTGTCTGGGTGACTTTTGCGCCCACCTACCTGAGCACCAAAGGGAAATACATGGTGGCTGTGCAGGTCTTCTCCATCCTGGCCTCCAGTGCTGGTCTGCTGGTCTGCATCTTCATCCCCAATTGCCACATTATCCTTCTGAGGCCAGACCTGAACACAAAGGAGCAGCTTACAGCCAGAAGAAATATGGAATTGTGAGACAGAAGATTTTCAACTCTCAATATGGGCTAAACTTACAAAATGGTCCAAGCTGTTCTATATGTGGCCAATAATTTTTCTTGAAATAAATAAGTGGTGTGGGAAGATTGTGAGGAAACCAATTTCTTGGAGGAATGGTAGTGTATAGAAACAAAGAAGTAATTCATGGAGCAACCTTAACACCCTTATTTCTCAATACATTTCATCCAAACTGCTGTGGCAATGCAACTGATACGTTTCTTTTTAATTACACAATTACTCTTTCTTGAGGGTAGTAACAGTAGATGGTAGGAACTTGCTAATTATTAATATGCTCATGTTTACATCATCTATTAAATATGCATATGGATGAATATCATCTTGTCCTCCATTTGTGACTTGTATATATATCAATGCATCCTTTTGTCTGTGGGAATCTGTCCCACTATTTTCTGGAGGGAAATTTGTCCACATAAAGGCACCATTTGGGAATGTATAAAAGACCTCAGTCTGTGTCTAAGAGTTTATTGTGACTGGGGAGGTTTGTTGGGTGTTGGTGGTCCCTTCCATCCCAATTCTCAGCCATCCTGGCCCGGCTGTGAGCTCAGCTGAGTGATGGCTGGAGGTGTCCAGGAAGAAGGGGGAAATTGACATTGGATGAGGGGAGTGTGACCTTTCCATGTTGAGGAATGGAGACTGACCTGGAGGCTCTGTGCAAACTTCCTTTTTCCTATTATCTGAATGGATGAATTGCCTAAGCTGATCCTAAGGAGGGAAGTCTATAACAGTGCTCAGGCAGACTCTAATTCGGGAATTAATCTTTCCCAAAGAACAGGTAAAGCAGCTGTGGCCCAAGGCTGGGAGTGGGTCTGGTACCTCCACAGGTTGCAAACAAAAGGGAGTGGGTGAAATTGGAAGGGATCATAAAAAACTCTTCCTCCTGGGTGGGAAGAGAAACAGCCCCAGATGTGAATCCAAGGACCAAAATAATGAAGGAAGGGAGGGAGGGAGGGAGGGAGGGAGGGAAGAAGGAAGGAAGGAAGGAAGGAAGGAAGGAAGGAAGGAAGGAAGGAAGGAAGGAAAAGGGGAGGCCGGCCAGGAACACCCTCCAATTCCAGACACAAACAGAGATCAGACAGATCATAATCTGAAGGGGAAACATAGGAATCTCTGAGAGGAAGGCAGGTGGGAAATGGGCAGACTCTGGGGGTCTTGCAGAGGGTCCTCGTGGTTTATGAAAACACTAATGTGGACCATGAATGATTAGATATCTGAAGCAATGGAAAGAGTAAACCTCATTCCCTCATCCTGTGACCAGGGAGGTGGACAAATACACTGGACACCTTTCAGGAGAGGAGAGGCTTTCGCAGGGGTGTGGGGGGATGACTCCTTTTGGCTTGGGATTGCTGGGGTCAGTCTGGGTGCAAATGGAGAAATTAAGAAAAATCCCCTCTGCCCTCCAGCCCTTCCTTTGATCTGCTGGCCCATTCAACCTTTGGGCAGACAAGGGTGACCTGGCTCTGGTCTTTTGGCCTCCAAGAGGGATCCAGAGGAGAATGGAGGGGGAGTGAAGGACCTGAAATCAAGCAGGGGCTTCCGGCTATAAAACGGGAAGACAAGAAGTAATGGATGGAAGCTCATCAAGGAGAGGTCCAACCTAGAACTACGGAGAAATGTTCTGGCAGGAGGGACAATTAACCAGTGGAACAGCTTGCCTCCATAAGCAGTGAGTGCTCCATCACTGGAGGTTTTCAAGAAGAGATTGGAAAGACATTTGTCCAGAATTGTATACAATCTCCTGCCATGGGCAGAGGGGTTGGACTAGAAGACCTCCAAGGCAGAGGTGGTATTCAGCAGGTTCTGACCAGTTCTGGAGAACCGGTAGCGGAAATTTTGAGTAGTTCGGAGAACCGGTAAATACCATCTCTGACTGGCCCCACCCCCATCTATTCTCTGCCTCCCGAGTCCCAGCTGATCAGCTGGGTCTTCTTTTGTTGCCCTGCACAGGAGAACCCCTCCCCCAGGAGTGGGGAGGGAATGGGGAATTTGCAGTATCGTTCCCCAGGAGTGGGGAGGGAATGGGGATTTTGCAGTATCCTTCCCCCAGGAGTGGGGAGGGAATGGGGATTTTGCAGTATCCTTCCCCAGGAGTGGGGAGGGAATGGGGATTTTGCAGTATCCTTCCCCAGGAGTGGGGAGGGAATGGGGTTTTTGCAGTATCAAAATGCCACGCCCATCAAGGCACACCCACCAAGGCACACCACGCCCACTAAGCCCCGCCCACAGAACTGGTAGTAAACAGTTTTGAATCCCACCGCTGCTCCAAGGTCTCTTCCAACAATTCTGTTATATTGCAAGGTTGTAATCTGTAGCCATCGAAGCTAATGATAACCAGACAAATACTATCCTGCCAGTAATAGAACATTATTTTTTATCTATTTCCTTGTCAATTGGATTCCACGTGAACCATTTCTTTCTTCCAGCTGAGAAGTAAAGAGGATGAATTCTTGTGTCTTTACAGGGTTGTGATAGAGTCCATGTGTTGTTGTTACTTTGTTAAGGTAAGGTAAGGTCCTCTTTGACTTATGACCACAATTGAGACCACAATTTCTGTTGTTAAGTGATTCATGCCCAATTTTCTGACGGTTTTGGCCATGGTTGTTAAGCGGATCAGTGCAGTTGTTAAGTGACTCATGTGGTGGTTAAGAGATTCTGGCCTCCCCCGTTGACTTTGCTTGATCAGAAGGTCACAAATGGCGATCATGGGACCCAGAGACATCGCGACTGTTGCGAATGCATGCTGATTGTTGATCACATGACCCTGAGGATGCTGCGTTGATTGTAAGTCACACAATAAGTCACGTTTTTCAGTGCTGTTGTAACTTTAAACAGTCACTAAAAGAATGGTTGTAAGTCGAGGACTATCTTTATTTCTGGAAGAGGAAAAAACGAAGTTACAGGTGTCTCTGCTTATGGCGTGATAAGAGAGACTGTGAAGGGCCAATGGGATGAAAAGGAGAAAGGAGCTCAAAGTGTTTTCAGGGATAAAGACAAATCCCCACTAATGGCAATGGATACAAAGGATTCAGAAAGGGAGGCCAGGTGGGAGAGGAAGAGTTTCCCCCTCTGAGCCCTGCTTAAAATGGAAGTGGGAGAAAAAGACTTCGGATTCTTCACGGCAGAAGTTTTGGATCATGAATGGATTCTATTTTGAGAGAATACTGATATGTAAAGGAGAGCAAAAAGCATGCACTTTTAACTCAAATCACCAAAAATGAAGTTCTGGTTTAGTTTAATTGAACGTGGAATCAACCTTTGTATTTCCCCTTCAGATTATGATTTGTCTGAAGTCAGTCTGTTTCTGGAATTGGAGGATGTTCCTCTCTGGTCTTCCCTTTTCCTTCCCTTCCTTCATTATTGTGGTTCTTGGATTCACATATGGGACAGTTTCTTTTCCCACTTGGAAGATTTTTTATATCATCCCTTCCAATTTCACAGCCTCCCTTTCTTTTGCTGCCTGTGGAAACACAAGTGATGGCACCAGACCCCCTCCCAGCCCTGGGCCACAATGGTTTCTCTATTTCTTTGGGAAAGGTTCATTCCCCAATCAGAGTCTGCCTGAGCCCCATCATCCACTTCCCTCCCTGCCTAGGATCAGCTCAGGCAATTCCTCCATTCAGACAAAGGAAAAAGGGAGTTTGCACAGAGCCTCCTGGTCAGTCTCCATTCTTCCACACAGAAAGGTCACACTGACTCCCCCCCAAGCCAAATTCCCCCTCGGTTCCTGGACACCTCCGGCCATCGCTCAGCTGAGGTCGCAGCAGGGCCAGGGTGGTTGAGAATTGGGATGAGAGGGACCCCATACCCTCCACAAACCTTCCCAGACACAAGAGATTCTTAAACACAGACTGTGGCCTCCCACACACTCAAAGGCTGCCTTTATGTGGCAGTGGGAAGGGACATGGGATCAACCTCACAACATTCATCCTATGAGGTGCCACAACTCTTATTCCTGGTGGCAGATAGAAAATTGTGAATCCCACAGCTGATACCAGTTTCTGTGGAATCAAATGAGAACCCAAAAAACCATCCAGAAACTAAAAAACATCAAGACTCACTGCAGTTAATATTTATTCAGTATAGCCTGGAGAATTTTCACTCCAGAAAACAGTGGGAGGAAATCCCGCAGACAAAAGGATGTACTCATATTTATATATTTCAGGAAAGGAGGACAAAATGATTATCATACACATGTATATTTCATAGATGATATAAGCATGAATATTTGAAATTAGGAGCCTCAAGTTATCTTCTGACCTATCTACTGTTACTATCCTCAAGAAAGATTTACTGTGTAAATAAAAAAATGTCAATTGCATTGCCACAACAGTTTGGATAAAATGTATTGAAAAATAATGGTGTCAAGATTGCTCTATGCATTCCTTCTATACTTCTATCTAGTTAACACACTTCCATTTTCACAAGAAATTGGTTTCCTCACAATCTTCTAGCTGTCCTTTAATATTTCAACAAAATTGTTGACCACTCATATATGGAGAACAGCTTTGAATATTTTATAAGTTTGGCCTCTTGTAACATGTTAAGAGTTGAAATTCCTCTGTCTTACATTTCCACATTTCTTCTGGTTGTAAGCTGCTCCTTTGTGTTCAGGTCTGGCCTCAGAAGGATAATGTAGCACTTGGGGATGAAGATGCAGCCCAGCAGACCAGCACTGGAGGCCAGGATGGAGAAGACCTGCACAGCCACCATATATTTCCCTTTGGTGCTCAGGTAGGTGGGCACAAAAGTCACCCAGACACTGCAGAAGACCAGCATGCTGAAGGTGATCAGCTTGGCTTCGTTGAAGGCCCCAGGCAGATTCCTGGCCAGGAAAGCCACCGTGAAGCAGATGGCAGCCAGGAAGCCCATGTAGCTAAGGGTGACATAAAACATGACAACAGCCTCTTCGTTGCATTGCAGGATGATCTCTCCAGGCTGGGAGTGGAGGTCAGAGTCAGGGAATGGGGGAGAAACTCCCAGCCAGACCAGCACCACAGTGATGGTTTTGGCCAAGAGAGAAGAAATGGCAACTGAGAAGATGATGCTGCAAACTGTTTGTCGGAGAAGGCAGGTGGCTTTCCTTGGTTGACCAATGAAGAGAAGAGGAGACAAGAAGCAAAGCAGGAGGGAGACCAGGAGGATGTAGGAGAGGTCCCGGTTGTTGGCTTTGACAAGGGGAGTTTCTCGGTATTTAATTAATGTGATTAAGACAAGGCCTGTGGTGAGGAAGAAGAGCAGGGCAAAAGAGACCAGGGTGATGCCCAGATGTTCCTCATAAGACAGGAAGGTTATAACTTTGGGGATGCATTGGACCCTTTCCTCATTTGGATATTTATCATCTGGACACTTGGTGCATTTTTCCGTATCTGAGAAAACCACAATTTTAAAGAATGTTTCTTTAACATTCTGTCCTTTTACATTTCAAAAAGTATCTTCTTGGGACAACAGGTGGTAAGTGGAACATTTTTCAATATGCATAGTTTAACAGAATAAAATGAGAATATCATTTTCTAAAAACTGTAAAGTCTATTTAATTGTGAGATATCCTGAGAAACTGTGTGTTTTGAATTAACAAGAAAACAGTTGAGCTTCACTCTTTTTTTTCAATTTGCACTTTCATGAAAATGTTTTGGATGAATACAGTTTCACATTTCCTTTGGTGTCACCCACCTTCCTGAGTGGAGATGGTCCCCTCTGGACAAGGAAAGCAGTCATAGCAGCAAACTGGCTCTCCTTCTTGAGCCCTCTTGACAAATCCAGGATGACAATTTTCCACACACTTGGACTGAGGCAGGGACTAAGCAGAAAAACAAGGAATGCCAAAGGAAATGTGTTAGGACTCACCATCCATGGAAAATGGGGGGAGACATGGACATTTGAGAAGTAGCCTCCAGTCATCACTTAGGTAAGTATGAAATCTCTGACTAGTTCCAAACAGATGTAGGAGACATAACAGTGGCAGATTCTTGATTTAGTTCCTCCTTTTTGCTTCTTGCATATCCAATTGCAATAAAGAACCTTTCTACTTAATAAAAACTGGAGGGATGGAATTGAGAAAAGATTTAATGATTTCTCTTTAAGAGTAAAGAGAAAATCAATGGGTTTCTGCTCATGGCATGCATTCCTCTACTCTTCATTTATTTAAGATTATGATGATTTACTGTTATTAAATTTTGGAATAAATTTATTGTTAAAAACTTAGTAAATTGTTACTCTGTTAAATTTATTAAAATAGAATAAGATCATTAAGAAAGAAATTTCTGAAAAGAACTGGAAAGGTTTTTCTGGACTACATAAAACATTGCAAAGCTGCTCCCCTTTGAAAGTTATCCAAAACAGTCTCCTAGTTAAGATAAAATATAAATTTCCTTACAGATTAAGGCTGTCAGCATTAAAAAAGATGTTCTTTTTTTCCTATTTTTTCCCCTTTCAATTCCTATGGCTGCCATGCTGCTGAAATGAGACTAAAACTGTCTAATTTCTAGAACTTAGTGAGATGAGATGGAGGTGAGGTTATGAGAATGGGTCCCTCCAACAGGCATCTTCTGCTGGAGCAGATGGGACATGAGAATGAAGGGACATTTTGAAGGCCCATCTAGTTATCCAAGATAAGGTCCTTTCTGCTGAAGAACTACAATTACCGTATTTTTCGGACTATAAGATGCACGATTGTATAAGACGCACCAAGATTTTGAAGAGATAAGTAAGAAAAAAAAGTTTTTGTCCTCCCCGGCCCCCAGGAGCACTTTGCGGGCCTCCCAAACCCTCTGCGTGCCCCGTTTTTTGCAAAAACAGGCCTGTTTTTCACCCATTTTTGCGAAAAACAGGGCATGCAGGGGGTTTGGGAGGCCTGCAGAGTACTTCTAGGGGCTGGGGGAGAGACAAAAACGCCCCATTTTTGTGAAAAATGGCCCGTTTTTCACCCATTTTTGCAAAAAACAGGGCGCGCAAAGGGTTTGGGAAGCCTGCAGAGTGCTTCTGGGGGCTGGGGGAAGGCAAAAACGCCCACATTTTTGTGAAAAATGGCCACTTTAACAGGGGCATTTTTGCCTTCCCCCAGCCCCCAGAAGCACTCTGCAGGCCTTTCAAACCCTCTGTGCACCCCGTTTTTGCAAAAAAACAGGCCCATTTTTTGCAAAAATGGGATGCAGGGGTGGGGCTTCGGGAGGCCAAAAATGGCTGTATTCAGTGTATAAGACACACCAAGATTTCCAACCCTCTTTTGGGGGGGGGGTGGGAAAGGTGCATTTTATACTCCGAAAAATATGGTAGGTGACACCAACTGGCACGGAAAGAGAGACCCAAGAGACTCCTTTTCCCCCCAGGGAGCTTTAAGATCTGCCATCTTCAGCATTTTCTGCTTTGCTGGCATCCTGCCATAAAATGCAGGGAAGGAAGGAAGTTTGGGGAGGGGAGGGAATGACAGGGTGACTGGACCCAGAGGTGTGAATCCAGAACAAACCGGCCAATCAAGGACGAAGCTGTGAGAACGGAATGCGGAACTCCACCAAAGAGGCCCCAAACAGCAAAGCCATTCCCAAAACATCTAATTTGAATATCATTGGACACTGACGGACTGGTCAAGGGCGGGGCAGGGACAGGGGTGCATTCTAAATTTTTTTACTACTGGTTCTGTGGGCGTGGCTTATTTTGTGGGTGTGGCTTGATGGTCATGTGACGGTGGGCGTAACTTCATGGTCATGTGACTGGGTGGGCGTAGCTTCATTTATTTATTTATTTATTATTTGTATTTCTATGCCACTCAATTCCCAAGGGACTCTGGGCGGCTTACAACAAATACAAAACTTATTAAAATATAAAAAAGCATTATTAAAAAAAAATACATAATAAAAAGCATTTAAAACAATTTAAAACCCATCCACAACTTTTCATGGCCGGAAC
>QLTV01001186.1:13556-24216 GCA_003457575.1 Thermophis baileyi | reverse complement strand
ATAGGGCTGTAAAGCATTGTGAAGTCTATAAGTCTAAGTGCTATTGCTATTACTGAAACTTGGTGGGATGAAACTCACAACTGGAATGTACTGATAGAAGGATACAAACTATTAAAAAGAAACAGACCTACCAAAAGAGGAGGTGGGGCTGCATTATAGGTTAGAGATCACTTCCTCTCTACAGAAATGCATGGAACCAAAGACAAAAACCTCTTAGCACGCATATGGGTCAACCTAAAAGGAAAAAAGAATGACATTGCCATAGGCATAAAGTATAGGCCACCCAACCAAGCAGAAGAAATAGATGAACCTTTTGCTAATCAGTTAACCAATGTATGTAAGAAACACACCACATTAGTAATGGGGGACTTTAACTACCCTGATCTCAACTGGGAGACAAACTCTGAAACAAATGGGAGATCAAATAGATTCCTGTCCAACCTCATCACCCAACTTCATCACCCAAAAGGTAGAGGTGGCACCTAGAGGGACAACTATACTGGACCTTATTCTTACCAACAGAAAAGAAGTGATAGAGGGGGTTGAAGTTGCCAGATGTTTGTTTGTTTGTTTGTTTGTGTTTATACATTTATTTATGTATTTATATATTATTAAATTTATTTGCTACCCATCTCATAACAAAATGACTCTGGGCAGCTTACAACATTAAACCTTAAAATCTTAACATATAAATATCTCTAAAACAATAAAAGGAGAAGTCCTAATTGGAATAACATTATAATTAAAAGATAAGAAGGGAGGAAACAGGATGTGGGATTGCCTCTTAATTCATCCACCACCTCCAGTTTGGGAGGGGGTGTCCCCCGTTGGAGCCCCAAGACATCTGGCAGGTCTTCAGGCTCTTCCGGAAGATCAGAATGATGGGAGCAATCTCACCTCAGGTGGCAAGATCTTCCAGAGGGCAGGAGCTGCGGCACAGAAGGCCCTTCTCCTGGACCCTGCCAGCCAGAATTCCTTGGCCGAGGGGGACCGCAGCATGCCTCCTCTGCTTGCACTGATGGGGTGGCCAGTCCCAGTGAATTGCAACGGTTCCTCAGGTAACCTGGATCCATGACATACACTTGTAGCCACTATCAGTAGGAAAAATTGTTCAAATAATTTCTTAAAAGATGTTATGTTCATTGGCAGTTGCTAAAAAGCAAATGGGTAAGCATAAAAGTCTGACTGACTTTCACAGAGTTCTCTTTAGCAAGATTTACTGAGATGAAAGAGAAGGGAGTTACAAGAATTACAGTCATTCAACCATTTCACATATCATTCTCTTTTACTCGTGCATACTATCTAAGTGGAAATAATATCTTCTTTCAAATAAAAAGAAAGTTTTAGAATTATTTCAACACCATGGTGTTATGACTTATGTTTTTACATTTGTTCTGGCTGTAAGCTGCTCCTTTGTGTTCAGGCCTGGCCTCAGAAGGATGATGTAGCACTTGGGGATGAAGATGTAGCCCAGCAGACCAGCACTGGAGGCCAGGATGGAGAAGACCTGCACAGCCACCATGGATTTCCCTTTGGTGCTCAGGTAGGTGGGCACAAAAGTCACCCAGACACTGCAGAAGACCAGCATGCTGAAGGTGATCAGCTTGGCTTCGTTGAAGGCCCCAGGCAGATTCCTGGCCAGGAAAGCCACTGTGAAGCAGATGGCAGCCAGGAAGCCCATGTAGCTGAGGGTGACGTAGAACATGACAACAGCCCCTTCGTTGCATTGCAAGATGATCTCTCCAGGCTGGGAGTGGAGGTCAGAGTCAGGGAAGGGGGGAGAAACTCCCAACCAGATGGAGCAGATGACAATTTGGACAGCAGAACAAGAAAGGATGATGGAGTTGGCCAAGCTCTTCCCCAACCATCTGTTCGCTCAGTTCCCTGGTTTTGTGGCCAAGAAAGCCAGCACCACCGTAATGGTTTTGGCCAAGAGAGAAGAAATGGCAACTGAGAAGATGATGCTGAAAACATGAGAAAGACAAAAAGCAATATTTCTTTAACATTCTGTCCTTTGCATTTCAAGAAATACCTTTTTGGGAGAACAGCTGATAACAGGGACATTTTTCAAGATGAATTGCTTAATCATTCCATGGGAAGAAAATGAACATATCATTTTGTAAAAATTATATAGCTAAGGTATATGGAATTGGCGGAAATCCTAGGACATAAAGCATTTACTGTGTAATATAGAGAGCTTTCATAAGAACCTACATATTTAGAGGCAAATAATGAATCTGATAATCTTTCTAGGAGGAAGTCCTGGATCCTTCCAGATGGCATTTCTTAATATACTGGACCCAGTGGATTCATATCCTATGAAATCTAGTTGGCTGGTAAAGAAAGGGAGTCCTACAAATAATCTGAAATGGCTACTGGGAGCAGCACTAATATGGGTGTAATGAGGCTCCCACATAACTGCCCACACCACCTTATTGTGGACTAGCAGCATCTTCTCAGTGATCCTCAAGGGGAGGCCCATGTAGAACATATCGCAGTAATCCTTCCAGGTGGTGGACCTAAGAGATTTCCTCAAGTTTCAAAGAATTCAGATGTTCCTAGAGAGGTAAATGTGTCAGGACACATCCAAACTAAAACAAGAAGAGAGATTTTCTCCGCCAGTAGTAAAGCTTGCCCAATCTTCCACCCTCCTATCTCTTCCCTTCCATGGATGATTAAGGCATGGGTGATAGTGATTAATGTCTCTCGATCCAGGAATTAGCTGCTGTTACGTACTGCCGTACGGAGCCCAGATTTGCATAGCTGCCACTGATTGGCTAATCCAGTGGTGGGAGAAATAAACTGCTGTCAGTGGCCAGCCAGCTACAGGGAATCCCTTAAAAGCGGTTTCCCTGCAGCCTGCCGGCAGTTCGTATTACATTCAGCTAAGGAGAAATAAAGGTGCTGAACTGTTCCTACGTCTTCAATGACTTTGTCGCTAAACTCTGGGAAATCACAACCAAATGCGAATTCATAAACCCGGAGGAAATGATGAAAGATCGGATCATTCTAGGAATGAGAGATCTTAATTTACAAAAGAAGCTGCTGATCAGAAGGGGAGCAACTTTCAAGGATGTTGTGGAGGAAGCTCGAGCCGCCGAATCGTCGGACAACTCGGCGGCAGACATCTGAAAGACTGGCACAGTCCATCACACACACAGGGAGCCCGATTGGATGACCGAAGTCCCCGAATACGACGATGAATCAGAGGAGGATGAACTGGTGCACGCGTTCACACAGAGAAAAGGGTAAGCCCCAGGGACTATGAGAATAGGCAGACCCGATGCTCGGGTTGCCTAGAGGGCCATACCCGGGCGCTTTGCAAATTCAAAGACTCCATTTGCCGCCGCTGCCAGAAAAGAGGGCACATCGCCGAAGCTTGCCAAGCCACCCAACTGACCCCCTACCAACCAGCCCAATACCAACCCAAACAACCAACGGGAATGGGGAGACAAGGGCAGAGCTGCGCAGGGGGCCAACGAAGTAGACGCAGGGACGATCCCCAATACCAAGACACCCGGGGGATCTACAACACCACTGCGGGGCACTCTGACGCTGATCAAGGGGAGAAGTTCCACATACCCGTGTCCATTGAGGGAACACCATGCAAGATGGAGCTAGACACTGGCTCCATATTCACGATAATGTCCTGGGGAACCCTGAAGCAAGTCCTGCCAGCCATCACAAGGCACCAACTCAAGCCACAACACATTCGGCTCAACGATTTCCAGGGCAACCCCATACGAGTGCTGGGTCGAGCAGAAGTACCCCTGAAGACAACTCAGCTGCAGACATCCGAAAGACCGGCACAGTCCATCACACACACAGGGAGCCCGATTGGATGACCGAAGTCCCCAAATATGACGATGAATCAGAGGAGGATGAACTGGTGCACGCGTTCACAAAGAGAAAGGCTCAAGCCTCTTGGCATCGGCATCACCAGGCTGCATCAAATCAAGGGGGACGATCTGGACAAGCTACTAGCGGGCTTCCAAGACATGTTTTGCTCGGGTTGCCTAGAGGGCCATACCCGGGCGCTTTGCAAATTCAAAGACTCCATTTGCCGCCGCCGCCAGAAAAGAGGGCACATCGCCGAAGCTTGCCAAGCCACCCAACTGACCCCCTACCAACCAGCCCAATACCAACCCAAACAACCAACGGGAATGGGGAGACAAGGGCAGAGCTGCGCAGGGGGCCAACGAAGTAGACGCAGGGACGATCCCCAATACCAAGACACCCGGGGGATCTACAACACCACTGCGGGGCACTCTGACGCTGATCAAGGGGAGAAGTTCCACATAACCGTGTCCATTGAGGGAACACCATGCAAGATGGAGCTAGACACTGGCTTCATGTTCACGATAATGTCCTGGGGAACCCTGAAGCAAGTCCTGCCAGCCATCACATGGCACCAACTCAAGCCACAACACATTCGGCTCAATGATTTCCAGGGCAACCCCATACGAGTGCTGGGTTGGGCAGAAGTTCCACTGCAATTCAAAGAATTCAGAGGCAAGCTACCCCTAACTGTCATCGAGGGAAACAGACCAACCCTGCTCAGAGTGGAATGGCTCAAGCCTCTTGGCATCGGCATCACCAGGCTGCATCAAATCAAGGGGGATGATCTGGACAAGCTACTAGTGGGCTTCCAAGATGTTTGACGGGAATCTAGCTAAATATAAGGGCAATCCCATATCGTTTAACCTAGACCCCAGTGTCACCCCCATTAGATTAAAGCCCCAAAGAGTCCCTTTTGCACTTCGGGCAAAAGTGGACGAACAACTGGATAAGCTAATTGCCCAAGGGATTCTAGAGCCACGCTACATGGGAAACCCCCATCGTCACCCCAATGAAGCCAGACGGCTCAATTCGTGTGTGCGCAGACTATAAGGGCACCATTAACAGGGCTCTGCAGCCAATCGCTTACCCTGTGCCCGCCCGTGGTGCAACACATATTGCACTCACTGGGAAACAGAAATTTTTTTGCCAAATTGGACCTGGCTCAAGCGTACCAGCAATTGCCAGTAGACGCAGCCACCGCAGAAGCCCAGACAATTGTCACGCACAGGGGGGCCTTTAAGTGCAATCGCCTGCAATTTGGGGTAAGCGTGGCCCCAGGTCTGTTCCAGAGCATGATGGAATGGTTGTTACATAGTGTCCCCAGAGTGGTTCCCTATTTTGATGACGTCCTCATCTCGGGGGAATCGAAGGAACAACTTATGAGCAGGCTGCGCGAGGTGCTAAGTCGATTCCAGCAAAGGGGCCTCAAAATGAAACAGGACAAATGTAAGATAGGGGTCACCAAAGTCAAATTCCTGGGATTCCTAATCAACGGGTCCGGTATTCATCCCACAGACGCGAAAATAAAAGCCATAAAAGAGGCGCCGACCCCCAAAAATTGGCCGGATGCCCTTCCTGTCCCCAATGCGGAGTATTTTTTCAGCAGATATATTCTCATTGTGCCCAGAGAGAGAAATATCTGCCTCTACCTAGGATCGAAGTCACAGCCTCCTGATTGTGAGGCAAGAGCTCCACCTCTAGGCTTCAAGAGCTCCACCTCTAGCCCCGCTCCTGTGACTGAAATCTTACTGGCAACATTGAACAAACCAGCCCTGTCACATCTCGAGACATCATGGAACACACAGCGAAGGACGCCGTTTTGTCCAAAGTCATGAACTGGGTGTTAAGGGGATGGCCACAGGAAGAGGACAGGGAAGAATTTAAGCCGTTTAAAAATAAACAAATTGAACTGTCCGTATTGAAGGGGTGTCTACTATGGGGGGAGTGAGTCGTTGTACCCCAGAGTCTATGGAAACGAGTGATGGGAACCCTACATATAGGACACCCAGGGATAGTGCGCATGAAAGCACTAGCAAGGAGTTATCTGTGGTGGCCTAAATTGGACCAGGACATTACCGAGTGGGTGGTGACTTGCCTGCCATTCCAAGAAACCCGGCCGGCTTCACCACGGTCCAACCCACTTGAATGGGAGATACCCAAAGCTCCGTGGTCAAGAATCCACATAAACTTTGCAGGACCTATGGCGGGGCAAACATTTTTGATTATTGTGGATGCTTATTCTAAGTGGCTGGAGGTGGTGACCATGCACACCTCAACTACAGAAGCCACTATAAGAGCCCTAAGGAGGATTTTTGCAACCCACGGCCTGCCAGATGTCCTAGTGTCGGACAATGGGCCCCAGCTGACAGCCAAGCACATGGAGTCATTCCTGGCTGACCTAGGAATAAGGCATGTGCGAGTTTCACCATTCAGTCCAGCTATCAACAGCCGGGCAGAAAGAATGGTGAGAATGACGAAAGAGACTCTGACCAGAATGGGCCCAGGAAACTGGCAAGAACAGATCGACCAATTTCTGCTGGCCCAACACATCACCCCATGTGCAGCCACCAACTGGAGCCCTGCTGAAATGTTGATGGGATGAAAGTTGAGGTCCCAACTGGACAGGCTGAACCCCAATTATCATCCTGAGACACCCCTGGATTCAAGCAAGCTAACCCGGACACTAGCAGTAGACGAGCTAGTGTTCACACAAAACTATGCAGGGGATCCCAAGTGGGTGAAGGCCACAGTCATAGCAGTCACCGGGCCGAAATCCTATCAAGTCAAACTGGACGACGGCCGAGTGTGGTGGAGACACATCGACCAGCTCAGGAGTAGGCTGGGAGACTCCTGGCTTCGACAATTGGAGGCCGGCCAGCCGCAAGACAATCCAGCGCACGGGCCGGAACAACGCGGGTCTCTGCCCCGAAGACCATACAAAACAACCAACCATGACGACCACGCCGGGAGTCAAGCCCTAACTACAAGAAACCAGGAGGACCTGTTCTCAAACCCGGAGGAGGAGCGCAGATTCCTACCTGCGAACACCGGAGTCCAGTGGAGTCAACCGGGACCAGAGGACGAGGACGTGGAGACTTCAGCTGCCACACCTGGAGGCCGGTTCCAGATTATTCCGCTAGCAGGTACCGGAACAGCAACAGGCATGTCCACACCAGTCGAAGACTCCCAAGGAACTGAATCGCGCAGGCCCAGTAGGACTATACGGCGTTCTGTGTAACTTACGTGATTACGTGACTTACGTTGATTCCTGATTGGACATTCCACAAACTAAGAGGGGAGGGGTGTTACGTACTGCTGTATGGAGCCCAGATTAGCATAGCCGCCGCTGATTGGCTAATCCAGCGGTGAGAGAAATAAACTGCTGTCAGTGGCCGGCCGGCTACAGGGAAGCCCTTAAAAGCGGTTTCCCTGCAGCCTGCCGGCAGTTCGTATTACATTCAGCTAAGGAGAAATAAAGGTGCCGAACTGTTCCTACGACTCACCTCTTCTTTCCTGCGCGAATCTAACAGCTGCTCTCATCTCCTTGGATGTGGAAAAGATCTTTGATGGAATTTCTGAAGTGACATCTGAGAAGATACGAAATCCCTACACAGTGGATTTACTTATGTGAATTTAGATATCGTTATGTTTTATGCTTATATTCATCTACAACTTTGCCCTTAACATATTCCAATGTCAGCTCATCATCTGGACATGCATCAAGCGCTGGGACAAGTGTTTCATAATTTCTGGTAAACTACTAAGTAATAGTGCTGTGACATGAAAATCTTTTATTTCTTCTCCTATACCTCTTAGGCATTCAACCATTTCAGCCTTATGTAATCCTGCGTATCCTGGCCTTTCATCAGCTTGGTTTGGTACCGCTTTCTAATCAAATACAGTTCATTGCTGAGATTACCTCTTTCATGTACCTTTTGTAATCCTTTCCACATTTCTTTAGCAGTTTCATATTTACATATGTGTATGATTTGATCATCTTCTATGCTAAGAGAGATTGTGCTCTGAGCTTTCTGATCTTTCCAGGGGTGGGTTCCTCCCGGTTCGGACCAGTTCTCCTGAACCGGTAGCGGCCCGCTGGTGATGTCACGATGATGTCACCAAACCGGATCGGTCGGTGCCGGTCCGTGGGGGCCGCCATCTTTTTTTTGAATTTTTTTGATTTTTTTTTAATTTTTATTTTTTATTTTCCTTCTGAGCATGCCCAGAAGCCGAGTTCCGGCACTGTGCATGCAGTCACCATCTTTTTTTCGGCTTTGGGGTTTTTTTCCCCCAGATTTTTTGTTACTGCGCATGCACGCGTGCACCCACGTGGTGCGCCCACGCGGCATGCCCACGTGGCACACCCACGCGGTGCGCCCACGCGGCACACCCACGCAGTGCACCCACGCGGCGCAGGAGGGAGCAAACTGGCAGCGAGGTAAGTTGGAATCCACCCCTGGATCTTTCTCTATCCTCTCATTTGAAGGTCCTTTTATCCATCTCCAAGATACTCCTCACATGCTGTGATTGGGTTTGTCCTAGTGGTGATATATTTTAACTTCAGTTAGATATAAGAGCTTATATCATGGGAGTGACCTTGGCAATACAGACTTCAATATAGAAAGCTAAGGAAACTTGATAGCTATGTTGTTGTTGTTTTAATTTAGGAAGGAAATTCATGTAGACACTTGCTCTAAATGAGCTTCATTGATGAAGAGGAAGTTAATATCCAGTTCCAGAGAAAATTAATATTAGATCTGCTATCACACCACTTCATCCCTGCTTCACTTTGATGGCAGCCTGCCATAAAACATGGGGAGGAGGTTGGGAGAATATAGGGAGGGGGGATGACAGGAACCAGAAGTGCCAACCAGAGACAATGGTTGAATGATCCAAGGACACAGGCATGGGAACGGAATGTGAATGTCCACCAAAGAGGCCCCAAAATTTAGAACTGTTAGCAAAACACCTAATTTGAACCTTATTGGAAACTTACAAAATGACCAGGGAGGGAGGGCCTGGAAGAAGTGAAAATCATCAGATTTACACAGGAATCCTCAGATCTGGCTATGCTTATGTTGTAAGCATTTGGCTTTAGTAAAAGTATACCTTCACTACAAATGGAGTTGAGGGTCTTTCTTTCCTAACGGCCCAAGCTGGGACAGACCTGACAATTACTGCTTGGTAAGGAAAGATGTTAATTCCCTATATTGGCTCACCATCAAATAGACATCTACTGTATGGCAATGATGTCACTTTACAAAGATCACAACTTTTTACTTTGATTTATTAACAGTAAGAAAATTATTACGACAGTAAGAACCAACTTTTCTCAACAAACTATCCAATCCAACTTGAGACTGTAATAAAGATATCATATCATCAGCATAAAAGAGGTATTTGGCTCCTTAGGCATGTTTACTTCAGAATTGTTCATTAGTCCTGGGAAGTTTAGATTAAATAATAGTGATTCTTATATGCAGTCTTATCTTACCAATTCCCAAATGTGTAACAGGAATCTCCAAAGCAATGGGGATGGTGTCATGATAGGATAAGTCTGTTTTGATCCTTCTCCCTCCACACTTTGGATTCCAATCCCCAGTCATGACACCTACAACAGCCATGGTGGATTGCAGCTCTTGAATTCCATAGAAAAGTAATGGTTCATTTGTCACTCACCCATCACTACCACACTAAGTCTACAGATAAAGAAACACACACACAAACCTGTGGGACTTTGTAGGTGTCTGCTAATGTTGACATCTGGATGGAGATGTCCCAGAAGGTTCTCCTTCCTTCCACAGGCATAATTGGGGACATTGCCTTCTCCAGTGGAGAGCATGTCCAGCAAGGCATCTGAAGTGCCAAGGGTGTTGTAATAGTTGTCATGCATGTTGTAGCCCAATGTGAGATTATGCAGGAGTTGAGGATTCTTGTTGACCAGTTGAAGGGCAAAAATAAAGGATAGCATTGCAAAATGATTGGTAGTTTTATCCCTGTAAAAATGTTCAAGTTATTATCATCAACATGAACAGAAACAACAAAATACCTTTTTCAATTTAATCCTCTGTGTTTGCTGAGTCTTAAGCCAAGACTGATTCAGAGGCAAAGAATAGTCATCCATCACCATTTAATATTTGTGAGTGTTGAGAAGATGGGATGGAGACAGTCCTCCACTAGGGTTAAGAATCATAAATCGGTCATTATTTGTAGAAGTACTAATTTTTATCTGCCCACTAAACAGGATTCTAAATAATTCAATTGTTAAAGTAGAATTATCCTAAAAGGAAGAGGATTTTTATAAGTGAGAAACCAAATCTAAATTGTAGCAAAGATAAAAGGTCATTTTTTCATTTGTTTCTGTAAGGATCAGGAGTTGTATATCAACATTTATAAAAATATGGAACTGGGCTGGGAAGGGGCAGGTACAACCAGTTCAATCACTACTTTAAACAAACGAAAGTTTTCAAGTGATGAAATCAAGTTTAGATAGAGAGAGGAAAATAATCTTAGAGGTTTTTTTCCTGCCCCATCTTTGGATTTCAGTTACTTCCACCAAATAGGACAAAAAAGAGAAGCCATGGAAATCCAAACAATTTAGGAAATTAGACAAATCCTGCAATATTGGAGTAGTTGAAATAAGGAGAAAAGAAAGAGAGTGTTAGAACTGCAAATGGAGGGAATGAAACTCCACCACACTGAATCACTTACAAATCAAACTGACTAGTAGGAGCTGTGTTGAAAGACAACGTTGTACCCAATATTTATTTATTTATTTATTTGTTTGTTTGTTTTTTTGTTTGTCAAACATGTACAATAT
>QLTV01001184.1:366160-382109 GCA_003457575.1 Thermophis baileyi | reverse complement strand
CCCCCCTCCCCTTAACACCAGGCTAGGGAAGAAAGCCGGGAGGGGGGAATCTAAGGAGAGGGAAGAAGAGACCCAGGCACATCCTTCTCTGAATAGCCTCCCGCCCAGTTTTTGACTGATTTCCTCTCCGATCCTCCAACAAACAGACCCCCCCCCTCTTTTGGGACTCTGGATGAATTTGCAAGAATTTGCATGGGGCCGAAACTTCATCCAGGCTTCTTGAGAGATGAGTGTTTGCTCTGCCCCATGCAAATTCTCCAGCCCAGACAAAGTTTCACAGCATTTGAAGCGGTGCGGGAAACTTCATCCGGGCTGGAGACTTTGCATGGGGCGGAGCAAACACTCCTCTCTCGAGAAGCCCATCCAAGTGCTTCTCTCAGCTGTAGTGCGGCACCAGCGTTTGAAGCCGCGCGGGAAACTTCATCCGGGCTCAAGAATTTGCATGGGGCCGAAACTTCATCCAGGCTTCTTGAGAGATGAGTGCTTGCTTGGCCCCATGCAAATTCTCCAGCCCGGGGGGGGGCACGGACCACCAAAATTTTCTCACGGACCACCAGTGGTCCGCGGACCACCGGTTGGTGACCTGTGACCTAGAGAGGACACTGCTCAACATAGAAAAGAAATGTATGATATAAAACAATAAAAATATTTTTTAAAAAATGCTAACTGCAGGCCCACCTTTCCCCCAGGATATCTTCCCAGCCAAGGGTGGCATACTCCTACTCCCTTCCCCTAAATATTGCCATCTGATGGGATCTAGGAAGTAAGCCTTTTTCGGTGGCAGCCCCTGCCCTATAGAATACCTTGGCCAATGAAGTTCCACCCTATTAGCCTTCCATAAAACTCTGAAGACCTCCAAGCACTGGGAAAAGATTGGATAATTGTGCATTAGAATTTTCTCTTGGCACCAGATCTTTGCCGTTTTAAACATTTTAATGTTTTACTCTGTTTGGTTTTATAATTTTAATATAATGTTTTGCGTTGCTTTAACTTCTGATTGAGAGTCACCCAGAGTTGGTTAGAAGATGTAGATGGCTATATAAATATTTTAAATAAAAATAAAATAAATTAAAAAAAATGTGGGTTTCCACAAGCATGCAAATAGTTTGAATTTGTATAGCAAACCAGAAGGTGCAAAATGGGTAAATTTGCCCAAAGATGCAAAGAGAACACTTTTTTCCCCTCTCCATCTTTAACTTCTACTAACACTATTGACTGTTAAGATCACCAGAGGCTCAGCTAATATTAAAATATGTCCCAATAAAGGAGAATATTTGTAGCTCAGGATTGACAGGAAGGGTCATTCGTGCTCTCTGACTTGATTGTTTTCTTGTAGAAATTTCATTACCCAACTAGGTAACATCATCAGAGCTAGACAGTGGTGGGTTGCTGCCGGTTCGAACCAGTTCATTAGAACCGGTAGCAGAAATTTATCGCCGCTCACAGAACCAGCAGCGATGACTGGCAGTCTACGCTGCAGAACCGGTCCTCTGGTTGCCGCGGCTTGCAAAAAAACCTTCTGCGCATGCGCAGAGGGTCATTTCCGGAACTTTTGCATGAGGTGATGCGGGCGCGCACGGGAGCGAAGCAAGCGCATGCACGCAAAATGCGCACTTCCGTCACGATGCGAACCGGTAGGGAAGGTAAGTGGAACCCACCCCTGGTGCTAGATATATGTCCCTCCCTTTTTAGAAGTTCTGAATTCAGGTATGGTGCACTGTTTCATACTGAAAAGTTAAAAAGACAAAGAAGTATTACAGAATAACAGAATTGGAAGGGACCTTGGAGGTCTTCTAGTCCAATCCCCTGGTCAGGCAGGAAACCCTATACCATTTGAGACAAATAGTTGTCCAATTTTTTCTTAAAAACTTTCAGTGTTGGAGCATCCACAATTTCTGGAGGCAAGTCGTTCCACTGATTAATTGTTCAATAATTGTAGTACAGACCTTTCCTGATTAGAAGAGAGAGAAGTTATTTAGAGAAGAATTTTGTGTCAGCTTGATTACTAACATGTGGCTTAAATGAAAAGTAGAAATTGTTTGGAAAGCTATTCAGTCATCCTCTCTCCATCCAAATCCTATGATATTTTGTGCAAATCTAATGGACACCACTAGTTGCAGGAATCTATTATGAGAAGTGAGATAATATTCATATTTTGATAGTAGTGAACCCTAAATGTTGGAAATGCCAACATAAAAATGGAACATATTATCATATGTGGTGGACCTGCCCAATAATTAAAAAATGTTGGCAAAAAATACGAAATTGGCTAGAAGAAATAACGGCACAAAAGATAAATATTAAACCGGAAGCATTTTTATTAGGGTTATTAGAACAGACGATAGAAAGAAAACATTGGTATATTATAATACACATCCTGACAGCGGCAAGAATATGCCTGGCACAATATTGGAAGCAAGGAGATGTACCGACTGAAAATATAATTATTAGAAAAATTCCAGAATGTGCAGAATTAGATAAGTTGACGATGGAATTAAATCAGAAAGAGGATTTGGAATTTTTTGAAATTTGGAATATATTCTATAATTGGCTGGAAAGGAGGAAAAGGAAAAAAGATGTATAGATTGATGTTTAACTTAGGAACTTAAATAAGATTATATAAATTTAGTTATTATAAATGTATATATTTACTAAGAATAAATAAAGTTATGTATAGTTGCATAGTTATATATAGCAAAAATGTACCGTCAAGACACGTACCGTAAAATTACCCAAGAGGTTTATATGTATATTTGTAGATGTATTGTTTTGTTTTATTTGATGTTTGTTTGTCATTTTTAATGTTTATACTCAAATAAAAAATATTTTTTTTTAAAAAAAGAAATCCATCAAATTGTGGTGATTCAGTCTATGCTGATATGCTGCAATGGTCATACGGGCCAGGACCATCACATTTTCAGTGCCATTGTACATCCAAACAGCCTGTAAACAAATGGCTATAAGTCGAGGGCTCCTCGTAGCTAGTTCAAAAGTCAGCAGCATGGTTTTTAATGGGACAACCCCATTAGGACAGAAACATGCTTATGCTGAAGTTTCTACATTGGCTGCCACTTGGCTTCTGGGACCAATTTAAAGTACTAATCAGTGCTTTAAAAACAACACTGCAGCAGGTTGTATCAGCAAGGATTTGCAAAAATAGAATTTCCGTGGCAATGTCTAAATGACCATTACTGGAGGGTCAAGGGCCATTTCAATAAGTCTATAGTGCCATCTGCTGGACACTATACAACAATGCAGGTCACCTGAAGCTAAATTGTGACTTTTCATCTGTCACAAATTCAGAATGGAATGGAATGGAATGGAATGGAATGGAATGGAATGGAATGGAATGGAAGGGAAGGGAAGGGAAGGGAAGGGAAGGGAAGGGAAGGGAAGAGAAGAGAAGAGAAGAGAAGAGAAGAGAAGAGAAGAGAATAGAAGAGAAGAGAAAAGAAGAGAAGAGAAGAGAAGAGAAGAGGCTTTAGAGGTGGTCTAGTCCAACCCCCTGCTCAAGCAGATCACCCTAGGACAGTGACGGCGAACCTATGGCACGCGTGCCACAGGTGGCACGCAGAGCCATATCAGAGGGCACGCGAGCCATTGCCGTAGATCAGCTCCAGCGCACATGCACGTGCTGGCCAGCTGATTTTTGGCTGTCCACGCCCCCCTCCCCTCCCAGGAGTCTCCAGTGGCCCATTTTGAGGTAAGTAAAGGGTTCGCGCAGAGGCTCTGGGAGGGTGTTTCTGGCCTCCGGAGGGCCTCTTGGGGGGGGAGGCCGTTTTCGCCCTCCCCAGGCTCCTAGAAAGCCTCTGGAGCCTGGGGAGAGCGAAAAACGGGCCTTCCAGTCTCACCGGAAGTTGGCAAACAGGCCGTTTCCAGACCTCTGGGGGGGGTGAGGCTCCTAGAAAGCCTCTGGAGCCTGGGGAGAGCGAAAAACGGGCCTTCCAGTCTCACTGGAAGTTGGCAAACAGGCCGTTTCCAGCCTCCAGAGGGCCTCCGGGGGGGGGGAAGGCTGTTTTCGCCCTCCCCAGGCTCCTAGAAAGCCTCTAGAGCCTGGGGAGGGTGAAAAACGGGCCCACCGTGCCATCGTGTGCCAAAAGCGGGAGGAGCACAGGGGGGTTGCACGCACATGCGCAGTGGGGTGGGGCGCATTGAATTATGGGTGTGGGCACGCACACGCATGACCCCCCGCGCTCCCCTCACTTTTGGCACGCGACGGCAAAAAGGTTAGCCATCACTGCCCTATACCATTTCAGACAAGTGGCTGGCCAATATCTTCTTAAAAGTCTTCAGTCATAGAGCACCCACAGCCTCTGAAGGCAAGCCATTCCAGTCAATTGTTCTCACTATTAGGAAATTTCTCCTTAGTTCTAGATTTGTTTTCTCCTTGATTACCGTAGTTTCCATCCATTGCTTCTTGTTCTGCTTTCAGGTGCTTTGGAGAACAGGTTGACCCCCTCTTCTTTGCGGCAGCCCCTCAAATCCTGGAAGACTGTTATCATATCTCCGCTAGTCCTTCTTTTCACTAGACTAGACAAACCCAATTCCTGCAACCATTGTTCATGTGTTTTATCCTCCAGTCCCCTAATCATCTTTGTTGCTCTTCTCTGCACTCTTTCCAGAGTCTCAACATCTTTTTTAATAATATGGTGATCACAACTCAATGCAGTATTCCAAGTGTGGTGTTACTAACACTTTATAAAGTGGTACTAGATCTACACATACTATTACTACTATTACTACTATTAGTTATCATGTACTATTAGTTCTAGTGATACTAGAAATAAAACTATCCTTTTATCATTTTGTAAGCTGTTTAGAGTGGTTTCAACAGTGAAATGGGTGACATATATATTTAATAAATCAAAAGAAAAAATCTCCAGTACTCAGTAAGCCTTCCTGGTATGAGATTCAGATTAACAGAGTTGGAAGGGACCTTGAAGGTCATCTAGTCCAACCCTCTGCCCAAGCAGGAGACCCTACCCCATCTCTAACAAATGGCAGTCCACTCTCTTCTTGAAAGCCTCCAGTGATGAAGCTCCCACAACTTCCGAAGGCAACTTCTGTTCCGTTGGTTGATTGTTCTCACTGTCAGAAAGTTCCTCCTTATTTCTAGGTTGACTGTCTCCTTGATCAGTTTCCCTCTATTATTCCTTGTCTTGCCTTCCGGTGTCTTGTGGTGACCTTGTGCATGCAGTATTCTAGGTGTGGTCTTACAAAGGCTTTATAGAGTGGTATTAGTACCTCCCTTGATCTTGATTGTATCCCTCTGTTAGTGCAACTTAGGATTGCATTGGCTTTTTTTGGCTGCCGCTGCACACTGCTGGCTCATGTTTAGCTGGTTGTCCACTAAGACTCCAAGATCCCTCTCACAGTCACTGCTATTAAGCCTGGTTTCACCCAGTCGATATGTGTAATTTTGGTTTTTCTACTCTGTTTTGTCACACAGTCAACCAGATGTTAATACTGGATTTGGCATTTTTATCCACCTATTGAGTTCTTCCCAAGGACTTGGGATAGGCAAGTATTGATTTTTGGTGGTGTTAGAGGTATTGTCGCAGGATGTAAACTGTTCTGAGTAAAGCTGCCTTTTGCAATTGACTGTGGTGAATTTGTCAGTGCCAATGGTATTGACATGATGCTCCAGTTGTGTTAGAATTGCATTCAAGGTTGTTGTTGTTGTTGTTGTTCTTCTTCTTCTTCTTCTTCTTCTTCTTATTATTATTATTATTATTATTCTTATTATTATTATTATTATTATCATCATCATCATCATCATCATCATCATCATCATCATCATCATCAGAGATCAAAATGTCGGCTCAGTCTGTACACAAAGAAGTTAGATGTGAAGATATGACTGTTGATGAATTATTTAATCCAATCTGCTCTCTTTTCTTGAGATAGGAACTTGGATTCTAAAAGAAGAGATTATTGAAGCATTATAAAAGTCTCTTGATGAATTTCAGCTTGGCAAATATGAATGCTGCAGCAGACTATTTGGAGTATACTACCACCAAAGTTTTCTACAAATACCAAAATTATGCCCAGCTATTCTGAAAGTATCATTTTCTCAGTCATATTCATCATCTGCTGTATTGGAATCCTATTAAATGGAATTGTTATCCGGCTACTTGCCTTCCAAATTAAGAGAAACCCTTTCACCATATTGATTCTTAATTTAGCTATTGCCGACTTTGGGTTCCTTCTATCTATGGCCATATATTGCGCAAATTTATATATACATGTTATACATAAAGGAATTCCCTGGGCCATCGTCTTTTCTCTCTCCAACATTATGTATATCAATGGTCTATTTCTTCTGACAGCCATCAGCATTGACTGATGTGTGGCTGTCCTCTTCCCAATCTGGCATCGCTGTTCCCGGCCAAAATATCTGTCCCCAGCTGTCTCTGCCTTCCTCTGGATCTTCTCTTCCGTCCTAATTGGAATACATTACATTATGCAATATTTGTTTTTATATAATGCCATCTGGAATCTCCATTTGGTTGTGACTGCTGTGCTTTGCCTTCCATTGATCACAACATCTACTCTGATCCTATTCATCAAAATATGTCTTAAATCCCAACAGCTCAAACGTGGAAGACTTTTAGTGATGATCTTAATTACTCTTCTCTGTTTCCTTATTCTTACTGTTCCTTTATATATCTATGTGTTCATTACTAATTTTCTTAAGAAGAAGAATTTTTTTGATGTTACTGAATTGAATTTCTTCTTATGTCCGAGTGCTTCTCTAAACAGCAGCGTTAACCCAGTGATCTATTTCCTGGTTGGGAGAAAGAAACACGTTCAGTCCAGAGAAAGCATCAAGGCCATTTTTCAACGAATCTTCAGGGAAGTTGAAGCTCCTGAAACCAGATAAAAATTTACAGTTTCAAAACCTCTGTAAATAGAAAATTTTCAGCTTTTCTTTAATTCTGGATATCTCCTATGAGTACAAAATTATTGCTACAGAAATAAAGTATAACCAAGTTTTCTTTGCCTCAAAAATGTTATCAAAGTTCATCTTGAAGATTGGGGAAAGATGTGGGAGGCAAGAATTTTCCTTCCAAAGTTTGCCATTAACTCAATCCCACAGTCATTATGTTATGCTATCTTAAACCAACTCCCTGCTGGCTTCCTGCAACCAAAGTCATTGGGGAAGCTGGCAGGAAGTTGCATGTCCCAGGCATTCAGGTGAGAAAGTGGCTGCTGCCAGGGGAGGAAGTGAGGGGTGTGAGGGAGTTGGGGAGGGTGAGCAAGTGACAAACAGCAGTGTGGGACTTTGTAGGAACATGTGAAAGAGGGTCAAGGATGGTGTGGAGGGGTGTCTGAGTAACTGGGATGGCACAAGTGCAGATGGGCTGGGGGAGAGTGCATGGGGGGGGGAGAGACTTACCCCAGCAACCTGTGACCTTCCCTGCCAAGTTCCCCATTGACTCTCTGGGCAAACCAGCAGGAAAGGTTGAAAATGGGGATCATAAGTGCAAACAGGTTGCCACCAAGAGAGCCCTCGTGTGAACCATGGGGGTGCTGGCATGGCTAGAACTCCAAAAAGGGGTTATAGTAACACTATCATAACTTTAAATGGTCCCTGAAAAAATGGTCATAGGTCAAGGATGACCTGTATTTCCAGTTTCATGGAAAAATCTGCAAAAAAATAACAATAATAAATTAAAAAAAATCAGGGAACAACTTATGGAATTGTTGTTCTCATTTATATCAGAGGCTGTTTTGCTATGTTTGGAAACAACAGTATTCCTGCTCTGCTACAGCATAGACCGAATATGTTGCATCTTTCATTCTGAATCTCTGAGATAAACTGACTGAGTTTACGCTATCAATAAATATTCCTTCCTATTTCTGTTTACACCCAGCACTCTTCCAATTAATCTTGAAATCCAGATCAGAGGAAGCCTGGGACTCATCAGAAGGCACACAGTCTCTCAGGTGAAGGGAACAATTTTGGTTTAGCAGTTCCCAAGCTGTATATGTTGGGTCCCTCATCCCCTTCTTCCAGTTTTTTTTCTGACATAGAGGTTGGTGCAGAGGAAAGTGCAGATAGGTGGCCAAGCACTAAGATAGCAGTCATGTGAACCATGGGGAGGCTGGCGTAACCAGAACTCCGGACAGGTTGTAGTAACACTGTCATAATTTTGAATGGTCGCTGAAAGAATGGCCATAGTTCAAGGATGACCTGTATTTCTAGGCTCATGGTGTTCTGACCTAGGCTTCTGGATAAATAATAAAGCACAAACGGAGTCCCAAAAACCTCTTTTTATTTTAACGGCTGTGAATTATGTTCATTCCCAGCCGTAATAAGTCCCAAACAATGTTAATTAGTCCGACAGAAGTCTTTCGGAAAAAGGCTGATATCACCAACCTTTATCTCTCTTGACACGCTGCCAAAGACCTAATTGGCAAGGAGCTTTGCAAGGCCAAACAGAAACACGGAGTCAGAATTGAAATGCTGAGACACCAATTGAACAAAGTTGCTTCCTGCAAGGAGCACATCCATTTGCTCCACTTTTATATCCTATGAGAGGGGCCAATCATCTCCAAGCCTTACTCCCAAGTAGTCTTTTCCTCTGTAACTGTTCTTGCCTTCTGGCAGCTCTGCGCATGCGCGCATTGGGAACAGGCTCCCCCTGTTCCTCTGCCTCGCTCATGTCAGCCTCTGGAGGTTCTGGACTCAGCACAGACCTCCCAGGTGGCCCGGGCTGGATCTCTGCCTCTGGCACCGAGCCTTCTCCAGACTCCAGGCCTGGCCCATGTTCCTCCCCAGCCTCCTCGCTGTTCGACTCTGCTGCCAGCTCCGCAGGCCGCTGGTGGACCACAACACATGGGGGGGAAAAAACCCTGCAAACAAATCAGAGAAAGACTTATGGAATCGCCAGTTTCATTCATACCCGAGGCTGTTCTGCAATATCTGGCAGCAACAATATTCTCGCTCTGCTACAGGATAGAACGAATATGTTTTATCTTTCATTCTGAATCTCTGAGATAAACTGACTGAGTTTACGTTATCAATGAATATTGTGGTTCCTTCCTATTTCTGTTTACTGCCAGCACTCTTCCAGTTAATCTCTAAATCCATATTACAGTGAGCCCATATGCCCCTCCCAGTTCAGCTACTTAAAAAAATTACCTGGAAGTTTATTTGTTAATGATCAGAAAAGATAAAAACTGCTAGTTTGGAAAAAAAAGGGATGAATAATAGGCAAAAGCAGAAAAAGACATAAAAATCAGGCCATAAATTATTCCTGAAAATGTGGAGGTGGAGGAAGAATTAAATCTATATACTTCCCAATGCCTCTGGACAGTTCAAAAATGAGAACCTGAAAAGGAATAACAGAATATTCAACAGAATAATAGAGTTGGAAGGGACCTTGGAGATCTTCTAATCCACACACACACACACACACACACACACACACACACACACACGCTCAGACAGGAAACTGTATAACATTTCAGACAAATAATTCCATAAAAGAATAAGAATAAAAAAGAATCCCTCTGTTAATGCAGTTTAGGATTGCATTGGCTTTTTTGGCTGTCGCTGCAAACTGCTGGCTCATGTTTAGCTGGATGTCCACTAGGATTCCAAGATCCCTATCACAGTCACTGCTATTAAGCCTAGTTTAACCCAGTTTATACTGTATGTATACTTTTAGTTTTTCTTACCTAAGTGTAGGACTTTACTTTTCTCTACATTGAATTTCATTTTGTTAGATATGGCCCAGTGTTCAAGTCTGTCAAGACCCATCTGGATCCTGAGCCTATCTTCTAGGGTGTTAGCTATTCCTGCCAGCTTAGTATCATCTGCAAATTTGGTAAGTTCCCCTTCTATTCACTCATCTAAGTCGTTTATGAAGAGTACTGGGCCTAAGATGGAACCTTGTACTTACTTCCCTCCATGTAGACGTAGCACCATTAAGGACTACTCGTTGAGTACGATTTGTCAGCCAGTTGTGGATCCGTCTGGTGGTGAGGTTGTCTACCCCACTTTTCTCGAGCTTATGAAGAAGTAGTTTGTGGGCTAATTCTATTCTATTCTATTCTATTCTATTCTATTCTATTCTATTCTCCTATTCTATTCAAGTTATACGGTTTACCAGAACTTTGGAAATCACATTGTATGATAATCAACAAGGATGGTCCCAGAGGAAGTGGCCTCTGTCTGTTCCAGCTTTAAATCATAATCAATGATTATGAAATTATGTATAATAGTCAGAGAATGGAGAAAGAAAATAGGACACCAGATGAACTTTCTTCTGTACCATGTTGGCAGGCCTGAATACAAAAATTATTACAGAAATAATTTTGCAGAAGGGGACTCAACACACACAGTTTGTGAATTGCCAAACCATCATTGTTCCCTTCACCTGAGAGATGTTGTACCTTCTGATGAGTAACAGAATAGCAGAGTTGGAAGGCACTTTGGAGATCTTCTAGTCCAACCCCCTGCTCAAGCAGGAAACCCTATAACGTTTCAAAGTGATGGTGGTCCAATCGTTTCTTAAAAACCTTCAGTGTTAGAGCACCCACAAGTTCTGGAGTTTGCAAGTCTTTCCGCTTATTAATTGTGGAATGAAGAATTATTTTCATCTCAAAGATGTCAGTCTGAAGCCACTTGTCTTGGGGTCTTTGGCCTGCCACACTTTATGCTATTTTAAAATGTATTCTTTGTTATGGGAATTTGGGAGGGGTCATTGTATGACGGATGTCTGCATGCAGCCATAACAAATTCCTTCTAGATTGTCAAGGTCATCCTTTGTCCTGCACCTGCACGGAAGCAGATGGGAGTAGCTGCCAAGTTGGCAGATGAAGATTGGTTCACGTGATGGACTTGAGGGTGTGAGACAAGGGCTTGAACTTTCAACTGGGTGGAGAAACCCCTGGGACTTCAGATTCGGGTTTCTCCCAGATGTGCCAACATGGCTCTGTTAATAAATTGGAACTTTGAGGAATACTTTGCCTCGGACTCTGATTTAAAATTGGATGCTATTTGGAACCCTGACAAGAGAGGCCCTTGTGTCCCAATAAATCTAGACCCTTAAATTAGCACTTTGATCTTCATGAACCAAAGTGTAGGAATACTATAAAGAAAGAGGCATTTGCAACATGTTTAGCATGAAAATGAGAGGCTTATGAGCAGAAGTTCATCACAAAACTTACTCAGATGACAAAACCAGTCCAATTGAAATAAAAAATAATTTCCCTTTTCTTTCTTTCTAACCTTTGCCTAGGTTCATGGGAAGTCTCCTTCTACATTCATAGTTGATTATTATTGTGCAAAGACAAGAATGATATCTTCTTATCAGTTGATGTTCACACAATGTCTAGTTGCATAAAACTTTTTGCAAGATCCGCTTTTTGTCCCGGAACTGATATGCAAAATCTGCAAAGATCTGCTTATCATTGCTTGCTACTCTGACATTAAATACTATGAGTTATCAAACAACACATGTGACAGTTTCTCCTTGATATGTGAAATTTTGGACATAGTTGACAAAGCATAGTATGGGTGGAGCCTATTGTTCTTCATACGCTGAAGTACAGTTGAACAGGGCTTCAAACACATCACATTTTCTCTGCAGCTTCTTCTGCTTTGACCATCATCGGTCCTTCCACCCATTAATAACATGAGATATTAATCTTCTTCTCACCAACTTTGAAGACCTTGGACCAATAGGTAAGAATAGGCAAGAGTCCCTTGGGAGTTGGGCGGCATAGAAATACAATAAATAATACAATAAATAATAATAAAAGAGGTTTTGAAGAACTAATCTAATTTAGGCATAAGAAAATGCAATAGTATTTGATCCCTAAGCTAGTAATTTCTGCACCTGATTTTTTGTATCAGTTTTTTGTGATATTTATATGTTGAGAGTTACCTAAAATTTGATCATTTTTTCTGTAATGCTGTCAATCAAAACAAATCATCTTGCAAATATCTCACAAGCAATTCAATTATCTGAAACCCCAATTTTAACAGTCCTGATGTAATGATGACAGTTGCTCCAAGAGTTCTCTTTTTAGCTCATTCAACTTTATTTTTCAACTACTTTGCTGGTTTATTTTTGTGACAAAAGTTCTGTCTTCATAACTGTGTAGGGTCTCTCTAGATCAGGGGTGGGTTCTACTTACCTTCCCTACTGGTTCTGATTGTGATGGAAGTGTGCGTTTTGCGCGCGCACGCTAGCTTCGCTCATGCGTGCGCGCACCCATCGCGTCGTGCAAAATACACGGAAATGACCCTCTGCACATGCGCAGAAGCCTTTGCACATGGGCAGAAGGTATTTCTGCAAGCAACGGTGACCAGAGGACCAGTTCGGGAGCGTGGACACCCGGTCATCGCTGCCAGTTCGGCGAGCGGTGGTAAATTTCCGCTACCGGTTCTAAAGAACCGGTCCGAACCAGCAGCAACCCACCTCTGCTCTAGATGCATTCTTCAGATCTTCCTCCCCTTTGCCCACCCTCAAGGCACCATGGCACAATCATACCACAGTTACAATATTGGGGGGGGGGAGAAACATGTATGGTGGAATTATCTAGATGGTAGTGTTTTATGAATAACACATCTAACAAGGGTATATTAGATGCAACAGTGTCATGGTAGCAACAATTTGATTCACATGTTTACAAATGTGCATTCACTTCACTGCTGCTCCTTGTAGCATCTGTTTGTATATGATACCAAATACACTTAAAAACACTTCACAAACACATGGAGGCTGAGACATACCAATAGCATACATAATTCCACTTGTTTGTTTGTTTGTTTGTTTGTTTGCTTGCTTGCTTGCTTGCTTGCTTGCTTGCTTGCTTGCTTGCTTGCTGGCTGGCTGGCTGGCTGGCTGGCTTGCTTGCTTGCTTGCTTGAGTTTTAATGCATTTGTTTTAAAAACAAACAAACAGGTTTTGGTGTCTTGGTTGAGGGAAGGTCTGGGAGGTTGTATGTTGTGTGCTTTTTTTGGGGTATGTGTGGATTTTTATTGCTCATGGATTAGGGATTATGAGAATGTTGGAGGCGTAAGGGCTCACAGTTGATACTTCTGAGAAATAAACATCTAGCATATGGAATGGATTCAGTGGTTGTGGTGCCATTTAGACATTGAACAACTGCCAACATACTGTATATGTTTACTTATAATTATTTTGAGATGCCATTGAAATGGGATCATTTTAAATTCAACCCCTATTTCTTGGGGTTTGAACTCTCATGATACCTGGGTGAACCGTGACAAGCAATTTGTCCCTTTGTCGAGTCCTTCCCAAAGACCTGGGATAGTCAGATGTTGATGTTTGATGGTGTTAAAGGTATTGTCGCAGGATGTAAACTGTTCTGAGTAAAGCTGCCTTTTGCAATTGACTGATGGTGAATTTGTCAGTGCCAATGGGGTTCAAGCTCCAGTTGTCCCAAAGGTGCTTTTTTCAGGAGGCAACTGGACTTTCTTGTTTTTTCTTTTGAAGACGTTTTGCTTCTCATCCAAGAAGCTTCTTCAGCTCTGGATGGATGGTGGGGAATGGAAAGATTGATACTCCTTGCAGACAGCTGGTCATTTGTATCCTTTTAGTGAGTCGTTGAGGCCACTTGGAGATTTATCTGCATCCTCAGGGTCAACTGAGTATTGCTCCTGGTTCCTGTAGTCTGCATTTTTTTTCTGGAAATCCATTCCTACTCCCACACCATTCCAGTCATCCAGGTCATGGTTGTCCCAAATGTGCTTTTTTCAGGAGACAACTGGACTTTCTTGTTTTTTTCTTTTGAAGACGTTTCACTTCTCATCCAAGAAGCTTCTTCAGCTTCTTCAGCTCCAGTTGTTTTAGGATTGAACCCAAGGTGTCTATTACTATTGATATTACCTTTGCTTTCTTTTGCCACAGTTGTTTTATTTCTATTTGCAGGTCTTTGCATTGTGTAACCAGTCTGTGCAACCTTTTTGCAGCAGCTAACCTGGTGATCGACTGTTTCTTCAGCTCCTTTGTAGAGACAGCACTTGCCATGTGTTGCAGTTCTGGATTTGCATGCATCTGTTCTTAAGGCTTGATCTCGTGCAGCCAAAATTAGCCCCTCTGGGTAATGTCGATGATGATATTATCCATTCAATTATGTCTGACTCTTGGCATGGGCCAGGTCTCTCCACATCTTCCAATCTTGCACTACAGCTTTGAGTTTTTTTGTGCTCTGGCTGGTGTCAGCTTTGATGGTGTCCAGCCATCATATTCTTTGGCAGCCTGCTTTCCTTTTACTGCTAACTCTTCCCAACATAATTGCTTTCGTCGGTGAATTCCCCCACATGACATGGCCAACTAGTTCAGTCCTACCAGTTGCAATCTATCATATTTACCATTTTTTCTGGAAATCTTGTAAGAAAGGACTGCCTGCAGGGATCAATATAGCTTGAAAACACATTGAAGGAAACATATCTCTGACCTACAGTAGCTTGGATAAATGCACGGAGAAAAGCCTCTTGATAGCAGTCTTCCAATATTTCAGAGAGGCAGAGAGGAAGGGATCAAGCTATTTTCCAAAGCACCTGAAAGCCAGACAAGGAATAATGGATGGAAACTGATCAAGGAGAGATTCAACCTAAAAATAAGGAGGAACTTTCTGACAGTGAGAACAATCAAACAATGGAACAGAAGTTGCCTTCGGAAGTTGTGGGAGCTTCATCACTTGAGACTTTCAAGAAGAGATTGGACTGCCATTTGTCTGAATGGTGTAGGGTCTCCTGCTTGGGCAGGGGGTTGGACTAGATGACCTACAAGGTCCCTTCCAACTCTGTTACTCTGTTAATCTGTTACTTCTTTGAATTCTTTTGTACTCTGACTGGTGTCAGCTTTGATGGTATTCAGCCATTGTAATCAGTCTGTGCAATCTTCAAACAACGATCCCCTGTTGTCTTCAGCCTCTTTGCAAAGGCGGCACTTGTTGTCTGTTGTTATCTTCTCAATTCTAGCTTTGTATGCATTTGTTTTTAAGGCTTGATCTCATGCAGCCAGAATTAGTCCCTCTATCACTTTCCTCAACTTTCCTGCTCTTAGCCGTTGCCAGATCTTGTTATGATCTGCTTTGCTTGATAGTTTTTTATTTATTTATTTACTGGCCATTTACTGCTTTTCTTGCCAAGCCTTTGGTTTCTCCAGTGCTCAGTAAGCCTTTCTGGTATATTATTTTGTCACAGAGTGCCAGGTGTTCAGTCTGGGTTAGGCATTTTTATCTACCCATTGAGTCCTTTCCAAGGATCTGGGATAGGCAGATATTGATGTTTGTTGGTACTAGAACAGGGTTGTCAAACTTGATTTCATTGAGGGCTGCATCAGGGTTGTGTTTGACCTTGGGGGGCCAGGGTGGGTGTGGCCAGCTCAACGTCACTTGTGTCGGAGGCGCCTGGGGTGGCCCGAGCGCTCTGCCAGTGAAAACAGGCTCCCGAGCTCTGTTTTCAGCTGTGACGGCTTCCTGCAATCCTCTGCCAGTGAAAATGGAGCTCAGGAGAGCTGCCCATGGCCCTCATGAGTTCAGTTTTTGGCTGTGATGGCCTCCTGCAACCCTCTGCCAGCGAAAACGGAGCTCCCTCCTGAGCTCCGTTTTCACTGGCAGAGGCACTGCGGGCTGGTCCTTTGCTGTTTCCAGGGCATCCCTGCAGGCCAGATCTAAGCACCCCATGGGCCGGATCTGTCCCCCGGGCCTTGAGTTTGACACCCCTGTACTAGAGGTATTGTTGCAAGATGTAGGCTGTTCCGAACAAAGCTGCCTTTTGCAATTGACAGATGGTGAATTTGTCAATGCCATTGGCGTTGTGGTGCTCTGGTTATTTTAGAATTGCACTACTACTACTACTACTATTACTACTACTACTATATACTTTATTCATTAAACATGAAACTCAGTCTATTATTATTATTATTATTATTATTATTATTATTATTATTATTATTAT
>QLTV01001184.1:344279-357222 GCA_003457575.1 Thermophis baileyi | reverse complement strand
AATTTCAAAAATAATAATGGAAACTGTAAAAAAAGGTTCAGAGAAACTCTTTTACTAGATATTACTTATTGCTCTCGTCTCTATTTCATCAAGCACAAAATCTGGAGATTCACCAAAACTTATATGTAACTTGGAGACCCTTAGAATGGTGGCTAGATAACAGAAGTAGAAATTAGAAGATAAAAGATTACTACTAGGTATAAGTAAATAATGAAAGATCATGATTATATTTGTAAACAATATATTATTATTATTATTATTATTACTATTACTATTATTATTATTATTATTATTATTATTATTAATCAGATGTCCAAAAGTTGGCTCAGCCTGTACACAAAGATGTTTAGATATGACAATATGACAATTATTGATGAATTATTTAATCCAATTTGCTCTTTTTTCTTCTTCAAATAGGAACTTCCATTCTAAAAGAAGAGATTATTGGAGCATTATAAAAGTCTCTTGATGAATTACAATCTGGCAAACATGAATGCCATAGAAGAGTATCTGGACTATAATACTACCAACTATTTCTACGAATATCCAATTATGTCAGATTATTCTGAAATCATCATTTTCTCAGTGGTATTCATCATCTGCTGTATTGGAGTCCCATTAAATGGAATTGTTATCTGGCTACTTGGCTTCCAAATTAAGAGAAATCCTTTCACCATATTGATTCTTAATTTAGCTATTGCCGACTTTGGGTTTCTCATATTTATGACTATATTTTGCATTGAAATTTTTATACGTTTTTTACAGCCAGGAATTCTCTGGCATATCCTCTTTTCTCTCTTCAATGTTACATATATCAACGGTCTCTTTCTTCTGACAGCCATCAGCATAGACCGGTGTGTTGCTGTCCTTTTCCCAATCTGGCATCGCTGTTCCCGGCCAAAATATTTGTCCTCTGCTGTCTGTGTCTTCCTCTGGATCTTCTCTTTCCTCCTGGGTGGAATACATTACATTATTCAATATTTGTTTTTATATAATGCCATCTGGAATCTCCATTTGGTTGTGACGGCTGTGGTTTGCCTTCCGTTGATCACAATCTCTACCGTGATCCTATTCATCAAAATATGTCTTAAATCCAAACAGATCAAACGTGGAAGACTTTTAGTGATGATCTTAATTACTCTTCTCTGTTTCCTTATTCTTACTCTTCCGTTATATATCTATGTGTATGTTACTCATTTTCTTAAGAAGAAGAATTTGTTTGATGTTAATGAACTGGATTACTACTTAAGTCCGAGTGCTTCCCTAAATAGCAGCGTTAATCCAGTGATCTATTTCCTGGTTGGGAGAAAGAAACGAGCTTGGACGAGGGAGAACATCAAGGTCATTTTTCAAAGAGTCTTCAGAGAAGATGAAGCTCCTGAAACCAGATAAAAATTTATAAACAGTTTCAAAACCTCTGTAAATGCAATATTTTAGCTTTTCTTTAATGCTGGATACCTTTTATGAATACAAAACTGTGGTGTTGTGTTGTTTTTTGTTTTTTGTTTTTGCTACAGAAATAAAGAATAACAAAGTTTTGGTTGCCTCAAAAAAAAAAAAAAGCTATCAGAGTTAATTTTGAAGATTGGGGAAAGTTGTGGGAAACAAGAGTTTTTCCTCCAAAGTTTGCCATTAACAGAATCCCACAGTCATTTGATGTGGCAACTCCCTGCTGGCTTCCCGCAACCAAGGTCAGTGGGGAAGCTGGCAGGATTCTGCAAGTACAATGCCAAATAAGAACGAAGGATTAAAGATAGCAAACAAGACAGGAACAGAAACACCCAAATGCCGAAAACCTAAAAGAGGTCTTTCATCACACACACACACACACACACACACACACACACAATAAAACATTAAAATGAAATAATAAACAACAAGAAGAAAAGAATAAAACAAATGAACAAATAAAAAATAAATCCAATTTGGGTTGATGACCGGGACCAGAGGTTCTGTCTTCCGAGTTTTCAGACTCATGCTGGAGCCCATCCCTGGGGAACTTCTCTCTAGCACAGGGAGGTCAAACTGGATTTCTTCGAGGGCCGGATCAGCATTGTAGTTCTCCTCTGCGGGCCGGGGGGAGGGGCAGGGATGCGGGTAGACAGGACAGACACCTTCTGCAGCACCCTGCCGGCCAAAATGGGGCACGGGGAGCCATGTGTGCCCCTCCACGGCCCATTTTCGGTCACCACGGTCTCCTGCAGCACTCTCCTGGCCAAAAACAGGCCATGGGGGCCCTACAATATTGATATTTCCAGGCCGGCCCTGCAGGCCAGATCTAGCAATAGCAATAGCACTTATATACCGCTTTACAGTGCTTTACAGCCCTCTCTAAGCAGTTCACAGAGTCAGCATATTGCCCCCAACAATCTGGGTCCTCATTTTACCCACCTCGGAAGGAAGGATGGAAGGCTGAGTCAACCTTGAGCCTGGTGAGATTTGAACCGCCGAACTGCAGCTAGCAGTCAGCTGAAGTAGCCTGCAGTACTGCACTCTAACCATTGCGCCACCTCGGCTCTAGGCCGAGGATCTAAGCACCCCATGGGATAGATCCCCCCGCAGGCCTTGAGTTTGACACCCCTGCTCTAGCATAAACTAGGAATTTGCATTATGTTATATCTTGGAGATGAGAGATAAGACATCTGGATGAGAAATTCATTATCAGGTTTTGTAGATAAGAGGTCCTGTGTCATGGATATATATATATATATAATGCACTTTTCATGCTAACTTCCTGGATTCCTGGCAAGTCTCCTCCTCTTTGTTGACAGTCGCATGATTATCTGATTAATCATGATTTTCTGACGAAGCCAATGATCACATCTTGGTGTCACATAGGCAAGGCACAGAGGGTGTGTGCATTTTTTAGACACACTTTTTCATGCCGGAAGAGAAAGTGATCCATGTTTTCTGTAAGAGATTGATCCTCACTTGCTATGAATCAGTGGTGGGATTCAATTTTTTTTACTACCGGTTCTGTGGGCGTGGTGTGGTGGGTGTGGTGTGGTGTGGTGTGGTGTGGTGTGGCTTGGTGGGCATGGCAGGGGAAGGATATTGTAAAATCCCCATTCCCTCCCGATCAGCTGGGAATCAGGAGGCAGAGAATAGATGGGGGTGGGGCCAGTCAGAGGTAGTATTTACCGGTTCTCCAAACTACTCAAAATTTCCACTACCAGTTCTCCAGAACTGGTCAGAACCTGCTGAATAACACCTCTGGCTATGATGACGCTGAATCTTTTGACTTTTATAAAAATAGAATAGAATTCTTTATTGGCCAAATGAGATTGGACACACAAGGAATTTGTCTTCGGTGCATAAGCTCTCAGTGTACATGAAAAAAAACATTCATCAAGAATCATAAGATACAACACTTAGTGATAGTCATGGGATACTAAATAAGCAATCAAATCATACTAGGAAACTAAATAAAACAATATAAATTGTAAAGATACAAGCAACATGGTTATAGACATAAGTGAGAGGAGATAGGTAATAGGAAGGATGAGAAGAATAATAGTAATACAGTCTTAGTAATTAATTTGACAGTGTTGTGGGAATTAGTTGTTTAGCAGAGTGATGGCTGTTGATTATCCTGCAAAAAGGAGAACCAAATCTTATCATTTGATGTTCACACTGATTAGGCAAAACACAGAATAAATATAGGTGTTTGAGACTTTTAGCAAGATCTGCTTCCTCATCCCCAAACAGAAAGAATATTTTCTTCAAAAGATCTGCTTACGATTGCCTGATACTCTGACATTTAATCCTCTAAATTGCTCAACAATACACCTGACAGGTTCTCCTTGATGTCCAACAAGACTTAATACCCATCATATTTTCTCTACAACTTGTTCTGTTTTGGCCATTGTCAGTGGCTAAATTGACTGTAGCAGTCAATTACATGACATAGTAAACTTCTTATCAAATCTGAAGACCCTGGACCAGTTGCTTCAGAAAGGTAAAACATTTGGTACATCTTAGACCAGTGGTGGCTAAACTTTTCGGCACCGAGTGCCAAAACAGCAGTGGGCACAAACATTTTCGGCAGTGAGTGCCAAAGCGCGCATGCCAGAAACCAGAAAATCACATGATTTTGATCTTCCGGTTCCTGGCGCACATGCGCGCCCGGACACCAGCTGTCCAGCACGCATGCGCCAACTCCTCTTGGCCTTTCGGGGTCCTTCTGCCCCCTGCCCACCCCCCTGGTCCCCGTTGGGGTGGCGGAACATCCTGGCCAGCTGCCCAGCCAGGAAACCCTACCCCACTGCCCCGTTTGCCTGACAGGGAGAGGAATGTTGCCTCCCTCCGCTGGAAAGCCGGAGCCCCTTCCCATCCTTGGAGGTAAGGGACGTCGGTGTTCCCAGGGCTCAGGTTGGGAGGTCAGCAGGTGGGAGAGCTTTGCCCAAACTCTAGCAGGGATGAAGCACCGCCCCCAGCCTGCCACAGAGAACAAGCCACCACAGCCCGCCCCCTTCCCAGTCGCTTCCTGGCTGGTGTGCCTCTTACCCCTCAGCGGCCAATGTAATCTCCATGCTGCGCTCTCCTGCAGCCCTCCTGGGGCAGCGCGGCTCCTCCTCCTTTTCCTCCAGCATCCCGGCTGGAAGTGGCAGCGCGGCAACTGCCGCTGTCCCCTCGCAGCGGCAGGAGCAGCAGTTGGGGCAGCCGGCTGCCCAGCCAGCAAACCCTGCCCCGTGCGCCCGAGCTGGCCAGGCACTTCAGACCGCGGATGCGCATCAGTGCCCCGGGCTGGAGGTCTAGGGCTGTGCAAAAAGCCCACTCGGGCGGGGAGGGAGTGAAGCCCTGGCCCGCCCATCCTGGCTGGCAGCTCTGCTCCCCTTGCTCTTGCTCCCCTTGTGGGTTCCGGTGCGCGCATGTGCACTGGCCAGCTGGTCTTCGCATGCACGGGAATGCCAGAAACTGAAAGACCAGCTGCCCAGTGCGCATGCGCACACTGGGAAGATGATATTGCGTGCACATGCGCACTGGGTGGCTGCTCTTTTGGTTTCTGGCACTCCTGCATGCGTGAAGACCAGCTGGCCGGCGTGCCGGAACCCGGAAGAGCAACGGGTAACAGCTCCGCGTGCCTGAAGAAATGGCTCTGTGTGCCACTTCCAGCACGCGTGCCATAGGTTCGCCATCATGGTCTTAGACCAATGCAATAATATTCGTCTGCTTAACTAGTATTTTCTGCTCATGATTTTTCACATCAAAATATTTTGTGACATTTATATGCTGATAGTTATCTAAATCTCAATTGTCTTTTTCTGGAAAAATTTCCCAATGTAATCCCAAAGGTGCTTTTCAAAAGGCAACTGGACTTTCTTGTTTTTTTCCTTGAAAATATTTTGCTTCTCATCCAAGAAGCTTCTTCAGTTCTGACTGAGTGGTGGAGAACAGAAGGATTTACATTCTTTGCAGTCATCTGGTTGTTAGCACTTTGAAGGTTGGTCCTTAGCTCTCTGAGAGTCATTCAGTCCACTTGGAGATTCATCTATAAACTCAGGGTTACTTGAATCAGAGTGCAAATGGTGTGGAGCCTTCTTGGGACTGCTGAAAGGACTGTGTTGTAGACAAGAGATAGGTTTTAACATTAACAGAGTTGGAAGGGGCCTTGTAGGTCATCTAGTCCAACCCCCTGCTCAAGCAGGAGACCCTACACCATTTCTGACAAATGGCAGTCCAATCTCTTCTTGAAAGCCCTCAGTGATGAAGCTCCCACAACTTCTGAAGGCAATCTGTTGGTTGATTGCTGGCACTGTCAGAAAATTTCTCCTTATTTCCAGGTTGAACCTCTCCTTGATCAGTTTCCATCCATTATTCCTTGTCTGGCCTTCAGGTGCTTTGGAGAAGATCTTAAAGATCTTAAAGATCTCCAGTAATGAAGCACTTACAAATTCTGACAGCAACTAGTTCCACTAGTGAATTGTTCTCACTGTTAGGAAGTCTCTCCTTAATTCCAGGTTGCTTCTCTCCTTCATTAAGTTTCCATCCATTGTTTCTTGTCTTGCCTTCTGGTGCTTTGGATAGAAAACTCAAACTTTTGTCATTCTCTGTACCTGGGTCTCCCTGTCCCTACGAAAGAGACAGAAGAGGGATATACTCAAGAAATTTTATAAATTTAAATTTCAGCAATTAAGTATACTTTGCACTATTTCTGTCTTGGGATTGGATCTCTCTGATAATCCAACTTCAACTCATTTTGAGAATTTATTTCTCGTTCTTTTCAGCTTTCTGTGAGACCACAGCAGAGCTACCATTTTTCTTAGAATACCTGTAACTTGGCAAGTATGTAAACTGGCCTTTTTTTACTGGGTGCATTTTTGGGACTTTCTTCCATATAGCCACACCCAAGATACCATGGCACAATTTTATCATAGTTACAATTTTGGGAAAACATGATCAAACCTCAGCCGGGAATATAAGATGTAAGAACGGTAGGTTGGCAAGGTAGCAGTTTGATACACATTTTTACAAACCATAATCCAACACAAAGCTGCTGCATGTATATATTTCCAAACTGTACAGTATGTAAGAAAAATAAAAACATAACAAGAACATAAATGCATGGAGATGTGAATAGCATGCATATTGTTTGTTTGTTTGTTTGCTTTTATTTATTTCATTTGTCTTATTAGATCACTGGAAGTTTTGGAGGATCTAGTAATGAGGTCTGGGGAGATTTCCCAATTTTTGGGTGTTGGGAAAGTTGCATTTTTATGCATCACTGTAGGAAGCTATGCTCTCCTCCTGGACTTGACATTATGAGAATGCTGGAAATGTAAATATTCACAGATCTCAGAATAAGTAAGATGTTTGGCAGATCTAAACTAACATAATCATGTACAATTGCACTAATGTTTGTCCACTTAATTAGTAATTTATGTATCTGTTTTTGATTTTTTATATCAAAATCTTGTAATTTTTATATGTAGTCACATTTTTATTGGTAAATTGATTTTCTGATGGATTTGGGATTATGAGAGTGGAGGAAATGAAATGGATCTTAGTTGATAATTCTGAGAAATGCAAATCTAACGTATGAAGTGGCTTTAGTGATTGTGGTGTAATTCAGACATTGAACAACTGCCTATTTACATGCTAAACTTTAATCATGATAAGATGTAATTGTAATCGTACAATGATAAACTCTACCATTATTTCCGGGGATTTGAACACTCTCTATTTCTGGGTAAATTTTGACAAGTTAATCTGAAGAATCTTTTTTTATGAATTATAAAGAAAGGGACAGATAGGGGCCCCCACCAATTTAGGCAGGAAGGACTTCAGTTGGAAGCAAATGTCCATCAATCTAACTGAATGCATTTGCTCTGCTTGTTCAGCCCTGTTTGATATTCTTAGCATTCTTCAGGTGGGACAAAATAACTAGAATATCTGCAAGGGGTATATTAATAAGATTGAACAGAAAAAATGGGTGGAGCGTTAAAGCGATTCCTCATCACAAAGAAGCCTTCATCAAAGAATGTCTTGAAAACTGTAAAATTAGGCATAAAAACCACATTTGTGGACAGTAGAAGCATTTACCCCCACACACACACTTTGTGGTTAGTATACAGTATATATGCAGTATTGCAGGCTGACTCTGCCCAAAGCTAGGAGTTAGATTCTGATGGTGCTCAAGGTTGACTCAGCCTTCCATCCTTCCAAGGTGGGTAAAAATGAGGACCCAGATTGTTGGGGGCAAGAGGCTGACTCTGTGAACCGCTTAGAGAGGGCTGTAAAGCACTGTGAAGCGGTATATGTCTAAGTGCCATTGCTATTAATGTATTTTAGTTGGTTGCACAGTCAGATATTGAGACTGAATTTGGCATTGACCTGGGATAGCAATAGCACTTAGACTATAGATAGTGATTTTGTCAATGCCGATGCTATCTCAGTTGTGTCCACATATTTCGGGGTTACACTGGTGGTTAATTACTATTAATTGATAACCGAGTTGGAAGGGACCTTGGAGGTCTTCTAGTCCAACCCCCTGCTCAAGCAGAGCTTCTATACCATTTCAGACAAATGGTTGTCCAATTTCTTCTTTAAAACCTCCAGTGTTGGAGCACCCACAACTTCTGAAGGCAAGCCATTCCACTGATTCATTGTTCTTATTATCAGGAAATTTCTCCCTAGTTCTAGGTTGCTTTTGTCCTTGATGAATTTCCATCCATTGCTTCTTGTCCTGTCTTCAGATGCTTTGGAGAATGTTGACCCCACCCCCCTGTTTGTGGCAGCTCCTTAGATGTTGGAACACTGCTATCATGTCACCTCCAGTCTTTCTTTTCATTAAATGAGACATACTCAATTCCTGCAACCCTTCTTCATATGTTTAAGCCTCCACTCCCCTAATCATCTTTGTTGCTCTTCTCTGCACTCTTTCTAGAGTCTCAACATCTTTTTTTTATATTGTGGAGACCAAACCTGGATGCAATATTCCAAGTGTAAAGTAAAGTCCTACACTTAGGTAAAAAAAACCCAAAAGTATACAGTAAACTGGGTGAAACCAGGCTTAATAGCAGTGACTGTGAGAGGGATCTTGGAGTCCTAGTGGACAACCAGCTAAACATGAGCCAGCAGTGTGCAGCAGCAGCCAAAAAAGCCAATGCAATCCTAAGTTGCATTAACAGAGGGATACAATCTAGATCAAGTGAGGTACTAGTACCACTCTATAAAGCCTTGGTAAGACCACACCTAGAATACCGTATCCAGTTTTGGTCACCACACTATAAAACAGATATTGAGAATCTAGAAAAAGTGCAGAGGAGAGCAACCAGGGTGATCAGGGGACTGAAGACTAAAACATATGGTTGCAGGAACTGTGCATGGATAGTCTAGCGAAGAGAAGGACCAGGGGAGACATGATAGCAGTGTTCCAGTATTTGAAGGGCTGCCGCAGAGAGGAAGGGGTCAAGCTATTCTCCAAAGCACCTGAAGGTCAGACAAGGAATAATGGATGGAAACTGATCAAGGAGAGATTCAACCTAGAAATAAGGAGGAACTTTCTGACAGTGAGAACAATCAACCAATGGAACAGGAGTTGCCTTCGGAAGTTGCCGGAACTTCATCACTTGAGACTTTCAAGAAGAGATTGGACTGCCATTTGTCAGAAATGGTGTAGGGTCTCCTGCTTGAGCAGGGGGTTGGACTAGATGATCTACAAGGTCCCTTCCAACTCTGTTAATCTATTAAATCTGTTAAAAGTATGATATTACCAAGGCATTATAAAGTGGTATTAACTTTACATTATTTATATTTATTTATATGAGCTTTGCTTTCTCTTTGTGTAGTATTCTACTTTTATTTGTTTAAGAGAGAGGTGAGTCTTCATCTATTGCTATTATTATTAAGGTTGGTCACAGAGCCAGCTGGTTGTTTAGAATGGATTTTGTGTAGTATTAGCAAATCAGCTGAGAAGATGAAGATGAATATATAACAATTACTGAGCAATTATTGAATCCACTCTTCTTTCTTTTCTCCTAATAGGAACTTCAATTCCAAAAGGAGAGAGCTTGGGACCATTAAAAAAAAAATCTCGTTGAATTTCAGCCTGGCAAACATGAATCGTACTACACAATATTGGGACAATAATTATACTACCTGTTATGTAAATGAGAATCCAGAGTCGTTTGTCTATACAAAGTGTCTCATATTGCCAGTCATATTCCTCATCTGCTGTATAGGACTCACATTAAATGGAAGTGTCGTCTGGTTACTTGGTGTCCATAGTAAGAGAAACCCTTTTACTGTGTTCATTCTTAACTTAGCTATTGCTGACTTTGGGTATCTCATAAATATGGTTATGTACTGCACTGATAGTTTTATAAATTTTGGACCAAGTAGATTTGAGATTATCACTTCTCCTCTCCACAAAATCTTGTATATCAATGGTCTCTTTCTTCTGACAGCCATCAGCATTGACCGGTGTGTGTCTGTCCTCTTCCCAATCTGGCATTGTTGTTCCCGGCCAAAATATTTGTCCCTTGCTGTCTATGCCTTCCTCTGGATTTTCTCTTTTCTCCTTGTTCACATTCTGAACTTTGTATTATAGGCATTTAGATATGGTACCATCTGGAATCTCCATTTGCTTGTGACTGCTCTGTTTTGCCTTTCCTTGATCATAACCTCTACTCTGATCCTATTCATCAAAATACGTTTTAAAGCTAACCAGATCAAACACAGAAGACTTTTAGTGATGATCTTAATTACTCTTCTCTGTTTCCTTATTCTTAGCCTTCCATGTTATGTCTACGGGGTCATTATTCATTTTCGTAGTGTGAATTATTTTTTAGAATTTCTTCATTTTGAATCCTATTTTAATGTGAGCACTTGCCTAAACAGCAGTGTTAAGCCAGTGATCTATTTTCTGGCTGGGAGAAAAAAACATGCTCAGTCCAGGGAGATCATGAAGATCATTTTTCAAAGAGTCTTCAGGGATGGAGAAGATCCTGAAAACTAATAGAAATTCACCCAACAGAGTTTCAAACTTTTTGTTTTGCAAAGGCATAATATTAGCTTGTCATTAATGCTAGGTAGATCTCATGAGTAGAAAAATGTTTTTCTTCCGTGAATCTGCCATTCTTCAGGGGGACCCTTGCCTGTATTCTTTTCCTTTACTGCTTTCTTCCATGTTCCCTATATCCTGCATGCTATTGATTTATAATTTAACATTGCATGGTTGTGTGAGTGATGGTTAGGGAGGGTATGTTGTGGTCTCCAAATGACTGGCAGGTTGGAAGCACTTGTGTGTGTGTGGGGGGGTGTGCATGGGTATGAGAGTCTTAGCCCAACAATCTACAAAGCACCTGAGGGTAGAACAAGAAACAATGGGTGGAAACTAATCAAGGAGAGAAGCAACTTAGAACTAAGGAGAAATTTCCTGACAGTTAGAACAATTAATCAGTGGAACAACTTGCCTCCAGAAGTTGTGAATGCTCCAACACTGGAAGTTTTCAAGAAGATGTTGGATAACCATTTGTCTGAAGTGGTGTAGGGTTTCCTGCCTAAGCAGGGGGTTGGACTAGAAGACCTCCAAGGTCCCTTCCAACTCTGTTATTCTATTCTATACTTTCCTGACAGCTTCCCACCTGACTTTCTGGGCAAGATGGCAGGGAAAGTTGCAAGTGGTGATCACATCATAAGGGAGAACATCTCACGAAGCACCCAGATTGCAACCATGGGAACCAGGGGGATGGTGGGACAGCCAAAGTGCCAAGGATTGGTACTTGTAGGTTGAGGACTATCTGTCAGCCTTGGAGGCCATCTTTTTCATTGGATCTTCAGGGCTGTCACATTTAATGCTGTGGGAAAATGGGAGGGGGGATTGCATGGAGTTGCAGGGATATCTAGTCATAATAACATTCTTTTCTCCGAGAGTCATGCTGCCCTGCACCTGGAGTGGTGTGACTGGGAGGCATCTTAAGTTAGGATGGTGCATTGATTGGACCATGTGATGGACATGTGGGTGCAGGGGGAAGGGACTTGAAATTTCTTTTGGGTGGGGAAAACCTAGAAACTTTCAGATTCGGGTTTTCCCAGATGTGCCAATATGACATCTCTAATAAAATGGAACTTTGAGGAACTTCTAGCCTCGGAGTCTTCTTTCATTGGGGGTGTTACTTGGAACCCTGACACTATCTGCATTAGCAGACTGATGGAGAAACCTGCAAACCAATCAGGTCACTGCTTATGGAATCACCTGTCTCGGGATTCATACCAGGGACAGTACTGCAATACCTGGAAACAACAGTATTCCCACTCTGCAGCAGAAGAGACCAAATATATTTTATCTTCACAGAAAGAAGTAAGTTTAGGCTATTGGTTAAATACTGTGGGTACTTCCCAGTTCTGTTTACACCCAGCACACTTCCACAGGGGTGGGTTCTAACTTACCTTGCCGCCGGTTCGCTTCCTCCCATGTCGTGTGGCTGTGTGTGCATTGCGCACCATGTGGTTGTGCCATGTGTGCAGCCACGCATGCGCAGTGCCAAAAACTCAGCTTCTACGCATGCGCAGAAGCAAAACAAAAAAAAGCAAAAAAAAAAGCAAAAAACAAGATGGTGGTGCATGCGCAGTGATGCGCAGTGCCGGAACCTTGGCTTCTGCGCATGCGCAGAAGAAAAGAAAAATTAAAAAAAATCCCCCCCCCAAAAAAATCCCAAAAAACGACGGTGGCGTCCACGGACCGGCACCGACAGAATCGGATCCATGACATCACCAGCGGCTCGCTACCGGTTCTATAGAACCGGTGCAAACTGGGAGGAACCCACCTCTGCACTTCCAGTAAGTCTCTGAATCCAGATTAGAGCAAGCCCATGCTCTTCTCAGTCCAGTTGATAGAAAATATAGAAGAAGAAAAACTCTTATGGAGGAGAAAGGGAAGACAAAGTTGGCAAAATCGGAGCAAGGAAAGGTCCTTGGAGCTCTCTAAACTTGGTTGTTTTCTGACAGGTGTTTCATTATCCCAGCTAGGTAACATCAATACAATTGCATAAGCATCTCTACAAATATAGAGATGAAGGTTGGTTGCACAATAGGAGAAGACCATCTCTAGCAATTCTTTCAGTGCTTCATTCAGATTCATGGATGCTGTTGGTAGAAAGTACTGCAATTGATTCATAAAAGCTGTCTGGCTCTTTGTTAGCTGAGCCTCCGCACAAAGAGATAAAATGTGGAGTTTTTCCCTTTCTACAGATTGGAAGAAATCTATATGATCAAATCAGAGAATAACAAGTGGGAGAGATGGAGGGGGAAAAAAAATAATTCAACCTAAAAAGACGACGGGCAGTTTAAAGCATTATTTCATGGAATAGAAGGAAGAATGTTTCAGCTTCTTGTGCCCTGCAAATCCATACACATCACTCATTCGGCATGAATTTAAGAACTGTGTAAATTTTAAACAGGATTTTGCATTAATTTATACTGATATTTTGATATATATATA
>QLTV01001184.1:313767-323830 GCA_003457575.1 Thermophis baileyi | reverse complement strand
GTATGGTTGTTCATTTTTTATTCATGTAAGTACAAAATGTTACACGAGTTTTGGGTGCACATAGACAACTGAAATAGTGATACTGATATATTGATAAATTGACATTAACTTACGAGAAATATATAATATGCACATAAGATGTATGTAATATCTAAGATACGTTAGGCTGCTTTATGAAATTGGAATTTGTCTTGTGATTTGTGGTGTTAGGTTTGTGTTTTTCTTTTTGTTGTTGTTTGTTTGTAGTTTTGTTTGTGTATTTATGTATATATGTGATTATGTACATATGTATATACACATTATATGTTTGTTCCTTTTTTAATACTTTTCAATAAAAATTTATTAAAAAAAAAAAAAAAGAAAGCTTGTCTAAGAGAGATACAACCTGGAAGTAAAGAAAAAAAAACAATTTGACAGTGAGAATGATTAATCAATGGAATAGCTTTCCTTCCAGGGTTGTGCATGCTCCATCACTGCAGGTTTTCAAAAATAGACCAGACAACCATTTGACTGGGATAGTATAAGACTCCTTATACTGGATTTGGACTATAAGACCTCTGAGGTTCCTTCCAGCCTTTGATTCTATTAGTGAGGAATTATTGAATCCATTCTTTTTTCTTCTATTTAACAGGATCTTACATTTTTAAAAAGAGATTATTGGAGTGTTACAAAAATCTCTTGCTGAATTTTAGCCTGGCAAACATGAATGGAGAGTATTTGGGCTATTGTACTACTAATAATTTGGGCTTCACCTCAGAGGTGGGTTGCTGCTGGTTCAGACCGGTTCTTTAGAACTGGTAGTGGAAATTTACTGCCGCTCACCGAACCGGCAGCAAATACTGGCAGTCCACGCCCCTGAACCGATCCTCCGGTCACCGCGGCTTGAAAAATAACCCTCTGCGCATGCGCAATGGCTTCTGTGCATGAGCAGAGGGTCATTTCTGGGTGTTTTGCACGATGCGACGGGGGCAAAATGTGCACTTCCATTGCAATCAGAACCGGTAGGGAAGGTAAGTAGAACCCACCCCTGGTTCACCTATTTATACTAAATGTATCCTAATCTCAATTGCATTCCTTATCTGTTGTATAGAACTCCCATTAAATGGAATTGCTTATAGCCGAGACACGCTTATATATTGTAATTATAAAGACATGACAATTTTTGAGGAATTATGAATTCACTTATCGTTCTTTACTGCTAATAGGAACTTCAATTCTAAAGGAAGAGAAAATGGAGCATTATGAAAGTTTCTCTATGAATCTCAGCCTGGCAAACATGAATGATTCAGAAGACTATTTTGACTATGACAGTACCAATTGTTTCGATGAGTACCAAAATACATCTGTCTATGTAAAACGTATATCCTCAATCATATTAATCATCTGCTCCATTGGACTTCTTGAGAACGGAATTGTCATCTGCCTACTCGGCTTCCAGATTAAGAGAAACCCTTTCACCGTGTTGATTCTGCATTTAGCTATTGCCGACTTTGGATTCCTGCTATGTATGGCTATATCTTGCATTCATTGTTTTATATATTTTATGCCACCAGGAATTCCATGGACCATCTTCTTTTCTATCTTCTGCACAATGCATATTAATGGTCTATTCTTTCTGACAGCCATCAGCATTGACCGGTGTGTGTCTGTCTTATCCCCAGAATGCCATTGCTATTCCTGGCCAAAATATTTGTCCTCTGCTGGCTGTACTTACCTCTGGATCTTCTCTTTCCTCCTGAGTGTAAGTTTGTACATTAGGCAATATTCATTTAGATATAGTGTCATCTGGAATTTCTATTTGGTTGTGATTCCTGTACTTTGCCTTCCACTGACCACAATCTCTACTGTGATCCTATTCATCAAAATATGTTTTAAATCCCAACAGATCAAACGTGGAAGACTTTTAGTGATGACCTTAATTACTCTTCTCTGTTTCCTTATTCTTACTCTTCCATTATATATCTATATGTTTATTGTTCATTTTCCTGGCATGAATTATATCCTGACAAATTCTCCATTTGCTTTTTATTTTTATCTGAGTGCTTGCCTAAACAGCAGTGTTAAGCCAGTGATTTATTTCCTGGTTGGGAGAAAGAAACGAGTTCAGTCCAGGGAGAACATCAAGGTCATTTTTCAAAGGGTCTTCAGGGAAGATGAAGCTCCCGAAACCGGATAGAAGCTTACAAACCCAGTTTCAAACCTTCTGTTAAAGTAGATATTTCTTATAAGATGAAAAAGGTTTTTTTCTTGCTAGAGAAATAAAATATAAAGAGTTGTGCTTTTTTTTTTAACCTGGAGAAAATATTATGAAAGTTCCTGTTGAAGATTGGGGGGGAAATGTGGGAAGCAAGAATTTTCCTTGCACTCTGTCAGGGTTGCAAGTAACACCCCCAACATTGATAGGAAAACCCGATCTCGCACACGGAAGGGGGGTTGAAGAGATCGGTGTTTGTCTGCTTGCTTCTTATAGGCTTCCACGGCATCTGCTAGTGCTTTCTTCATATTCTCCCACCCTTTCCTCAGTGACTCCATCCAGTCAGTCAATGTCATGGAGGATGGTGGTTCTCTGGCTAGCTCAGGCATGGGGACAAAATCCATGCCGCTTGTAATCTGAAAAGGGGTAGATCCGGTGCTTATCCCCCCCCTCCCAGTTTCCCACAGCACTACCTGTGGCAGGCCTGAAGATCCAGTGCCCAAGAATGGTTTCCAGGCCTGATACCCAGGACCATTCCAGAAAAGTATCAAAATGAGGGTACTGTAGAAAGTTAGCACCCATCCCTCTCCTAGAAGAATGAAATGTTTTGATAAATATTAAAAAGGCAGAATATTATATTTCCCTGGATGAGAAATGGAGTAACATGGTTTTTTTAGAGGGAGAAAGCAGCCCCCACCTTTCTTAATAGCCCTCAGCAGGTGTCAGCACTTAAGAGATAAAGAGCTTATTGAAAGAAGCCAAGTAAGCTCTATTCATAGGCAAAGCAAATGCTGCAGGCAGAAATCCATTCAAGACAGGATATTTTGAAATTCCCTGCAGCAAGGTCTCAACAAAGGTAGGATTAGCCCTCAGCCACAATAGGAATTGCCCAACACCCTTTCAGTTGCAACACCCCCAGCAAACTTCAACCAAACCTGGGAGCTCAGACAACCTATGGAGCCAGCTATGACCCCTACATAACCCCCACATGGGAGTCTAACAACAGCCAATAGAATACATGTTCTTGCACAGGAACAGGAAGCTCAAGTGCAAAGCCCAAAGAAGGTATAAAAGCCACCCACTCTCAACTCCATGTGTTCAGCTGCACCAGAACCATGTGCTTGGTGGTTCTGCTTCATTATCAAACCATCTTTCCAATCAGCCTCCATGTTTCCAGTGTCTTTCTCCCAGCTTGGAACTGAACCAGATGGATATTTTCTTCCCACAATACCATAAGTAAAACTGTTTTGCAATTGAGATCCATTAAACAGAGCTATAACTCAGGGATAGTGGAGAGAATGACACCCTGCATTTGCTATCCAACATATATAAACTATGAGCCAGCTTCCCCATTGACTTGGGCTGGAAGTTAACTTGCCTGAATATGGGATTTAGTCAATGATAGCAACTGGGACTAAAAGAATTGCCTTTGCTATGGGATGTAGTCACACCAGTCAATTGGGCATCCTGTCCAATCTCTCCATGCACATGACAATTCTCACAACCCCTCACACCCTTGTTCATCCTCCACCACTCTCCCTGAACTGTGCTGCACAAAGAAGAGGGAGTCAAGCTATTCTCCAAAGCACCTGAAGGTAGGACAAGAAGCAATGGATGGAAACTAATCAAGGAGAGAAGCAACCTAGAACTAAGGAGAAATTTCCTGACAGTTAGAATAATTAATCAGTGAAATGACTTTCCTCCAGAGGTTGTGAATGCTCCAACACTAAAAACACTAGAGGTTTTTAAGAAGAGATTGGACACAGTGGTGTGTTTCTACCGGTTCGGTCTGGTTCAGGCGAACCGGTAGAAGCAGCAGTGAGAGGCTCTGCCCACCCACCTGGATGTCATCACGGATGTTCTGCGCATGCGCAGAAGGTTCTGCGCATGCACAGAAGCGTTGCGCACACGCTCACATTCCCAAACTGGTAGCAAAGGTAAGTGAAGAGCCGAGGTGGCGCAGTGGTTAGAGTGCAGCACTGCAGGCTACTTCAGCTAACTGCTAGCTGCAGTTTGGCAGTTCAAATCTCACCGGCTCAAGGTTGACTCAGCCTTCCATCCTTCTGAGGTGGGTAAAATGAGGACCCAGATTGTTGGGGGCAATATGCTGACTCTGTAAACCGCTTAGAGAGGGCTGTAAAGCACTGTAAAGCGGTATATAAGTGTAAGTGCTATTGCTATTGAAACCCACCACTGATTGGACAACCATTTGTCTGAAATGGTATAGGGTTTCCTGCCTGAGCAGGGGGTTGGACTAGAAGATGTTCAAGGTCCCTTCCAACTCTGTTATTCTGTTATTACACACCCTTGTACCCACCCCTCATGTATGCAACACCTTACATTTCTATGCATTCTTTCTTGATTTTGCTGACTTGATTTATTTCATTCAACTTTTGGGAGTAGAGAACTATTTTAATCTGTGTGCTTACCTAAACAGCAGTGTTAACCCAGTGATCTATTTTCTGGTTGGGAGAAAGAAACACATTCAGTCCAGGGACAGCATGAAGGTCATTTTTCAGACAGTCTTCAAGGAAGATGAAACTCCTGAAACCACACAGAAGCTTACAGATACATTCAAACTCTTTGTAAAAGCATAATTTTATCTTGCCAATAATGATTGACATGTTTTATGTTCATTTGTTTGTTTTGCTAGAGAAATAAAATGTAAAGAGGTTCTGTTTCCACTATGGAGTTTTAGGAAAAGCAAAGATCTAACATCTGAAGAAGTTAAAATCATGGTTTTCTTCGATGTCAGTACGTTTGTCACATCTATCAATTGAAATCAATAGTGGCATATTTACATACTGAAATATAGATAGAATTTTATACATGTATTTTACTAGCTGAACTGAAAGGGATATGAGCTTCCTCTGATCTGGATTTACTGGGAGTGTACTGGGTTTAAATGGAACTGGGATGCACTCATGTATTTTACCCATAACATATAAACTCAGCCAGTTTATCTCTTAGACTCAGAGCGAAAAATGAAATATATTTGGTCTGTCCTGTTGCAGAGTGGGAATACTGTTTCCTTGGGATATTGTAGAAGTATCCCTTGAAGTATGAATACAGAAGACAGGTGATTGCATAAGTGGTCCCCTAATTTGTTTGCAGTTTTCTCCATCAGACTGGAAATGCAGGTAGTCCTTGACCTACGGCCATTCATTCAGCAATTGTTCAAAGTTATAACTGTGCTATTACAACCACAGTTCAGGATTCCCTCAACATCCACTCATTTTTATGTCTCAATCATAAATAAATTTCACACGACATTTTTACTAGCTGAACTTTGAGGGACATGGGCTTGCTCCAATCTGGATTTGGAGATTAACTGGATTATGTGCTGGGAGCAAACTGAACTGGAAAGTATCCACAGTATTTTACCAATAATGTAATTCCAGATTGCAAATGGGTGGAATGGAAATGGATGGAAACTAATCAAGGAGAGATACAACCTGGAATTAAGGAGAAACTTCCTAACAATGAGGAAAATTAACCAGAGGAACGACTTGCCTCCAGAAGTTGTGGGTGCTCAAACACTGAAGGTTTTAAAGAAGAGACTGTCGTGGCGCTATCGGACGCGAAAAGTGGGGCTCCGTGAACTCGCGCCAAATCCCTTTGTTACAGGGCCCCATAAGGAGCTAAAGTCACCCTGTAGGGGTGACGAAGAGTGGAGGGGCACTCTGCAGGTCACGGAGAGCGGCAGCTCTTCTACTTGATCTAGGGATAATTCCCTCTCAGCCGACAATGAAGAGGAGTTGCAGCCATTATGGCTGCCGTGAAGCTGGGGCAGCCGAAGAAACAAAGCCTGTGCTGGAGCGGTGTGTGAACAGTGACTGGAACTGGGTGAGGTTACTTTTTTTCTGCTTAAAACCTACCCCAAAGAAAATAAACTTTGGAAAAGGGACTCTTTGAAGAGTTTATTTAAGCAGCGAACAATTACAGAGAGAAAAATCATAGACCTGAAAGAAAAGAAAAGGATATTAAGAAGAGAGCATAAAACCTTTAAAAACACAGAAAGATTGGATCTCTAATTTCTATAGGCAATAAGGCATTTTAAAATGCTGGAATTATTTTTCAGAATTTTGATTATTTGTTTGAATAAATACAAACGGGCACAAGTGGCATGCGGAGCCATATCAATGGGAACGCGAGCTCAGGTCCGGCGTGCATGCGCGTGCTGGCCAGCTGATTTTTGGGCCTTCTGGGCCCACTGGGAGTTGGGAAACAGGCTGTTTCCAGCCTCTGGAGGGGGTGGGGAAGGCCTGTTTTTTGCTCTCTCCAAGCTCCAGAGCGGAGCCATTGCCGTAGATCAGCTCCAGCGTGCATGCGCGTGCTGGCCAGCTGATTTTTGGCTGGCCACGCCTCCCTCCCCTCCCAGGAGTCTCCACGTGGCCATTTTGAGGTAAGTAAAGGGCTCGTGCGGAGGCTCTGGGAGGGCGTTTCTGGCCTCTGGAGGGCCTCTGGGGGTGGGTGGGGGAGGCCGTTTTTGCCCTCCCCAGGCTCCTAGAAAGGCTCTGAAGCCTGGTGAGAGCGGAAAAAATGGGCGTGCCATCGCGTGCCGGGAGCGGGTGTGTGTGTGTGTGTGTCACGTGTGCATGCGCAGGGGGGGCCCCACATGGAATTATGGGTGTGGGCACGCACACGCATGACACCCCCTGCACTCCCCCCCTTTTGGCACATGAACCAAAAAAGGTTCGCCATCACTGGCCTAAATGCTTACAGATACTGCAGGTCGGTAGACACAAAAAAGAACAAAATGAGAAACCAGAGCCTTTTCTTTGTTGTTGTTGTTCACTTGTTTTTGTTTCCTTTTACCTTTTCCACATGCATAAACAATACAGTTAAAATAAATAAAATAAATAAAGTATCAAGCTTAAGGTAAAATTGTTATTATTTAATAACTTTTTGATTATTTTGCTGTTCTCTCTTAATGCCACTTTTAGCTGTAGATGTAAAATTTAAAGAACCTTACGCTTATCAGCAAAAGCATGACGTTCATAATCAGTACTCAAGTAAACTTTTTTCTTTGTCTTTCAAGGTCTAAGTTATCTAAACAACACAATGTTAATAATCTTTTGTCTGTACTGTATAAAAACCACTGTAACCAATTAATATACAGACACACCAGGGAGACATTGTGGGTTTGATACCAGACCACAACAATAAAGCAAGTATTACAATAAAGTTGAGTTGCACTTCCACCCCCACCCCCACCCCACCCCCCAGTGAATGTAAGAAAGTTTTAGGAATTAGCTTTAAGCTGAAATCATAAAAGTGTCTGCTCGCTCATTCACTAACATAGCATCCAACTTGTGATGCTGGAAAAACTTTGAAATGTTTGGCTGGTCTCTTTGTTTGCCCCACACCACAAACAACTATGCAGACTCTGAGTAAAGCTGAAAATGCAAAAGCTCAACGTTCTTTGAAGATGCTCAACTTTGTCTCGAAGCTCAATGTATCTTAATATCTCCAAGTTGCAAGACAAATCTCAGTCTCAACAGGAAAATCCCCCAAAGCAAAATCCAGTTCCCAGTTTATGTAATGTTCTTCTGTTCACTACGCCCCTTGTTGGTGACTCCCTGCATCTTCCACCACTCTTGGGAGCCACCTATTGGAAAGAGAGTGAAGTTCTATGTTGGAAGAAGTCAACTGAGTTTTCATGTTGGGGTCAGCACTCTGCCTGCCCCAGATATTTGAACTATTTTGGAACTCTTATCAGGAATTCCCTTGTCCTCCCCTCTCCCCCACCCCACATCTCTTGTAACTGCCCCCAGTGCAATGTCATAATTGTATACCAGCTCAGCCAAAGAGACACTCATTTGCAGGTGGTGGACAGGCCAAAATTGAGAACAGCTGCAATCTTATTTAACTTATTTAACAATCTTATGTAAGCTTATTTAACAATCTTATTTAAGCGTAGTACACAAAATTATCTGCTACAATGTCCTACCTGTCAATGACTACTTCAGCTTCAACCACAATAATACAGAAGCACACAATAGATACAAACTCAAGGTAAACTGCTCCAAACTAGATTGCAGAAAATAGGACTTCAGCAACAGAGTGGTTCAATGCCTGGAATGCTCTACCTTAAACTGTCTACCGTGGACCTCACCCCATTCCTAAGAGGTCTGTAAGCGGGCATGCATAAGCGCACCAGCGTGCCTACCGTCCCTGTCCTACTGTCCCCATTTATTCGTATCCATTTCCTGTGTTCATATTCATGTTTATACTTATACCTGTTATCTCGTACATGTTTGACAAACTAAATAAATAATAAATAAATAAACTTGCTTTCATTTTTGATCATTCATCAAGGAACCTCCCTTCTGTCATCCAGAAGGATGAAAACCATCAAGTCTGGATCTAATGATGACTCAAAGAATGGGTGGGCTTCAGGACCCCTTTTATCCCACAAAGCCCTTGCTTTGCTGATTCACAAGACTGGCAGTTACTCTTAGTTGTTGACTTTCAACTCTGGTAGCTGTTGATGGGATTTATGGAGAAATCCCTCCTGGCCTCAGACCTAACTCCTTTTGTCGGGTTCAGGTGAGATTTTTTTTTTTCATTTGTTTCCTTAATGTCTATGGAGATTCTCAGTCATCCAGGTCATGGTTGTCTCAAAGGTGCTTTTTCAAGAGGCCATTGGACTTTTCTTAAGGACTTGATTCCTTTTTCTCTACTGTATTTCATTTATTCCCTCTCATTCTTTTCTTTCATGATACACAATTATTATCTCATTCAGAAATTGCACTTTGCAAAAACCCTGTAATTGAAGGTCATTGATTTGTCATTGCACTTTTTCTACATCAATAAGCATACTATAAGTTGTATTTCTCACCTTCATACATTATTCGCTGACCACCTGCTAAAGACCGCCCATTAAGAGATTAAAAAAAACTAAGATTCACAAAGTTTAAAAAAATATTTTTAAAACTTATAAACAGGTTGTCCTTGCTGTGTACGTGGGTTTTCACTCAAAGCGATTGATATAGGACTCCCACGTCTCTGCAGCACAATTGAAACTTGCTAGCGTAGTCATTGAAGCCATTCTGAGGTAATTCCATGCCTCAGTTAGGGAATTCAGCTCTTAGTGACTTAGTTCTAGCCGTGGTGCCTCAGTTTGGAGATCGCTCACCTTCGTCACCAGTGCTCCATTCTCGGAACGGTGGGTGAATAACTGAGGCAAGCCAGGTTATTCAGAACTAACAGCTCTTTTTATTTAGAAGTGACAGCTAACAGGTTGCCGGAACGCAGCTGCTAACACGCGCGCTCTCTCAGCTGTGGCAACAACGAGTCCTGTTTGACAGCTCCTTATATAGTGAGCTGTCAAACAAGTGGCCAATCAGGAGACAGCGTGCGCCCCCTGTTGACGCCGGACCTGAGTGAAAACCCACGTACACAGCAGTCCTCAACTTACGAACCAAAATTTATGCTGCTAGGTGAAACATTTGTTAAGAGAGTTTAGCCCAGTTTACGACTTTTCTTGCCACTGTTGTTAAGTGAATCATTGCAATTATTAAATGAGTAACATGGTTGTTAAGTGAATCTGGCTTCCCCATTGACTTTGCTTGTCAGAAGGTCACAAAAGTTGATCCCATGACCCCGGGACACTCCAACCATCAGAAATATGGACCAGGGGCCAAGCATCTGAAATGTAAATCATGTGATCATGGGGGTGTTGCAATGGTCATAAGTGTGAAAAACGGTCACTTTTTTCAATGCCATTGTAACTTTGAACAGTTACTAAATGAACTGTTGTAAGTCGAGGACTACATGTGTGTGTGTGTGTGTGTGTGTATGTTTTCTCTGTTGAATCACCTGGTATACCCAAATATGGGAGAAAGCATACTGCTTAGATCTTAA
>QLTV01001184.1:275846-286282 GCA_003457575.1 Thermophis baileyi | reverse complement strand
ATGCTTTTTATCAAGCGAGATCCATTCTATGACTGCCTTAGTCCATCTGTTATCAGTTCTTCTTGCTATGTGACCATTTCCATTTCAATTCTTTTACTCTGTTGATGATATTGTATACTTTTGTTTGTTCTCTAATCCATGTGCAGGTCTTCCTATCTTGTCTTGTAATGCCGAGCATGTATCTTTCCATAGCTCTTTGTGTCACTCAAAGCTTTTGTATTGATTGTGAGGCTAGTGTCCATGTTTCACTGGCATATGTTAGAGCAGGTAGCACACACAGATCGAAAACTTTTTTCCCCAGGCATAGGGGGAGGTTGTTCTTGAAAATTATGCTTAGTTTGCCAATCACATTCAACATGCTGTTCAATTTCCTTAATAGTATCACCTTCCATTGAGATTCGTTGGCCAGGGTATATGTACTGGTCTACTACGTCTAGTTTTTCTCCAGATAAACTTTTTTCTTTCTTTCTTTGGTGAATATATTAAACATAACCTGACTCTTTTTCAGGTTTATTTTTAAGCCAAATGGTTCTCCTGTTTTGTGAAGCTCTTGTGTCATAGCCTCGAGTCAGGTTCGTAGGAGGAGGAGTTGGAACTGGGACCATCCAACAGAGATGCTACGTCTCCCTTGGCATCAGAGGTGGGTTGCTACCGGTTCGGACCAGTTCGGACCGGTTCCCCCGAACCAGTAGCAACCCGCTGGTGATGTCACAATGACATCACCGATCCGGTTCGGTCGGTGCCAGTCCGTGGGCGCCGCCATCTTTTTTTGAATTTTTTTAATTTATTTTTCTTCTGTGCATGCGCAGAAACCAAGTTTCTGGTACTGCGCATGTGTTGCCATCTTTCGGCTTATTTTAATTTTTTTTTGAATTTTTTAAATTTATTTTTTACTGTGCATGCGCGCGCTTTGCACGCACGCACCCCCAAGGCGCGCCCACACGACGCGGGAGGAAGCGAACCGGCAGCGAGGTAAGTCAGAACCCACCCCTGCTTGGCATGTTTGGAAAGGCCAGGGGCTGAGGATGATGCTCTCCCAGATCCTTCAGGCATTGGGAGAGGTGGTTGACTGGATGGAGAGCTGCCTGCCCTCACAGACACAGGGGAGGATCGGCTGCTGACAAGCACTGGTGCTGATAGGCAGCAGATCCCCTCTGATGAGGAACAGCTGCCTCCCCCATTCAATCCAAGGGCATGGAGGACAGAGCATAGGCAAGCTCAGAGAAAGGCTACTTTGGAGAAGGTCGCCCCACCCCTCCTCACAAGGAACACCTGGAATGGTTTAACTTAAGAATAAGCCGTGGGGAGTTAGTCTTTGCCAGGAACAATTGTTTGTTTTTGTTTACACTCCCCTGGCTTTGACTCGTGCCCTTTGCCTTTGCCTAGACTTGAGGACTGCCTTCTACCTTTGGCTTTGTTTTTGTCCTGAGGACTGCCTTTTGTCTTGTACCTTGATTTTGCTTTGTGGACTAAAGTTGGCCTCGTGGACTCATTTAGCTGGGTGGACTGGACTTGGGACCCTGGACCTTGCCCTGTGAGCAGGCTCCCACTTTGTGGACTTTGTTATAGACGGGCTGTTGTTTTGGAGACAGGGGTGGCTGCCTTCAGGGTAACATAGAATGGAGCCTTACCAGTCTTTGGAGGGCTGTTTGTTGGACCATTTACTTAGAATAATAAAGGACTCTCTAGAGGTCTGCCTTGCTTTGATGACGTAGGTCCGTGATGGTGAACCTATGGCAGGTGTACCAGAGGTGGCACACAGAGCCCTCTCTGTGGGCACGCGCGCTGTCGCCATCTGCTCTTCCAGGTTCCATCGCGTGCCTGCGCGCCGGGCAGCTGGTCCAACATGCATGCGCACCGGCCAGCTGCTCTCTTCCGGGTTCCGCCGCACACATGTGCACCGGCCAGCTGGTCTTTGCGCAAAGACCATCTGGCCAGCACGCATGCGTGTGTCAGAACCCAGAAGAGAGCAGCTGGCCAGTGCGCATGCGTACCAGGTCAGCTGCCCAGCGTGCAGGCGCACGACAGAACCTGGAAGAGCAGCTGGCTGCCGCATGCGTATGCACCGGCCAGTGCTCTCTTCCAGATTCCGGCACGCTCCAGTTTCGGCACTCAGTGCCGAAAAGGTTGCCATCACTGACCTAGGTCATAACATCTTGTATGTGTCTTTGTAGCTTTTTCTGGGTCTTGTGAGAAGAGAACAACAGCATCTGCAAATTTTAAGTGATTTAAATAGGCGCCATTGATTTTTATTACATTTTTGCTCAGGTTAGTTTTAAAAATACTTCTTCAAGGCAGGCTGAGAAAAGAATAGGTGATATCTTATCACCTTGTCGTACACCTCGTTCTATGTTGACTTCCACTTTAAGATCATTAAGGCAAATTGTTGGCATTGATTTTTTCTTATATTTATTGTAGTAAGTTTATGTAAACAGTGTCTATGCCTTGGTTGAGCAACACATTAATTGTTGCTTGCTGGAATACTGTGTCAAATGCCTTTTCGTAGTCAATGAAAGCCATGCACAGAGGCATGGTGTACTCGTTGTGCCTTTCAATGACTTGCTGAACATCTTGGATGTGATCCATTGTACTGTAGCCAGTTCTGAACCTTGCCTGCTCCTTTGGCTGTGCATCATTTAATGTTCTCAATATTCTTTTTGCTATTATTTTGGTGAAAATCTTGTAGAGAACTGAAATAAGGCTTACTGGGTGATAGTTCTTTAAAGCATCTTGGGTCCCTTGTGTATTAGAATCACTTCAGCATTTTTCCATGCATAGGGTATTTTTTCTTCTCTGAGGTATCTCGAGTATAGTTTTGCTAGTATCTTATGTAAACTGTGATCACCAGCTTTCAGCATTTCAACCGTAATGCAGTCATTTCCTGAAGCTTTGCCTTTTTTCATTGATTTTATGGCACTTGATACTCCCTCCACTAAAATATCTTGCATTTCCTCTTTTGTGGGGTGCGGTTATTTTTGATTGATCTTGATCTTTGTATAGCTCTGAATAGAATTTTCCAATTATTTCCAACATTTCCTGTCTTGTTTTACACACGGGGCCATCTTTACGTTTTAATGCAAAAGCCTTCTTTGTATTTATAAGCTTGAATTTTGCTCTATTAATTCCTTTGTTTTCTTCAATTTTACAAGCTTCCTGTTAAACTGATGTGTTTTTTCTTGGATAAGTTTTCTTATGGTCTTGCAAAGTTCAACATATTCCATTTTATTAGTGAAACTTCTGGTATTCTTCATTGTCCGTCAGTCACATGACCCCCCACCTAGCCACACCCACAGAAACAGTAGTAAAAAAAATTGAATCCCATCACACACACACCCACACACACGCACACACACACACACACTCCATGTGTGTATGTGTATGGAATGAATACATACATACATACTCCATATATAATGATAAAGGTTTCCGCTTTCCATTCATGTCTGACTCTGGAGGCTATTGCTCATCTCTGTTTCTTAGCCAAGAAAGCAGTGTTGTCTGAACACATTTCCATGGTCATGTGGCCGGATTACCATGAGGTAGGCAGAGATGGCCAAATCTGGTCCTTGGTTCTGCCCTGGCTAAATTTTTCCAATAAACAAGTGAGTCAGAAGATCATTTAAAAGCAATTGATTAGACTACTCTTATAAAGTGGGGTCTGGAAAAATGGTTTACATTTTACTTTTACAGTTAGCACAACAAAGAACTTCAATGTAAAAATTGATTGGTTTATAGTTAACCATCTGTTGAATTACACCATAATTGCAGCATCCAATACAATATTTTTTGGAGTATAAGACGCACCTCCCCCCCCCAAAAAAAGAGGGTGAAAATTTGGGTGCGTCTTATACACCGAATGTAGCCTGCCAGCCCCCACCCTTCGGAGATTTTCGGCCTCCGCGCATTGCATTTTCCGGCGGTTCCAGGTGGCGGGGATCCTCACTGCCACTCGGATTTTGATAACAAGCAGCACAGATCTTTTTATCCATTTAAAACAAACCAGGAGGACTGAAGTGCTACGTCTCTATCGGGCCTTGCTGCAAGAAAGCCAGGCTTTCAACACCTATGGCTATAGGTAGGAAGACGGGGGCATCGCGGGAGCGGAGCCTTCGGTGCCGTCCCTCTTCTGCCCCCATGAAAATCATCCCCCACCCCACCCCACCCCACCCCACCCACTCCAGTTAAATGCCCGTAGGGTGATAGGGTTTGTTTTAAATGGATAAAAAGATCTTCGCTACTCGTTATCAAAATCCGAGTGGAAGTGAGGACGCTGCTGATCCTGATGCTGGTAGGCAGAGGCAGAATTTCTTTTTTCCTTGTTTTCCTCCCCCAAGACTAAGGTGCGTCTTATACACTGGTGCGTCTTATACTCCAAAAAATACGGTAATAAGCATAGAAAAAGAGCATTGTTTCTGAATTAACGTAAAAGAAACATTTGCAAAGGAAAAACATCAGAATGGGTATGGGTAAAATACATTCTCAGTGCTTCCCAAGGTTGGGCTTGAATGTTTGCTTTGTTCATGGAGGCTTGAGAACAGCTGAAAATGAAAGTTTTATCTACAATGTATGAAGTGCTGTTCTGTCAGTATTTGGTTTCTAAAAAGGAGGCAACTAACTCTTAAAAGTTAAAGCTTATGACAAATTATTAGCAATCCATTTGAAAAAGCAAATTTAAAATACAAGAAAACCCATGTTAGTTAGTCAGTGTAACTGTACTACAAAACCCATATTGCAAGTATTACAAAGTCCATCCTCTGTGGCTCTCAGCAGCCTCTGTAAGAAAGCTAAGCTTAGCATTGCATCAGCTTGGCATCTCTGCCAAAAGCAGAAAGGTAAGTTGTGTGTTTATTTTATTTATTTATTTTATTTATTTGTTTGTCAAACATGTACAAGATAGCAGGTATAGGTATAAACATAAACATAATCAAAGTGAATACAGATAGATGAGGACAATAGGACAGTAGGACAGGGACGGTAGGCACGCTGGTGCGCTTATGCACGCCCCTTACAGACCTCTTAGGAATGGGGTGAGGTTGACAGTAGACAGTCTAAGGTTAAAGTATTTTGGGTTTGGGGAAGAAACCACAGAGTCGGGTAGTGTATTCCAGGACAGGTAGGACATTGTGGCAGATAATTTTATGAACTACATTTAGATCGTTTCTAAGGCGACGTAGTTCTAAGTTGTCTAAGCCCAAAACTTCAAGTCTTGTGGAATAAGGTATTCTGTTGTGAGTGGAGGAATGGAGGACTCTTCTCGTGAAATATTTTTGGACTCTCTCAATTGTATTAATGTCCGATATGCAGTGCGGGTTCCAGACAGGTGAGCTGTATTCGAGAATTGGTCTAGCGAACGTTTTGTATGCTCTAGTTAGCAGTGTAATGTTGCCAGAGAAGAAGCTACGCAGGATTAAGTTGACTCTTCTTAGTGCCTTTTTGGCAATGTTGTTACAGTGGGCTTTGGCACTTAGATCATTAGATATGAGTACTCCAAGATCCTTGACAGAATGAGGGTCGTGTTGTTGGGTCCTGGAGCTGGGTGAGGAGAAATCAAGTCCAATGAGTCCCTAGGTGGCCTGATGGGAAAAAGACCTGGGCCCACAAGCTCTAACAGCTTCTTCTGCCTGGTGTTAGGCTGCTTTGGGTGGGTGGATGGGAAAGAGGCCAAAGCCTACAGGCTGTAACAGTACCCAGGCACTGCTAGCTTTTGCTACCCAACTTTAGGATCCCTTAGGTCAGAGGTCCCCAGCCCCTGGTCCACTACCAGGCCTTGAGCCTTTCAGAACCGGGTTGTGGAAGTGGGGGGTGAGCCCACATGTGCACACATCCCCACTCATGCAAGGGTGCTCACACTCCATTTCCATGTGTGCCCACTGTCACTACGTTCATTTTAATTTGTCAGCAGGACTCTTATTCTGAAATGACACTGTATACTGATATGAAGTTCTCATGTGATACCTGTACTGCGCATGTGTTAATCCTTTTTTTTTTGTTCTCTTTGTTCTTCACCATGTAGACACAGACTTAGATGTTCTTATTTTTTGTTATGCAAATATATTACTTTTATTCTTTCCTGGACTCCGGTTTCATTATTGAGAATTGAGAGCAGGGAAACAAGATTCATTTCACCTCTAATTATTTTTATCTCCGCAACACCCACTGCTTGTACAAGTGGAGCTGTGTGCCCACGCATGCTTGCCCACCACACACATGGAAACTTCCCCTCTCCCCTTCCCCCAAGCTGGTCCGCAAAGCTGAAAAGGTTGGGGAACTCAGCCTTAGGTGGTTGAGTGGCTGTGATAGGAGCAGGCCAAAAGCCTGCAGGGACCCGGCAGGATGGACAAGAAATGGGAGGTCACTGCAGAGTCCATGTAGTCGGTTGTAAGGGTGAACAACCATGGGGGTGCAGCAGGGCCATGGCTTCAAAACAGGGTTGTAAATAGCTTTGGGGGGGATCTGGCATAACTTCAAATGGCCATTAAGTGACTGGTAGTATGTAATGAATAACCTGCATGGACAAAGTTTCTAAAACAAATTAGTATTTTGGCTGCATTACTGCGTTATTGGCCTTAATCATGATTTACGATAATTTTGTCCTTAGATAAAGAATCAGTTCCTACAAAAGCAAGGACCTGGCATCGTATTTGGCCTGAAGTCAAGTAAGTATATTATGGTACAAAATATAGTATTTTCTTTGCAGAAATGAAGGAAGCCGTCCAATTGTTACATACCGTGTTTCCCCAAAAATAAGACCCTGTCTTATATTTTTTTGAACCCTGAAATAAGCGCTTGGCCTTATTGCCATGCACTCAAAAGCCCGATTGGGCTTATTATCAGGGGATGTCTTATTTTGGGGGAAACAGGGTAATATTCCAAAAGGAAAATGGCTGCTCTGCTCTGCCCATTGGGACCGTTGAAACAGGATCCCTTGTGAAAGATGGAAGTTCTCTTTGATCTTTACCCACCTTGGGTGAATGTCCAGACACTTCAGATTCCCAAGACAGCCACTGGAGGTTTTGGATTCAGTACAGTGGGTAAATAAGGGACAATGTTCCCTGGAGAGCAGCTCATCCCCATTTGAGAAATATGAGGGGTATTGAGGGGTCTTCATAACGAAAAAATGTGGCATAACGCGGCAAACCCCAAGAAAGCGACACACACACACTGTTTTTTGCAAAACAAAAAAGGCTTTAATACTAATAACTGCTTAGTATTAAAGTGAATACTAATTCTTTGCCAAAGTGTTTGTTTTCAAGCACAGAACACTTTGGCCGGGATTCCAAATATGAAAGACACAAGCAGGTCATTAAGTCCATCAAATACAGTTACTTGCTGGAGTTGGCCAAGAGCCCGGACTGGAGTCAATCCAACTGATAGGAACGAAGTTCAAACAGCAGCCAAGGTGAATACAAACAATTGTCTCCAGCAAGAGTGTGCGGTGTGAGCCAACCTTATAGAGTCTTGGGGCGTGGCCCCTCTGCCTGCAAGTTTACCTTCGAGGAGACCTCCTTCTACACAGCCACTCTTGCCGGCTAGCTGCCCTGCGTGCTCTGGCATCAATCAGAGGCTCCTCCTCTTCACTGGAGTCACTGAACTACTGCTGAGGAGGTGCAGAAGGCCCTGATTGAGCATCGTCCTCTGGCCCTGCTTCCTCTTCGGTCTCGGACTCCGGTGCCAGAGCTACAGACTGCTCTTGCCACCCTATGGTCTGTTCCTGGTCGTCCGGATCCATGAGCAGCTGCACGGGACGGGGGCAAGCCACAACAGAAATCAAATAAGTAAAATATTGTGAGGATGCCATAGTTATGATATATAACTCCATATAAAGAGCCGAAGTGGCGCAGTGGTTAGAGTGCAGTACTGCAGGCTACTTCAGCTGATTGCTAGCTGCAGTTCGGCAGTTCAAATCTCATGGGCTCAAGGTTGACTCAGCCTTCCATCCTTCCAAGGTGGGTAAAATGAGGACCCAGATTGTTGGGGGCAATATGCTGACTCTGTGAACTGCTTAGAGAGGGCTATAAAGCACTGTAAAGCGGTATATAAGTCTAAGTGCTATTGCTATTGCTATGATAATATTAGACTCTGCCCTTTGCCGTAGAGGGTGGTGCAAGGAGTAGCCCAGCCCCCACCGGCCAGAGGAAGGTAATGGTGCTGTTGTGGCAAGGTGGGGTGGGGCGGCATGGGCACAGGTGGGCCGAAGCAGTTTGGGTTCTTCTTACCTATAAGAAGTCCCATCCAGAAAGCGCTGTGGTGGAGAGAAGCAGCTGGGTTGAATCTCCGGCATCTCATATCTTGCGGCCGCTTCTTCTGGCCCTTGTTAGTGCTGGGCATGCCTTGGGCACTCGGGGAGATGCTCCACATGCTCTCCACCCCGAGACACTGGCCTGACCCGGCTGCTTCTCTCCACCACTTCTCTTGCTGGTGGCCTGCCGGGAGAGCATCTTGCACAGCACAGTGAAATTTAGCAGACGTGAGCCGCTGCTTTGGGTTCAGACCTGTAAGTCCCATCTGGAAAGCGCTGCGGCAGAGAGAAGCAGCCAGGTTGAATGCTGCTTCTCTCCGCCGCAGCACTTTCCGGATGGGACTTACAGGTGCGAACCCAAAGCGGCAGCTCACGGCCGCTACATTTTGCTGTGCTGCGCAAGATGCTCTCCCGGCTGGCCACCAGCAAGAGCAGCGGTGGAGAGAAGCAGCTGGGTCGGTCCAGTGTCTCGGGGTGGAGAGCACGTGGAGCATCTCCCCGAGTGACCAAGGCTCACACAGCACCAACAAGGGCCACTTCTTCCAGCCCTTGTTGGTGCTGGGTGTGCCTCGGGCACTCGGGGAGATGCTCCACCTGCTGTCCGTTTCTTCCAGCACTCATGCGGGGAACCCAGGCTTGGAAGAGCAGCAACTGTTTGGAGCTTGTTAAGGAGGACCACTCCACCCCAGCCATGTGTTTTCCAGCCCAGGCTGCTTGGGGTGAAAAACATGCAATATGCTGCCGCTAAGCTCCTGGGTTCCTCGCACGAGTGCTGGAAGAAAATTGGCCAATGATCGGCTGCAGCCAGAGCCAGGCTTGGAGAAGCAGCAGACTAACTTCAGGGTGCACAATCTACCCCTCAAGCTCCCAATGCCCGAACTGGCGAGCTGGAAGAGAGATTCTCTGTCGTGCTGGTGAGTACGTATGGACTGAGTGGGCTTTTTGCTTTTCCCCTCCACCTCCGCATCCTGATCCAGCGTGGCACAGACAGCCCAATGGAGGCAGAAAACAAGGTGTTTCCATCGGCCCTTCTCTTTTTTTCCCCCTAGCCTCCTTTCGCCAGCATGCACCAGGCAGGCTCGGCAGGCAGTCGCGATCTTTAGATGGGCTTTTATTTTGTCAGCCCAAGGGGGGGGGAGGGGCTCAGAATGGTACGTAGGAAATTGCCCTGTCTCTGCAGCATCGGCCTGCTTGCGCCACCCCACCTTTCTGTGAGTGATGTCGAGTTGGCCATAGCCACTCAATCACATGACACCCCCCAGCCAAGTCCACCCAACCAGTCACTAGGAAGAACCGGTTGTTAAATTACTTGAATCCCACAACTGTAATATAAGTTAAAAAAAGTGTCTCTGTGTGGGTGTGGGTGTCGGTGTGCATGTATGTCATATATTTCTGAAATGACTGATTCTCTTTGGTTTCTTTCTATTATCAGGAAGCTTTATATTTCTTTTAATGAACCTAGACTGATCAACATTTCTCTCAATAATACTGAAAATGTGGAAATTTCTTCAAATATGTCTAAAATATCAGGAATCTCCTCTTCTCCGTATGACCAAGTGTTCGATAATTTAACACAAAACCTTCTCTATGGATTCTTTGCCATTATTTGTATTTTGGGCCTGGTGGGAAATGGAACGACAATTTATCTTCTGGCCTATTGCATTAAGAGGAATTCTTTCACCACTTTCATCCTGAATCTCTCCATGGCTGATTTTGGAGTCTTAACATCCCTCATTATGGCAGAAATATTTGTGACAGTGTCGACTCTGGATAAAAGAACATGCATTGTCCAAACCTTTTTCTTCTTATTTTTCGAGCTCTTTTCCTTCACCTATTCTGCCAGCCAGTTTCTGCTGACAGCCATCAGCCTGGACAGGTGTGTGGCTGTCCTTTTCCCACTCTGGCATCGCTGCCATCATCCTCCATATTTAGCCACACTTGTTTGTAGCCTCATCTGGATCCTCTCCTTCCTGCTCTCTGCAGTGCACTTCATTCTCCTCCAAACCAGGGCCTTTGGAAGTTCACCTTTCCTTTACCAGCTGATTGGTAGGTTCTGCTCACGGTCACTCATGCCCTTATCACCTCATGGCTTGACTATTGCCATGCGCTCTACATGGGGCTACCCTTGAAGAGTGTCCGGAGACTACAACTGGTCCAGAATGCAGCTGCGCGAGCAGTCATGGGTGTGCCAAGGTGC
>QLTV01001184.1:228828-242736 GCA_003457575.1 Thermophis baileyi | reverse complement strand
TTGCTTTTTATATTATCACAAAGGTCATTTATGTAAAGAATAAAGAGAGTTGGTCATAAAACGCTGCCTTGGGGAACACCACTGTTGACAGGTACAGGATTTGATAAAGCATTTGCTATTTTGACCAGTTGTTGCCTGTTTGACAGGAACGCAGTAATCCATTTGAGCAGGGGTCCAGAAATGCCATAGGATTTTACTTTTAGAAATAGTTTGTCGTGTACCACTGAGTCAAAGGCTTTGCAAAAGTCTATGTAAATTGCGTCTATTGCTTTGCCCTGATCGAGTTGTGTAGTCCATATGTTTTTACATTGTAGGAGTTGTAGATTGCAGGATAAATTTTTCCTGAAACCAAATTGTTTGTGAGAGAGTAGGTTGTTAGTCTCTAAGTGGAGGGTAATGGATTGGTTAATGATTGATTCCATGACTTTGCAGGTGACACAACATAAAGAGATTGGTCCGTAATTTTCAACTAGGCTGGGGTCTCCCTTTTTGAAGATAGGGATGACCGTGGCTGGTGACCATAGGTTGGGTAGGGAGCTGGTCCTGAAAGACTTATCAAAAATTATGCCCAGTGGTTCTGCTAGGGCAGTGGAAAGTTTTTTAAGAAGTAGGCACATAGTCCATCTGGTCCAATGGATAGAGATGATTTTAGATTGCCTAGTGCCTTTCCAATGTTGTCTTCTGTGAAATCAACATGTATTAGGTCATTAGGTCATAGAGCCGAGGTGGCGCAGTGGTTAGAGTGCAGTACTGCAGGCTACTTCAGCTGACTGCTAGCTGCAGTTCGGCAGTTCAAATCTCACCGGCTCAAGGTTGACTCAGCCTTCCATCCTTCCGAGGTGGGTAAAATGAGGACCCAGATTGTTGGGGGCAATATGCTGACTCTGTGAACCGCTTAGAGAGGGCTGTAAAGCACTGTAAAGCGGTATATAAGTCTAAGTGCTATTGCTATAGTGCTATTGCTATTGTAATTGTTTGTGGTTCGACTAGGAAATATTGGACATAAGTTGTTGCTGTTTACAAAGACTGAGCCGAAGAATGTGTTAAAGAGGTTGGCTTTAATATGAACTCATCTAGAGTGGATTAGTGTTTTCTTGCCTATTTTGACTTGTATTCCTAACTTGTATTTTATGGTACTGCTTTTGTTTAGGTTGAACTAAGAATGAATTAAACAGTTCCAGTTTCTATCAGCTGCCTCCTTATATCCTTGCCATTTCTCCCTATAGTAGACCAATCGATCAATTTTGCCTATAACTTCTCCTTTATCAAGACAAACGAAACTACATTGGTGGAAAGGTTGGTTGCCATGGGGGCTTCACGGGTTCATGGGGTCTTGATCTAAATTACAATATTTTAAAAAAATGGTGATGTTTATATTTAGTAGCAAAATATAGAGAGAAAAGTAATACAGAGAAAACATTTCAGGCAGTCTTTCATCGTAGCATCTAATCAGCAGCTAATTAAGCCTTGAACTGTGGTTAGAATACAGTATTGCAGGCTAACTCTGCCCAAAGCCTGAAGTTTGAACCTGATGGGGCTTGACGTTGACTCAGTCTTCCATTTTTCTGAGATCGGTAAAATGGGGACCCAGAGTGTTGGGGGCAATATGCTGACATTATAAACCACCCAGAGAGTGCTGTAAAGTACTATGGAGCAGTATATAAGTCTAAATGCTATTGCTATTGCTAAGCCAGACTTTTTCCCCTCGCTTCATTTATTGAAAAGCAATAGTAAAGCAAACAACCAGAGGTTTGATTACATAGACAAACATTTTAAAGTTAACTATCTCTCTACTGGATGTGTTTGCAACCAATAGCCTAAGTGTGTGCCTTTTAACTTCTAGAATTCTACTCAGAGATAAGTAAAGACTAATTATTCTGGTGGGCATTCTTTCTCAGGGTATCAGAATACAGTCACCCTCTCTTTCTTTGGCTTCCTATGAAAGCAACATCTAGAGAATAGAGTTGACCCTCATGTTTCTTCACAGGTTTGGGATCTCCTTCTAGTTCTAGTTCAAGCATCTTGCTCCAAGCTCTCTCAGAACCAACAAACGCTCAACAACCAACACTGTTTAGAGGCTATTTTATTTTGCCATCTATTTTCTTTTTCCCACTAAACTCTCTACTTACTTAAGAGCCACAGTGACACAGTGGTTAGATGCAGTACTGCAGGCTACTTCTGCTGACTGCCAGCTGCCTGCAGTTCGGCAGATCGAATCTCACCAGGCTCAAGGTTGACTCAGCCTTCCATCCTTCCGAGGTGGGTAAAATGAGGACCCAGATTGTTGGAGGCAAGATGCTGACTCTGTGAACCACTTAGAGAGGGCTATAAAGCACTGTAAACAGTATATAAGTCTAAGTGCTATTGCTACTAACTCTCTCCAGTTTTCTCCTCCCTGTGCTATCACAGCAGTGGGCCCTACTTCTCTTTTTTCCCCTATAATTATTGTTTATATCTCTCTTTCTGTTATCATCTATAAAAACCGTCCACATGTCTGCAAACTGATAAGACAAGATGGCAGATAACCCTGGGCTACTGCTATGCTGGGACATAGATTTCAATCTACAAATTTAAGGCTGGAGTTCTCCTCCTGAGAAATGAGTGCTCCTGTTAAGAGCTTTTACATTTCTCACAGTTGGAAGAGATTTGTGCAGAACGTGATGAGTTAAGATTAGGAGAGATTGAGAATAAAAGAAACAGTGCAGTATTCCCTATATTTAGACTTCAAAGACAACCAAAGAAAGGGTGAAAATGCATAACATAATTGTTTGGGCAGCAACAAATAGATGAGAGAGAGAGAGAGAGAGAGAAAGAAAGAACTCATAAGCAATGCTGTTATAAGGAAAGGCTATCATGGACTGTGACAGAGGAATAAAAAACAGCAAAAGCCCAGGGATTTTAAAACTTTCCCAGAGAAAAATGCAACTAGTGTACAATGTCCTTACCAGCCACTTTGTGTGTGTGAGAGAGAGAGACAGAGAGAGAGACAGAGAGAGAGACAGAGAGAGAGACAGAGAGAGAGACAGAGAGACAGAGAGAGACACACAGAGAGAGAGAGAGAGAGAGAGGGAGACAGAGAGGGAGAGAGACAGAGACAGAGACAGAGACAGAGAAAGAGAAGAGAGAGGGGGGGCGGGGAGAAAGAAAGAAAGAAAGAAAGAAAGAAAGAAAGAAAGAAAGAAAGAAAGAAAGAAAGAAAGAAAGAAAGAAAGAAAGAAAGAAAAGAAAAGAAAAAAGAAGAAAAGAAAAGAAAGAAAGAACTCATAAGCAATGCAGTTATAAGGAAAGGCTATCATGGACTGTGACAGAGGAATAAAAAACAGCAAAAGCCCAGGGATTTTAAAACTTTCCGAGAGAAAAATGCAACTAGTGTACAATGTCCTTACCAGCCACTTTGTAAGAGAGAGAGAGAGAGAGAGAGAGAGAGAGAGAGAGAGAGAGAGAGAGAGAGAGAGAGAGAGAGAGAGATCTATTAAAATCCTTGATCACTACCCAAAACTAGATACATGAGATGGTTAGCCATAGAATTTGATTCAAATAAATAAATAAATAAATAAACTAGTAATTTAACAGATTAAGGGACCTTGTAGGTCATCTAGTCCAACCCCCTGCTCAAGCAGGAAACCCTATTCCATTTCAGACAAATCTCTTCTTAAAAACCTCCAATGTTGAAGCACCCACAACTTCTGGTGGCAAGTCATTCCACTGATTAATTGTTCTAACTCTCAAGAAATTTCTCCTCAGTTCCAGGTTGCTTCTCTCCTTGATTAGTTTCCATCCATTGCTTCTTCTCCTGCCTTCAGGTGCTTTGGAGCAGGGGTCTCCAACCTTTTGGACCTCAGGGACCACCAAAATCATAATTTTAAATCCCACGGACCACTGGGGGGGAAGGCTCAGCCACCTTTCGGGCCTATCTGTCTGCTTCTGCGAGGCCTCCGGGTGGGAGGCCCAAGAGAAATTGCCTGGTCCAGGCACACAGCCTGGAAACCTCTTTTGTGTTCCTTCTCTCAAGAAGCTTGGTCAATCTGAGTGAAGGAAAATGAAGACAGGCAGACTGACAGTGGCTTGCTGATGTTGGTGGGAAAGTCAGTCCCATATTCCAGAGCTGTAGTAGTGACAGGACTGGCCCTTTGGTCATCCCGGAGCAGCTCCTCCACCCGGGCCTGCACTTGGGTGGAAGAGCAGCTCCGGGATGACGAAAGGGCCAGTCCTGTCACTACTACAGCTCTGGAATATGGGACCGGCCCGTGGTGGGGCTGGAAATCTCCACCATAGGGGGTGGCACATGCAATGTGCAACTTTGCAGGTGGTACAACGTGAAAAAAAGAGTGCAGCCCTCGCCGGCCAGAACGAGGTAATGGTGCTGTTGGGGAGAGGGAATCCCAAGGGGGCCGAAGCGGCAGTGGCGATGGCTGGAAGGTGCGGGAGCGAAGCGCTACTTGCATTTGCACGGCATCAGCATTCTGCCTTCACCACTGTATATTTGCACCAGCTGGTGGTACCAAGGCAGCCCTCGTCTCCTGCCACTTGGGGCTCAGAGCAGTAAACTGTGTCCAGGAAGTACTACAGCAGAGAGAAGCAGCCGGAGTCAACCCTAGCTTTGCTGTCCATTGCGGACGCTAGATTGGCCCCCTGCAAACTTGTCTCTCCAGGAGCCCGGCCGAGGTTTCCCGCATCACTTCAGCGAGCGCTCCTCAAGAGACGAGAGTTTGCAGGGGGCCGATCTAGCGTCCGGGCTGGCTACAAGAGAAATGTTTATTCTTGGCCACATTTGAGATTTCTAGCTGCAATGGACAGCAAAGCTAGGGTTGACCCCGGGCGCTTCTCTCCGCTAACAGGTGGCCAAGCTAACTGCCTGAAGGACCCCATCCTGTCCCTGGGAGTCAAAGCGCTGAACCGCGAGCGGCACAGGAACTTCGGCCGGGCTCCTCGAGAGAAATGCAAAGATTTCTCTGCGGACCATCAAAATTTTCTTGCAGACCACCAGTGGTCCACGGACCACCGGTTGGTGACCACTGCTTTGGAGAATAGTTTGACTCCCTCTTCTTTGTGGCAGCATCTGAGATATCAGAACACTGCTATCATGTCACTCCTAGTCCTTCTTTTCATTAAACTAGACATACCCAATTCCAGCAACCGTTCTTCATATGTTTTAGCCTCCAGTCCCCAATCATTTTTGTTTTTCTCTGCACACTTCTCTGCTCTCTTTCTGATGGAAATCCAAATGCTCTGATAGTGCCTCAGATTAATGCAATTCAACCACACCATGAATGATGATGTTGACTGGGAGTCGAGCCGATCATACCAAAACTGTGAAAAGGAAGATTTACATGGTATGGATACGTGGTAAAGAAGACTCGGTGCTGAGGACAGCTATGCGTCCAGACTCTGATGGCCTGCGACCCTGTGGCAGAACCAAGAAATGGTGAATCGATCGCATCAAGGAGGACATGAAATCCATGGGCGTCACCCTTGAAGATGCCCTGGATCGAGCCAAATGAGGACAGCTTTGCTGACAAGCAGACCTTGGCATTACTCAGGAATAATGCTAGGAAAAAGAAGAAGGTTGCAATATCACATCCCATTTTTAATTTTGTTTCTTCGTCTGCTTTTTTTACCGACATCTTCCATAGAAAATCAAAAGAAGTAATCTCAACAGGTATGAAAGTACCAGCTATTCATATCTGTTTCAATAAAATATGTCAGTAACCTGAAGGAAAAGCTTTTTCCTTGGTGTCTTAATTATATACTAGGAAATAAATTTTGATTGCTTTTTTCTGTGTTTGCACCATGTCAATGTCAACTCTGAAGCGAACCTGGCTGATGCCATTTTTTGCTGCCTCATAGTTGCCATGAACTCTGAGAGGGGGGAGGGAGGGGGAAGTAGATAGACTGGCTAACAGTCAAAACAAAAAGTTTTCTTGTGGGAACCAAGGTCATCCCAACAGGTGGCAGTTGAAGGAGGAGAGGAGTTACCAAGCAGCCTGCCAGCTTCTTTCATTGGACAATGTGACTGGGGACACCTGGGGAGGGAATTATTTGCTCTTTTAATTAGGGGAAAACCGTGGGAACTTTTGGAGTTGGTTTTCAATAGCTGTGCCAATATGATGTATCCAATAAACATGTTCTTTGAGGAATCTACTTGACTTGAAGTTCTGCTTTTGGCAGATGCGTTACTTGGAACATTGACAGTCAAATTCAAAGGGGACAAGAAATTTCAGAACACACTGTTTGCACAAAACATCTTTGGAAACTCCTTAAACTGAAGATTTCCTTTCCTGAGATCATAATACAGTTGGGGAAAGCAGCTCATCATTTTGAGAAAAGACATTGCTGCTTTTTTAAAAAAAATATTATTATTATTTTTTATTGTACAATTTTCTTGGTTATGTATAACATTTCTATATTCACAATAACAGTATACCGTCTGGGTACAATCTCTACAATCTCTATTGAATACAGATAGTAAATCTTATACACACAGTAGTTGTAACTATTATTCTCAATACCTATTCATCTTCATCTTCACTTATCCTTGTTGAAAATTTTGCGTTATTTGATTAGGCCCTCTGTTCAATTTTATCTATAATCCATTAATAATATCAAACATTATAAACATCAAGTAAACATCACATTTATAACCATTAACATCCAAATAATCATAAGGTTTACTTATCTTAATTATTCAATGTTCATTATTCAATTACACAAATTACTTCATTTTTGTTTACCTATCTAGATTTCTAACTTCTGCTGCTATTTTATACACAGTAATAGAATAGAATAGCATTCAAGAAAAACAATTGGAATTAGATAAAATATTACAAGGAATGGATACAAAAATGATTACAAAAATATATAAATTCCTGTTAAGATATAAATTAGAAGAAGAAACAGTTAAGGAAACAATGATTAGCTGGGCGAGAAATTTTGGACATAACATTGAATTGGACCAATGGGATAAATTATGGGAAATTAATTATAAACTTACAATGGCAGTGGCCTATAAGGAAAATTTATATAAAATGTTTTACCGATGGCATTTGCCACCAGCGAGATTGACCAAAATGTTTCCAAATCTGTCCCTGGAATGTTGGAAATGCAGTCACAAATCGGGAACATTCTACCACATGTGGTGGACTTGTTCACATGCAAGGAAATACTGGCAAAAAGTTAGGGAATGTTTGGAAGAAATGATGGAATGTAAAATTCAAATGAAACCAGAACTGTGTTTATTGGGAATATTGGACCTGAAAATGGAAAAAGACAAACAATATTTAACACTTCACATACTAACTGCTGCCAGAATTACCTTTGCACAATACTGGAAGCAAAAAAAGGTTCCCCCAGACGAAATGGTGATTAGTAAGATTCTAGAATGTGCTGAAATGGACAGGATGACTATGGAACTAAAAGAAAAAGGAATCGGGCTATTATAGAATTTGGAATAGATTTTATAATTGGCTAGAAAATAATAGGAACCAAAATAAGAAATAGAAAAAATTGTAATTTGAAAGACAAAATATTTATGTATATATGTAATTATAGATTAAGTTATTAATGGCATAAATAGTATTACAATATCATAAAAAGTACTATGTTAAATGGTAAAGTATGAAAGTAGCATATATGTTTTGACACGGAACACTGTAACATATAATGTATAGTGTTCTAAATGTTCATATTTGTATGTATTTTGTATTTGTTCAATTTGATGTTTGTCTTATTATTATTTTTTATTCTTATTTTTCTTTTTTTGTATTTGTATTTTGTATTTGTGTTTTTTAACATTGGAAAATGGTTAATAAAAATTATTTTTTATAACTGGGATACTAGGATTTTGACAGATCACTGAGTAAAATTTTAAATGTATTAAAATAAGGCAAAATGGGACTGCAAGGGGAAATAAATGTCTTAATGAGAGAAACGTACTCCAATAAAACAGCAGGAGACCGCTGAACAATATACAGAGCATTTAATGAAGGAATAACTTTTGCAAAAGGTCTTAGCCTGGGCCCAGGAGACCCAAGATAAGCAACTTGTACATCTGACTACATGGCTTAAATACATTTCTTACATTGCAGATAAACAACTTCCTCACCCCTCCTATCCATTGAACAATCCATGTTACATAACATTTTGGCATCATAACGGGTGGTTCCCCGACATGGAAATCCCCTGATACTTTACCCATAACAATTACTCTTTCCTTTCCAATGTCAGCCTGTCCTAGCTGAAACATCCTTTCCTTTCCAATGTCAGTTTGTCCTAGCTGAAATGTTAAGTACTTTGTTAAAAGAGCCGCGGTGGCGCAGTGGTTAGAGTGCAGTACTGCAGGCTACTTCTGCTGATCACCGGCTGCCAGCAGTTTGGCAGATCAAATCTCACCAGGCTCAAGGTTGACTCAGCCTTCCATCCTTCCGAGGTTGGTAAAATGAGGACCCAGATTGTTGGGGGCAATATGCTGACTCTGTGAACCGCTTAGAGAGGTCTGGAAAGCACTGTGAAGCGGTATATAAGTCTAAGTGCTATTGCTATTGCTATTTCCTTTATATTTTGTACATATCTGACTTACAGATATCCTAGTGATTATATAATATAATATGTCATACAATATGGCTGCACCCCTGCTCACTTATTACAGGAATAATTTACCATTTCTCTCACTTACTAAAGGAAATATTATTGACGCTCCAAGGTACGCAGGAAATGATGATATAAGGAACCATAGGGGGATAAAAGAATTGATATATGATGTAGTTGCGAGACCAGAAAATTATGACCAAAAGACGTTGAACAACAAACATGAAATTCAGAAAACAGAAAATAAAATAGAAAGAACAGAGGAAAGAACAGGGGAGGGAAAATGACAAATGATACAAAAAGATAAAAAAGAAGAGACAGTCAAAGATGAAATAAAAATGGTGAATTACACTTTAAGAGATCAACAGTTAGAAGGGGATACACAGAAAGACACCCCTGAAGTGAGGAAAATATCATTGAAAGGTGTATTGAAGGTTCAAAAGAGTGAAGAAGCGGCAGAATTAGAAGAAATACTTAGATCAAACATGAACGAAATAAGAAAATACAAGATCCCATGGGAGGAGTATGGGAGATGTGCCAAGAAGTCAACAAGAGTTGAGTTACGAAAATGGGCAAGAGATGAGGGATAAATGCAAAATGCTGTTTAACACAGGAGCTATACCATTAAGAATTAGTTTAAAGATAGAAATTAGAAATGGGGAAAAGATTACTTTTTTAATTTGGGAACTATTCTATTTTTTTATTTTTATTTTGAAAGGAGATAGCCAGTATTAGAGCAGCTCACACAATCACTCCATTAATTAGTCCCTTAACAGTCTCCATTTTGTTTCAAAACTCCAAGCTGTTTCACACTCTCACACTGTCCAACATATTTATAATTGTCAAGGTTCTAAAAGTTGAATGTTTTCATAGTCTGTCTCCAAGCACCAAGTATAATCAGTTTGCAGGTGTTTAGTGTATTCCAGCCAATCTACCCTAGTCATAACATAATGAGCTGCGGTGGCGCAGTGGTTAGAGTGCAGTACTGCAGGCTACTTCTGCTGATCACTGGCTGCCAGCAGTTTGGCAGATCGATTCTCACCAGGCTCAAGGTTGACTCAGCCTTCTATCCTTCCGAGGTGGGTAAAATGAGGACCCAGATTGTTGGGGGCAATATGCTGACTCTGTAAACCACTTAGAGAGGGCTGTAAAGCACTATGAAGCGGTATATAAGTCTAAGTGCTATTGCTTTTGCTATTGCTATAACAACTTTCACTTCATCCACTTTTTCCAGCTCTATATTGCCTTCCTCGGCCAGCAGGTGTCACTGTTACTTTTTTTCTCCACTTTTACTGCAAATAAAATGTTTCCAAATAAAAATATTTTCCAGTAATTTCCCAAAGTTCTTCAAGTCAAGATGGTAGTAAGAGTATAAACCAGAATTTTGAAACAATTTAATTTTTGAGAAGCTAAAAAAAGCAGTCTGTGCTTTATTTTTAAAATTACTTCTGGCTACAATTTCTTTTCTTTCTTTTCCAAATCTGACAGTATCTCCAGGTCTTTAGTCGCCGCTATTTACCTCCATTGAGTCCCACTTTCCAAAGGGAAAATTCCATGGAAAAAGTTAGAAGAATTCTTACCCAGACCGAGCACACTGTTACAGGATCTTTCCTTTCTTCTCTTCCGTTTCAGCTGTCTTCACGGCTTCGGTTCAGCCATAATGGCCGTCTTCTCTTCTGCTGGTTCAAGGGGTTTTCTTCGGGTCAGTCGAGGAGACTGTGCTCTCCTCGCGACCACCAAAGCATCCCCTCTACCTTCATCACCCCTACAGGGTGATTTTCGACCCCATAGAGCCCCCGGACTGAAGAAATCGGTGGGACTTCGCGGAGATGCCGCTCATCCGCACTGCTTCGCCGCAACATCAGCTGCCTTCTCCAAGACATTGCTGCTTTATAGAAAGGCCAAAAAGAGCTAGAATAGAATAGAATAGAATAGAATAGAATAGAATAGAATAGAATAGAATAGAATAGAATAGAATTCTTTATTGGCCAAGTGTGATTGGACACACAAGAAATTTGTCTTTGGTGCATATGCTCTCAGTGTACATAAAAAGACAAGATACATTCGTCAAGAATCATGAGGTACAACACTTAATGATTGTCATAGGGTACAAATAAGCAATCAGGAAACAATCAATATTAATATAAATTGTAAGGATACGAGCAACAAGTTACAGTCATACAGTCATAAGTGGGAGGAGATGGGTGATAGGAACGATGAGAAGACTAATAGTAATTGTAATGCAGCCTTGGTGAATAGTTTGACAGACATACAGTAGATAAGCATCCCTGTGCACTCCAGAGTGCTGCATGAAAACATATTTAATACTATTTGTGCTAATGTTTTGGGCTGTATTTGCATTTTCTTAGATTTCATTGTCTAAAACCTTTGTGTCAGCAATTCCAACAGCTGAAAACTCTTAATGCACTAATACAGTACAATAAAAGACTTTGATAAAACACTATAGCTGTTCAGAATATCTATGTTTCTTGGAAAGTCATTGTATTGTCATCTACTAAGAGCTTTCAATATTACCAATATCCTTTATGGAGTGCATCTAAGCCATCTGTTCTTGGCACCTTGGGTCTGTCCCCTGCTGCCCCCATCCATCCTAACTCTCAGAGTGATAAAAGGATGAAGTAATGCTTCTGAGGGATCCTTTGAAGCATATGGGTGGAACTATCCTTGAAAATGTTATTTCCTGTTAAGCTTGAATTTTCCCTGGTGACCATAATGGGTGCTAAAACATTTAAAGTCATTAGGATGTTGTTGTTGGGTTTGTTTGTTTGGTTGGTTGTTGTTTTTTTCCTTTTTGGTTCTTTAATGGGGGGGGAAAAAAGCATACTGTCCATATCCAGTGGAAAAGATATCAATTTAAAAGCATTCTCTCTATTACTATAAAAAAAAAAAAGACATGGTTTTGCAAGCTTTTAGTTAGGCTTGGACTATAAAGCAGAATTAGTGATGAAAGTCTCCAAATTCTGCCCTGCCATTATAGCATGGAATATACTGAAGGGCTGGAAGACACCTTGGAGGTCTCCAAGGCAGGTGTCCTTATACCATCCCAGATAAATGGTTGTCCAATCTTTAACTTGGATCTTTAACTAAAAAAGTCTGGGATGGTATAAGGACAGCGGTGGGTTGCTCCCGGTTCGGCCCGGTTCTTAGAGCTGGTAGCGGCGGCGGCGGGAGGCTCTGTCCACCCACCGGTGACGCTTCTGCACATGCGCAGAAGCGTCGCGCACGTGCGCGCTCGCGCGTGCGAACTGGTAGTAAAGGATTTTAGAACCCACTACTGGAAAACAGGTTAATGTAAGATAAACAAGTTGACCCTCTCTTTATCTGATGCATGCCTAGATGAGAATCAGGTGTTTAGGACTGGCTTTTATGAGATAAGTACAAAAGACATAGACTGATATGCTAGAATAATGGGGAGCAAAGAAACCTTTGTAGATTGTGGCTGTCCCTGCCCTCCCTTTATTATTTACTTGACAACATGTGACCTGTTGGATCACTTTCCCCACCACATCTAATATAGGCTTACACTGTTTTCCCTCACTTCACAACCCTCATGAGAATCCCAGTAAACCCTCCTCCTCCTCCTCCTCCTCCTCCTCCTCCTCCTCCTCCTCCTCCTCCTCCTCCTCCTCCTCCTCCTCCTCCTCCTCCTCCTCCTCCTCCTCCTCCTCCTCCTCCTCCTCCTCCTCCTCCTCACTTTGCTGAGAGAGGGGTAATTTCCTTACCAGATTACTCAATAACTTCAACAATAGCAGAGTTTTAATATTTGTTTGTTTGTTTATTATTTATTTATTTGTTTATGTGTTTATGTGTTTATTTGTTTGTTTATTTGTTTATTATTTATTTATTTATTTATTTATTTATTTATTTATTTATTTATTTATTTATTTATTTATTTATTATGTATGTATGTATGTATGTATGTATGTATGTATGTATGTATGTATGTATGTATGTATTTATTTATTAGATTTGGTCGCTGCCCATCTCATATCAATATGCTGCCTTCACTGGAAAAGTTCTTAAAAATTCAGGGACATATTCAGAACTGTATCTGCCTTAAAAATAGCCCATTCTAGGCTTCCAGTGAAGATGGCTGGCTGACCAGTCCAAGGGAAAGCTCCAAGAAAGGGAGATTTTTTCTTCCCAAAATGAAGCTTTTTTCAAATTACAAATAAGGAACTAAGTTCTCTACATTGATATGTCTCTCCTGAGTTAGGGAGAGTCCTGGAATCACCCCACGAGACAGCTGTGGTCTGCAAGGAGAGTTGGGAAGCAGAGCTCCAAAATAGCCATTCAGCCATTCAGCCAGTGCGCAAGGCTGCAATCACTTCATTGTTTTAAAAAAACAGCCATTTGGGAATCTAATTTTCAAATGGACAGTAAGTTGTGTCTTTCACTTCTTAAACACTTTATTTGTTTATTATTGTCATTAAGCTAAAACTGGTCCTTTTCCATCACAACCTCTTACTCTTTTTTGAAGATCTGCATCATTTTTGGAACATTATTGCTGAGTGACAAGAGGGAGGGTTGTCAGAGGTGATCTAAAGCAGTGGTGAAATCCAATTTTTTTTTACTACCGGTTCTGTGGGTGTGGCTTGGTGGGCGTGCTGTGGCTTGGTGGGCGGGCAGGGGAAGGATACTGCAAAATCTCCATTCCCTCCCCACTCTGGGGCCAGCCAGAGGTGGTATTTGCCGGTTCTCCGAACTACTCAAAATTTCCACTCCAGAACCTGACAGAACCTGCTGGATTTCACCCCGATCTAAAGTAAGGAAGCATGGAGTTCTTTCTTTTCTCTAATTTTGATGGAGAGACATGAAGATTTTAAAAGTTGTGTTCTTATTTTGTTATTTTTATGAATTTAAAGCCTTTATTTGATTCCGGGAGTTACAATTTACAGTTTTGGACTGCTTGTTATGGGAGGCAGAAATCTTCCAATTTGAATGGATTCTGATTGGCCAGGAGATATCAGTTGAGCTACAAAAAGCTTTAAAAAAAACTTTGACCACAAGAGGATGCTAAAGAACGGAAGACAATGAAGAAAAAGGGAAAGAATTCCAATCAGACTTCTAATATCCTGACTTCCCTGGAAATGTTGGAGATACATTCATAGATGTATTTACCTTGAAAATAGCCTATGGTGAACTCTATATTTATTTATTTATTTATTTATTTATTAAATTTGTATGCCGCCCAACTCCCAAGGGACTCTGGGCGGCTCACAACAATATAAAAAACCGTTAAAAAAAAAAAAACCCATAATAAAAACAATTAAACATAGCTAAAATCTCATGCATACCCGTACA
>QLTV01001184.1:200686-211385 GCA_003457575.1 Thermophis baileyi | reverse complement strand
GGAGTGCAAAAAACAGCCCAACGGGCAAACCGGAAGTTCTTTTTTCCGCACTACCGGTTTGCCCGTTTGGCCGTTTTTCACCGTCCCAGGCTTCAGTGAGGCCCTTGCGCATTCACGGGTGTGTGTCGGGGGGTGCATGTGCAGAGGGCAGCGTGGGGGGTTGTGCGCATGCGTGGGGGGAGGGAATGGGTGTGGGCACACGCGCGCGCTAGCGCACGCGCACACACCCCCTTTTGGCATGCGGACCAAAAAAGGTTCGCCATCACTGATCTAGATAATCTGCTTTATCCAGGAACCTCTGATACTGTTGAACAACCTCCTTCTCAATCAACTTCATTAAAACTTGTCCAGTATGGTGGGGTCCAGCAATAGCTTCTTAAAGATATGTGAAACAAAACCTCTTTAAAAGATAGTGGAAGAACCCTCTCATTCAAAGTAGAATTTACCACCACTAGAACTAGCTCTCACAATACCTTCCATGTGCTACGTTTAAGTTTGTAACACACAAGCCAACTAAACCCCTCCAAAACACCCTAAGTGAATGAAAAGAACCAGCAGCCTCAGAAGAAGAAGAATATGTGCACCGGCGTGCATATTGCTCTTCCGGTTTCCGGTGCTCCTACATGTGCGAAGACCAGCTGGCCGGCATGCATGTGCACGCCGGAACCCGGAAGAGCAACGGGCGATGGCTGGCGTGCCCAGAGAGATGGCTCTGCGTGCCACTTCTTCCAGTTCCTGGTGCTCCCCTGCGTGTGTGTGTGCGCTCCCGTTTCGGCACTTGGTGCCAAAAAGGTTCGCCAACACTGTCCTAGACCAAATCAGGTCCAAAAACACAAGAAAATTTCTGGAAGCTTGGCACTTAGACAAATCAGCCATCAACAGGCACATAGAGATAAGCATCACACACATACCATTCAAAAGAGGCAATCAAAAAGTCAAAAAGGAAACAGAAAAATGAAAACACCTCCTCACAGCAATCAACACCCAGATAAGCAGAGATTTACATGAAGATTAATGCTGGACCAACAACCAAGAAGTAAATAATACCCCAAATGTGGAAATACTAACACAGACAAATAAGTTAACGGTGAACAACAGCCTAATCAAAGAACCATCAAAACATTCCTACCGACACTGACAGGGAAAGCCATTACATAAAAGACAAAGAGCAAACCCTACTACCTTCTAGTACTGATGATAGTATCTATGTGGGTAATGAAATTACTGCCAAAACAAAAACAAAAAACCCCACCACCAAGCTCAGAGAGCACCAAAGACTCCATAGTTTGAGCAATTGGATTAGAATATTGATCTGTTTGGTTACTAAGAATCAATAATGACTTGATAGCATGTATAATCCATCAATCAATCAATGGTCTATCCATTATATATCTTTTTTTCCTAACTTTTAACTTGTAAATTCCCATTGGAATAATCTCTCCACATCCAAAAAACCATAACCAGGCAAAAATTAAGAAACTTGGTGTGAGCTCAACTTTAGCTGCTATTAATGTCTACTAGCTTCTTGAGAGCCATTTTGGTTTAATGGTTAAGGCATCAGGTTAGAAACCAGGAGACTGTGAATTCTAGTCCCACCCTAGGCATGAAAGCTGGCTGGCTGACTTTGGGCCAGACACTCTGTCTCAGCCCATAATGCCAGGCCCTGGTGAAAAGCTGGTTGGTCAGTTCCAGGGGTGAAATCCAGCAGGTTCTGACCAGTTCTGGAGAACCGGTAGCACAAATTTTGAGTAATTTGGAGAACCGGCAAATACCACCTCTGGCTGGCCCCAGAGTGTGGTGGGAATGGAGATTTTGCAATATCCTTCCCCCAGGAGTGGGGAGGGAATGGGGATTTTGCAGTATCCTTCCCCTGGAGTGGAGTGGGAATGGAGATTTTGCAGTATCCTTCCCCTGCCATGCCCACCAAGCTATGCCCACAGAACCAGTAGGGGGAAAAAATTGAATTTCACCCCTGGTCAGTTCCTGTCACAACCAATGGATCAACACTTGGTTGATTGGGGAAAAAAAGTAGTTCCTGGTCTTGCAAGAAAACTCTATGATGCAATAAAATGCTACTCTTACTAGTTTCTACATACTGTAAATGGGATTATTTCATTAATGTTCATTTTCTAAGGATTTTAGTAGGAAGCTTCCTCATGTGTTTGTAACACTGCTAACTTAAGACTTCTGACAACTAGTAACATTGACCGGTTCATATCATTCCTCCTCCCATTTTAGTATTGATACCATTATTCAACATATCAGTCTTGTATTGTATGGATCCTCACCTTTCTAATTTTGACTACTGGTATCATTCTTGCTCCACATGTTAGATATAATGGTTATATACAATGGTTTTATGAATAGCCTCATTATTATTCAGTGATGTCTCTGTCTACAATAACTTTGATAATTAAAATCTGCTTAATGTCAACAAAAATTCAGAAAGGGAAGCTTATGACAATTATCTTACTTAGCCTCCTCTCCTATCTTGTCTTTGTCTTTTCTTTTTTATTATTATTTAGAGTCACAGATCAGCTGCTAGGTTCAAAGAACCAAGAAAGACCCTCCAGAAGTCAATCACATGTTAACTTCTTCTCACCAACCTTGAAGACCTTGGACCAATAGATTCAGATAGGTAAGAAATTTTAAAGATCTAATCTAACTTTGGCATGTGCAAATGCAATTATGTTCATCCATTTAATCAGTAATTCATATAAAAATCTTGTGATATTTACAGCATATGTACTGTAGATAGTCAACTTGATTGACTTTTTCTGGACTAATTTTCCAATTAAAATATACTTGTTTTATGATTGTTTACTTCTATTACATTTTTTACATTTTATTATATTTACACCACCAAGAGTTTTGGAGGTTGGAGCACCAACTAGTGATGAGGTCTGGGGAGGCTGTACTTTTGGGGGGGGGGGATGCAGTTTTATTGGTTTAGCTGTAGGGAGTTCTCATTTCCTCATGGACCTGGTATTATGAGAATGGTGGAAATGTAAGAGACACAACTGATAATTCTCAGAAACCTAATACATGGAATGGGGTTAGTGGTTAGAGGTCAATTTAGACAATAAATTGCCTTGTGGGCACGGGCACGCTTTGTGCGTGCGCGTATGCACAGTGCTGAAAAATCCAAAAAAAAATTCCTCCCCCCCAAAAAAAAGCCGAAAACAAGATGGTGACACATGCACAGTGCCAGAAACTCGGCTTCTGTGCATGCACAGAAGGAAAAAAAAAACTCGGAAAAAAATTCAAAAAAAATTCAAAAAAAAAAAATTCAAAAAAAAAATGGCGGCGCCCATGGACCGGCACCGACCGAACCGGATCCGTGACGTTACTGTGACATCACCAGCGGGTCACTACCGGTTCGAGAAAACCGGTCCGAACCGGGAGGAACCCACCTCTGGTAGAGTGCCCCTGAATGCTTGACTTAATGAAGCTTTAGTTCTTCATTAATTTTGTGGAGTCCTTGTTCTCTGAGCTTAGTTGTCTGTTGATGATGTTACGTAGTTGGGTAATGAAATGACTGCAATCAAATAACCAGGCTCAGAGAGCACCAAGGATTCCACAATTGAACCTTGATCTACAAATATTCTCTTCTACTGGTATAATGAATTTTGGATGTTTTCTTTAAAGCTGAGATGAGCTCATTCCAAGAGGGAGAGTTGTCTAGCAGCCATAGGAATGTAGTTTGATCACCCCTATACTCAATAGGGACATGGTGGCTCAGTGGCTAAGACGCTGAGCTTGTCGATCAGAAAGGTCGGCAGTTCAGCGGTTCGAATCCCTAGTGCCGCGTAACAGAGTGAGCTCCCGTTACTTGTCCCAGCTTCTGCCAATCTAGCAGTTCGAAAGCACGTAAAAAATGCAAGTAGAAAAAATAGGGACCACCTTTGGTGGGAAGGTAACAGCATTCCGTGCGCTTTTGGCGTTGAGTCATGCCGGCCACATGACCACGGAGACGTCTTCGGACAGCGCTGGCTCTTCGGCTTTGAAACGGAGATGAGCACCGCCCCCTAGAGTCAGGAACGACTAGCACATATGTGCGAGGGGAACCTTTACCTTTACCTTTACCTTTATACTCAATTTATTCAATCCTCTAAACAAACTATTAGCACATAACAGTACAATTGTTAGTAAGTCTTTCATGTGAGTGTTTCTTTTAGCAATTTGATAAGTTTCAAGTTACACTCAATTGACATTAATAAATACTGTATATTAAATAATAGATAGATAGATGATAGATAGATAGAGAGATAGATAGATAGATAGATAGATAGATAGATAGATAGATAGACACACAGACAGACAGACAGACAGACACACACAGAGACAGACAGACAGACAGACACACAGACAGACAGACACGACAGACAACTTTTATCTATATTAACACAAGGTAGAAAGTTTAGTTGGCAGCTGGCTTGGAGCTTGTAAAGTTTTGTGGAAATAATGTGCCATGTGATACATTTGGCCGCTGTTGACCAAACTGTATTAGAAGGCTTCTAGTAGTCATAAAACTCTATTTCCCTGTTCTTTTTCCCCTTTGCAAAGGGAATATGGCCCATGTCCATATTGACACTACAGTACAGATTTTATCTAGACCTCAGTCCAAACTAGAAAAACCCTTGCTCTACAAGATCCGAATCCAAAGATCTTAGTTTGCTCACTGCATAAGTTGAGCATGCCCTCCGCCCTGAAGCCTGTGCTCAGCATTTTTTTTTGTTTGTTTCTTTCCTGTTGTGACACAATTGAAAGTTCCATGTTTCAGTCTGTCCTCTAGCAATCTCTTCCTCAAAAATATTTCACGCAGAAATAATTCAAAATTTAGTTTTAGAGTAATAGAACCATTTACGGATAATCTGCTCTTTTGATGGAAGGAGAAGAGAATCCAGGAAAATGGTCTTTATGTATGTTTGATAGTATGTGCTTTAATTGCACTGAGTAACTCAAACCCTCTTATGCAAAGACAAGAGAAGAAATGATGACACAGACAGTAAATAGCAATGGTGGTGTGTCAATCTTTTCTGGAAAGTATTTAAAAGTATATATTTTTATTGAGTCCCTTGATTTTTAAAAGTAGTATTTTGTAAATGGTAAATATCTGTTGGCAAAGTTGGGAACATAGGAAGGTATCTTCTGCTAAGACAGACAATTGGATTCACTTAGCTCAGCACTGTGGACACTGACTAATAGCATTCTAGAGTTTGAAGTAGATGTTACCTTAAAAAGGCAACTAAATGATATAGTAGAAAGGGAGGTGCAACTATTTATAGCAGAATCAAGTTTGTAGATAGATACTTACACAAAATAGCTGACATGGGAAACCTGTCTAAGCTCAATAGGGCAGCTATCATGTTGTTGTCTTTTAACGACCCCGTTGGCAGGCCTGAACACCATTTTGGGCATTGGATCTTCAGACCTGCTACATGTAATGCTGTGGGAAACTGGGAGGGGGGATTGTATGGAGTGGGGAGATATATAGTCAAAATAACATTCCTTTCTCCAAGAGTCAAGGTCACTCTGCCCTGCACCTGGAGGGGTGTACTTGGGAGGCATCTCCAATTGGGATGGTGCATTGATTGGACCATGTGATGGACATGTGGGTGCTGGGGCAGGGACTTGGACTTTCTTTTGGGTGGGGAAAACCTGGAAGCTTTCAGATTTGGGGTTTCCCACATGTGCCAATATGACATCTCTAATAAAATGGAACTTTGAGGAAACTCAATCCTCGGAGTTTTCTTTCATTGGGGGTGTTACTTGGAACCCTGACACCCGTAATCCCTTGTGGGGTGGAGTCAGGTGGAGTCAGGGCAACTGAATGGAGTTGAGTGTTTACTGGCCGGATGCCCTTCCTGTCGCCAATGTGGAGTTTGCAGCTGATATATTCTCATTGTGCCTAGAGAGAGAAATATTTGCCTCTACCTAGGATCGAACTTACAACCTCCTGATTGTGATGTGAGAGCTCCATCTCTAGGCCACCGCACCGCTCAATAGGGCAGCTATTATGGACTTGGTGAAATATAAAACATTCATTTCCTGGAAGGAGAAACAGCTCCACCTGCACAGATATTCCCAGTGGACTTCTTGTTGTGGCTTGCCCCCATCCCGTGCAGCTGCTCATGGATCCGGACGAACAGGAACAGTCAATAGGGTGGCAAGAGCGGTCTGTAGCACTGGTACCGGAGTCCGAGACCAAAGAGGAAGCAGGGCCTGAGGACGATGCGCAATCAGGGCCTTCTGCACCTCCTCACCAGGAGTTCAGTGACTCCAGTGAAGAGGAGGAGCCTCTGATTGATGCTAGGGCACGCAGGGCAGCTAGCCGGCAAGAGTGGCTGTGTAGAAGGAGGTGTCCTCGAAAGTAAGCTTGCCGGCAGAGGGGCCACGCCCTAAGACTATATAAGGGTGGATCATACCACACACTTTTGCTGAAGACAATTTTGTTTGTATTCAATTCATCTTCACTGTATTTCTAAGTAATTATTAGTATTAACGCCTTTTTGTTTAAAGAACAGTGTGTGTGTGTCGCTTTCTGGGGGTTTGCCGTGCTGGGACAGAACACTTCTGTGGAGTCCAAAGATATTGCCTCAAGTAAATATCATGCTAAAAGGAGAAGGGAACAACAGAGGATGAGATGGTTAGATAGTGTCATCAATGCAATGAACACAAATTTGGGTAAACTCCAGGAGACATTGGGGGACAAGGGGGGCTGGCATGCTATGGTCCATGTCACTACGTTCATTTTAATTTGTCAGCTGGACTCTTATTCTGAAACTGACACTGTACACTGATATGCAGTCATGTGATACCTGTACTGCGCATGTGTTAATCTTTCCTTTGTTCTCTTTGTTCTTCATCATGTAGACACAGACGTAGATGTTCTTATTTTTGTTTTACAAATATATTACTTTTAATCTTTCCTGGACTCCGGTCTTATTTTTCTCCGCAACAGTCCATGGGTCATGAAGAGTTGATCATGACTTAGCAACTGAACAGCAACAATAAATATCATGCTAGCAGCTAATGCTTTTCTGACTTGCTACTTTTAAAAAAATGTATTTAATAGAAGAAACTTGAAAGAAATGAATGGATAGCAGAGATGCTTAGAGGCATTTTTACCAGTGGTGGGTTTCAATTTTTTTTACTACTGGTTCTGTGGGCGTGGCTTGCTGGGCTTGGTGGGCTTGGGAAGGATACTGCAAAATCCCCATTCCCTCCCCACTCCAGGGGAAGGATACTGCAAAATCTCCATTCCCTCCCCACTCCAGGGGAAGGTTACTTCAAAATCCCCATTTCCTCCCGATCAGCTGGAACTCGGGAGGCAGAGAATAGATGGGGGCGGGGCCAGTCAGAGGTGGTATTTACCAGTTCTCCGAACTACTCAAAATTTCCACTACCGGTTCTCCAGAACTGGTCAGAACCTGCTGAATCCCACCTCTGATTTTTACCTATGTTGACAATTTCTGGTATAGATGGGCAGACGAAAATAAACTAATAACCATTTTATCCTAATTTTCTAATTAAAAATGCTTAGACTCCAAAAGAACTTCAGAAAGAAAGATACTTATTGAAGGAAGATCTGAGGAAATTTGGTTATCTATCTAATTAAGTTAATTAGTTATAAGTTTTGTTGAAATGGTCTCATCTTCTGGCAAGATTATGGACAAAAGTTCACTACCTTGCTTCCTCTCCATTAAGAATTTATAGCTCTTCCCAGCATATGCCTGATATTTTTTTAAAAAAAACCAGTTGTCCTGTTTCTTTCAACTTTGCCAAGTATAAATGTCTGTGGAGATTCTCAGTCATCCAGATCATGGTTGTCCCAAAGGTGCTTTTAAAGAAAAAGGCAACCGGACTTTCTAGGTTTTCCTTGAAGACACTTCGCTTCTCAGCCAAATAGCTTCTTCAGCTCTCTTGAAGCTGAAGGAGCTTCTTGGATGAGAGGTGAAGCATCTCATCCAAGTATCTCATCCAAGCAGGTGAAGTAAAACCAGAAAGTCCAGTTGCCTCTTTAAAAAAGCACCTTTGGGTTTGCCAAGTATAATTATTTTTTTCTTGACTATCATCTGCTTGCATTATGTTTTCAAAGTATGTGAGTTTCTTTTGCTTTTCACCTTAAGAGATCAATATGTCATACTAGTCCAATATTGATTGATTCTTGTGGATCATTATTCTCAGACACCATTTCCAGATTCATCATTCAAAGGCATCTTTTTTTTCCAAAATCAAACCTTCTGTCAGGGCTGGAAGTCATTTTTATATTTGGGCCTCCAGGCCTGCCACATTTCCTAGTGTGGGAAATTGGGAGAGGGGATTGTATGGAGCATGGGTGATTCATAGTCATAATAACATTCTTTTCTCAGAAAGTCAAGGCCATCTTGCCCTGCACCTGGGAGGCTGGAAATGGGAGGTATCTCCAGTTGGGACCGTGCTGTAATTGGACCATGTGATGGACTTGTGGGTGTTGGGCAGGGACTTGAATTTTCCTTTGGGTGGAGAAACCCTGGAAGCTCTCAGATTCGGGTTTCCCCAGATATGCCAATATCACATCTCTAATAAAATGTAACTTTGAGGAAATCCAGGCCTCGGAGTTTCCTTTCGTTGGGGGTGTTACTTGGAACCCTGACACCTTCTCAGTGCCTAGTATTCACAACAATACATAGCCATTGGAAAGACCATTGTGCTTTAACTATTCTGTTCATTAGTGTAATAGAAATATTCTTATTCTCCATAAGGATAAGGTTATTGTCTTCTTCCCTAGAATTAATTTCTATTTACTTTTCCAGCCCATATTTCTATTACATCTTTTCCTTGAGGTCAAGGAAAAAAAATATTCATCACCTTCACCTCTTCATGATCAAAGTTCATTCAGAATGCAGGTTATCTTTCCCTTTGTCTTTTTAATATTTAGCATTAATGTAATGTTTCCTGTTCGCTTTCTGTTTTCATAATGAATGTGTCACCTGCATATGTTTAATGCTTGGTGCTTTGGTTTATCTGCTTCTGCTTTCTTCTTCTTTTTCTTAAGTAAAGGCTTATGGCATGGTGCTTCATATCAGTACAATTAAATACTAGGTAGTAGTTGGATTCATTCACTCTGCTTTCAAACAGTATTTTCTTGTTGCATCACCACTTTGAGAATGCTGGAATGAGCAAAGCCAAAAGGGCAAACTGAATTAGGCGAAATGATTGCTTCAACTCAAACTTTCACCAGTTTTGTAACATTAATTGTTCATGAATGAGGAAGGGAGTTTCCAAGACTCTTCCTGATGCTCTTCACAAAATGACTTCTCTGTTAACCAATAGGGTCAACCTAAATTTTCCTTTGATGACCAAAGCCACCAAATTGACACTGTCAATTTTCCTAAGTTCACCTGGAAGGAAACTTTAATAGTGAAAAGATGTTTTCTATCAATTCATTACTAAGGTGTCTTGAGATATCAGGTATCTAACAGTTGTGGAAGATGATCTCATGGATCCTGTCACTACCCTCTTCATATCCTTCAATTAAATCTGGCAAAAAGTTCAATAGCACTACTCCTACATAGGATATCAGATGTAGCAGCAAACACACACATTGAAATACTAAGACCAATTTAATTTATGTACCTTTTCTCATCAGATTATTCCAGAATCAAATGAAGGAAACACCTACTGTATGGCAGTGGTTCTCAACCTTTCTAATGGCACGACCCCCCCCACAATCCCCCCCTGGGGAATGAGCAGGGATGAAATGCTCCTGGTTCGCTCGTACCTGTCGGTCACCGTAGAGCCGGTCACCAAGGTAGCGCGAGGCGCCGCCCACCCACCCGGATGCCACTATTTGGGTTCTTTTACCCTCTGCGCATGCGCAAAGCATTCTGCGCATGCGCAGAGGGTAGAAGAACCCAAATGGCGGCGTCCGGGCTACCAGCTGTCCGGCGACCCGCAGGCACGGCCGAACCGGGACCTTTTTACCCCTGCAGTGACGGTGGCACCAAGATGGTGGGCTAACGCGCGCGGCGACCCCTGTGAAATGGTCGTTTGACCCCCAAAGGGGTCGCGACCCACAGGTTGAGAACCGCTGCTGTATGGGATCATGATTTCAGGATTTATAGCAGTGACAGTGATACAACATCTGGAAGCAATAGTATTGCCACACACACACACACACACACACACACACACACACACACACACACACACACACACTTTTGATCATAGCAATGTTTGATTGATTAGGGCAGTTTGGTCTAGTGGTTAAGGCACCAGGCCAGAAACCAGAAGAGTCTGAATTCTACTCTTGCCTAAGTATGAAAGCTGGTTGAATGACTTCTCTCTCTCATTCAGCCCAACTGACCTCACAAAATTGTTGTTATGGGGAAAATAGGAGAAAGAAGGAGTATTATGTATGTTTGCTGCCTTGAATTATTTATAAAAAGTAATATAGGTGGAGAAAAAAATAAAATTCATTCATTAACAAACCTCACTGGGGAATACCTCTATTTTTGTTTGTATTTTATTTTGTTTGTATTATATAACTTTGGTGTAGTTTTAATAGTGTCACCATTTCCATCTAACAGGATTGTCCTTATTTGATTTAATCAAGATTATTAAGTAGTTTTCTAAATAGATTTTCAAAAGCACTTATTTCTTTCCTAGTTGGGATACGGAAGTGTTTTATTCCAGGTAGATTTGAAACAGGAGA
>QLTV01001184.1:90716-129296 GCA_003457575.1 Thermophis baileyi | reverse complement strand
GTCAGTATTCAGAAGTACAGCAGTCTTCTTACCAGCCTTTCTTTGTCTTAATCAGCAAACAAAGATTCTCTACTATCACAGATAGCTAGCTACACACAGAGCTTACTTTTAGACATGAAGTCACTCAGCAATGAATCAGCAAAAGAGAGAGAGCACTAACCATGTTCTCTAGCTCCCTCTTATGGCCGTTACTGCCAGTCAGAATGCACCAATGCATTTAAAGCAATATTACATATANGTCAGTATTCAGAAGTACAGCAGTCTTCTTACCAGCCTTTCTTTGTCTTAATCAGCAAACAAAGATTCTCTACTATCACAGATAGCTAGCTACACACAGAGCTTACTTTTAGACATGAAGTCACTCAGCAATGAATCAGCAAAAGAGAGAGAGCACTAACCATGTTCTCTAGCTCCCTCTTATGGCCGTTACTGCCAGTCAGAATGCACCAATGCATTTAAAGCAATATTACATATATACATATAAACAGTGATTTGTGGCTTGTTTATATTAACCAACCCAACCGTTTGGACAGAGTCCTAACATTTGCTTCCTAATATGCAGAGAGAATTTTTTTATTATTATTTCATGTCACATATATATTCATACATGTAATGTATATGTCACTGTCTAGACCCCCTCTCTGAGGGAGATGGTCAGTTAAGAAATTTGATGTATAATAAATAAATATGCAAAAAAAAATCTATGTAGAGGAAGGTCAGATGCTCCAGAATAGTACTAAAACATTTCTATAATGAGAGAAATGGAAATAATTTGTCAGACTATTATCTTTTTTTAATATTTTTTTCTTGCTGTGCAATTAATTACACTCTAAAGCAGTGTTTCTCAACCTTGGCAAGTTTAAGATGGGTGGACTTCAATTTCCAGAATTCCCTGGGGATGTTTTGGTCAAAATGTGGACCTAAAATGGCTGTTACCTGCCATTCCCCAGCTATGCTGGCTGGGGAATGCTGGGAGTTGACGTCCACCCATCTTAAACTTGCCAAGGTTGAGAAACACTGCTCTAAAGCATTGAAGCCAAGTCATTCCTCAGTATGGACCTCATATCTATATAGAAAACCTGAAAGGAGAATTGGGATTCATTTAATGGGTTCACCAAGTCAGGAGACATCATGGTGACATTGTAATTTTCATTCCTACTAGACAGTATTAGGAAAAGTCCAAGAAATATCAAGTTGTGTCTGACAGCTTGGGTATAAAAATATCTAACTTTTCTCTTCTAGCTTTGTTATTGTTATCTTCAGTAGTGGTAGTGATGGTGTATTCTGTTGTAAAATAAGAGTAAAAGATACTCGGCATTATTATACTCCTTCACAACTCTCCTTCACATGGCATGTAAATGGCCACCTTATCACCTGCCTGCTGCCATCCCTATCTCTTGTGCCCAATTTCCTCCATCGCTTGCTGAGCCAGCATCTGTGAAAGCTCCTTACAGAATACAGAATAACAGAATTGGAACGGACCTTGGAAGTCTTCTAAACCAACCCCTTGCTCAAGCAGAGACCTTACACCATTTCAGACAAGTGACTGCCCAGTCTCTTCTTCAAAGCCTCCACAAATTCTGAAGGCAAGGCATTCCACTGGTTAATTGTTCTCACTGTTAGGAAGTTTCTCCTTAGTTCTAGGTTGCTTCTCTCCTTGATTAGTTTCCATCCATTGCTTCTTGTCCTGCCTTCAGGTGCTTTGGAGAATAGGTTAACCCCCTCTTCTTTGTGGCAGCCCCTCAAATATTGGAACACTGCTATCATATCATCATTAGTCATTCTTATCATTAAACTAGACATATCCGATTACTGCAACTGTTCTTCGTATGTTAACCCCAAGTCCCCTAATAATCTTTGTTGCTCTTCTCTGGACTCTTTCCAAACTCTCAACTGGGACTGGAGGCTAAAACATATGAAGAAGAGTTGCAGGAATTGGGTATGTCTAGTCTAGTGAAAAGAATAGCAATGTTCCAATATCTAAGGGCTGCCAAAAAGAAGAGGGGGTAAACCTATTCTATAAAGCACCTGAAGGAAGGCAGAACAAGAAACAACGGATAGAAACTAATCAAGGAGAGAAGCAACCTAGAACTAAGGAGAAATTTCCTGACAGTTAGAACAATTAATCAGTGGAACGTCTTGCCTCCAGAAGTTGTGGGTGCTCCAACACTGAAGGTTTTTAAGAAGATATGGACAATGATTTATCAGAAATGGTCTATGGCCTTGATGGCGAACCTATGGCACGCATGCCCGAAGTGGCATGCGGAGCCATGTCGCCTGGCACACATGGCGTCACCCGTTCCTCTTCTGGGTTTCTGGCACACATGCGCACGTGACGATCAGCTGGCCTTTGTGCATGCGACAGTGCCGGAAACCGGAAGAGCTGGTCTTTCGGTTTCCGGCGTGAGCATGCGTGGCAGTGACCAGAAGACTTGCTGGTGAAGTGCTCCCTTTTCGGCACTTGGTGCCGCGTGCGCACACACGCGCTCCCTTTTCGGCACTCGGTGCCAAAAAGGTTTGCCATCACTGGTCTAGGGTTTCCTGCTTGAGCAGGAGGTTGGACTAGAAGACCTCCAAGATCCCTTTCAACTTGGTTGTTCAGTTATTTTGTTAATACTTGCCTTCTCAGAACTGGTAGGGTATTGTCACAGTGGATAAGATTTGAAAAAAGTAAGCATGTAAAAACAAATGAGATTGAGTCCACTACTTATGCTTTTGAAAACAAAAGGTCAACTTCACAGTGATTTAGAACTGACAGTGAAAATGTCCTTAATTGCTAATGGGAGGTCTGAAAAACAGGATCAGAAAGACTTTAAAATATATTGTGGAAAAAAATGTAAATATAGAACAAGAGATCCATAATCCATGATCAGATGCCATGATCCATTTTGATTAATAAAATGAATTAAACTCTTCTTTGGTCCTATTCCCTGTGTGTATACATCAGTTCCAGAAGATTGGAAGATCTTCATTTTATCTTGTACTTTCTTTACCTTTCTTTTTATTTAACAAAATCAAATTCCTTCCTTCCCCCCTTCCCTCCCTCCTTCCTTCCTTCCTTCCTTCCTTCCTTCCTTCCTTCCTTCCTTCCTTCTCATTCATTAATCCATGTTGCTTACTATTTACTACTCTGAGATTTGAAGTCACAATCTTCCCTTTTCCATGAGCATGCCAGATGGGACCATAGATGGAAGGTGACTTCCATGACCCATCATCACTTTGATGAATCAAGGCTTTCACATTATACTTTTTATTCAGATAAACAAAGCCAGATTATCATCCTTAGCTCAACCATACAAACGGCATCATTCCATGCTAATTGTGAGGATAGAACTGCTAACAGCAATAGCAATAGCATTTGGGCTTATATACCATCCCATAGTGCTTTATGGCACTCTTTGGACAGTTTACAATGCAGAACATTATTTCCATATTGCCCCCAACAATTTAGGTCCTCATTTTACTGACCTTGGAAGGATAGAAGGCTGAGTCAACCTCAAGTCTGTCAGGATTGAACTTCTGGCTGTGGACAGAGTTTGCTGGCAAAGTACGGGGCATTCTAACTACTGCACCACCAGGACTCCTAATTTATTTATTTATTTTTATTTATTTTTATTTAGTTAGTTTGTCAAGCATGTACGAGAAAACAATTATAACTATGAACATAACATATAAACATATAAGTATAAACAGGTAAAGTATATGCATAAGAAATGAGTACGAATAATGGGAACAGTAGGACAGGGATGGTAGGCACGCTGGTGCGCTTATGCGCGCCCCCTTACAGGCCTCTTAGGAATGGGGTGAGGTCCACGGTAGACAGTTTTAGGTTAAAGTTTTGGGGGTTTGAAGATGTAACAACAGAGTCAGGTAGTGCATTCCAGGCATTGACCACTCTGTTGCTGAAGTAGTATTTTCTGCAATCGAGTTTGGAGCAGTTTACTTTGAGTTTGTATTTATTGTTTGCCCGTGTATTATTGTGGTTGAAGCTGAAATAGTCATTAACGGGTAGGATGTTGTAGCAGACAATTTTGTGTACAAAGCTTAGGTCAGATGTAGAGACTACCTTGCAATGTGCATTTAGGAACTGTGACCAAGGCTAATGCTAATTATTAATTATTAATTATTAATGCTAATAATTGGCAAAAAGAATCAGAACACAAAATACAAGCTTGGAGGACACGACCTTGTAGACGACCCTCATTCTGTCAAGGATCTTGGAGTACTCATATCTAATGATCTAAGTGCCAAAGCCCACTGTAACAACATTGCCAAAAAGGCACTAAGAGTAGTCAACCTAATACTGTGTAGCTTCTTCTCTGGCAACATTACACTGCTAACTAGAGCATACAAAACGTTCGCTAGACCAATTCTCGAATACAGCTCACCTGTCTGGAACCCGCACTGCATATAGACATTAATACAATTGAGAGAGTCCAAAAATATTTCACGAGAAGAGTCCTCCACTCCTCCACTCGCAACAGAATACCTTATTCCACAAGACTTGAAATTTTGGGCTTAGACAACTTAGAACTACGTCGCCTTAGAACCGATCTAAATGTAATCTAAATTATCTGCCACAATGTCCTACCTGTCAATGACTACTTTAGCTTCAACCACAACAATACACGAGCACACAATAGATACAAACTTAATGTAAACCGCTCCAAACTCGACTGCAGAAAATACGACTTCAGCAACAGAGTGATCAATGCCTGGAATTCACTACCTGACTCTGTGGTTTCTTCCCCAAACCCAAAAAACTTTAACCTTAGACTGTCTACTGTAGACCTCATCCCATTCCTAAGAGGTCTGTAAGGGGGCATGCATAAGCGCACCAGCGTGCCTACCGTCCCTGTCCTACTGTCCTATTGTCCTCATCTATCTGTATTCACTTTGATTATGTTTATGTTTATACCTATACCGGCTATCTTGTACATGTTTGACAAATAAATAAATAAATAAATAAATAAATAAAAATAAATAATGCCATCTGTTTCTCTTTTGTTCCAGCAGGAGTATCTGAAGCCACAGAAGCAAGAAAAAAGACTGGAGCATAATAGATATGACGTCCCCCTCTCCATTCAGTGACTCTGCACAAATCAATGCAACACCTAGCTGCAAAAACATAAGCTATGATTCCAGCATAAATGAAAATGTGCTTTCTTTGGCATTCCTCACTATGTTTTTGTGTGTGTTGGGAATGTTGGGCAACGGCCTTGTGATCTGGTTGCTGGGCTCCTCCATTAAGAGGAACACTTTTGCCATTTATATTATCAACCTCTCTGTTGCAGACTTTGGTTTTCTCACCTTTGAGCTGATTATCGAAATCCACTGGCTTTTTACACATTTGTATTGTGACTTTCCCTATGAACTCTTCCAAACGGGCCTGCTGTTAATGTACAGTACGGGGCAATTTCTTCTGACAATCATCAGCATTGACAGGTGTGTTTCGGTCCTTTTCCCAATTTGGTATCGATGCCACCGGCTGGTGCACCTGTTCACTACTGTATGTGCTGTCATCTGGGCCATTTCCTTTATCCTCTCTTCAATTTACTTCACAATTGTAGCTGTTGGTGGATATGAACAGACGTATACTCTGATGTATCCATTCATGATTAATGCTGTGCTTTGTCTCCCACTTATGACAATCTCCAGTGTGGTCTTGTTTATCAAAATTTGCTTCATATCCAAAAGGCGGAGGAAGCTTTTGATAGCTGTCTTGCTCACTCTTTTCTTCTTCTTAGTCTTGGCTTTTCCACTAAATGCCTTTTATTTGATCTGGTACATGATACTGTCTATAGATAAAAATATTGTACATTATGGCTACTTATGTACCTGTATCAATAGCAGCATGAACCCTTTGATCTATTACCTGGTGGGGAGACCGAAGGGTAAAACTCAGAGAAGCATCAAAGACTTATTTCAGAAAGTTTTCAAAGAGGAAGAAGATTGTACTGATAACATGGAAACTTCAAAAATGTCCAAAATCTGAACTTTTTCATTTCACTATTGTCATTCAAAAGATGCATTAATTTCTTTCCAAGCAAGCCTATAATTTCCTTTTTTTTATTTAAAATACACTGATCTCTATACTGATTAATTTGTGCATGAATCTAGAATGTATGCAGATAATTATCTTTGTGGAATATTGAAACATTTGTCAAGTTGGACTAATCTATTTCATCTACCTGAAGATGAATTAACTTGCTTTAGTTCAGCCTTCCCCAACTTCAGTGGCCTCCAATTTTGTGTGTTTGAACTTCAGAGTCTAGACCAGAGGTGGGTTCCTCCCGGTTCGGACCGGTTCACCCGAACTGGTAGCGACCCACTGGTGATGTCACAATGATGTCACGGATCCGGTTCGGTCGGTGCCGGTCCATGGGTGCCACCATCTTTTTTTTATTATTATTATTTTTTCTTCTGCACATGCGCAGAAGCCAAGTTTCTGGCACTGCGCATGCTTCACCATCTTGTTTTTGGCTTTTTTATTATTATTATTATTTTGCTCTGCGCGCACTCACGCGGTGCGCCCATGCAGCGCGGGAGGAAGCAAACAGGCAGCGAGGTAAGTTAGAACCCATCCCTGGTCTAGACGATGGGACCTTTATTGAGAATTTTCAGAGTTGACATTCACACCTCTGGAAAGGGTCCATCATAAGAAGGCCAAGCCAAAATGACCCAGGTTTTATCAACTACAGGGCCAATGGAGAAGAATAATGGAATTTTAGCTCAATACTATCTAGAGTATTATATGTCTCTTATCTCCTATCTCCACTGGACCAGGATTCACCATATCAACTGAATCAAAATGTGGATAACAAGACCTTATCAAATCACATTTAAATGTCAATATTTTTGAATGGTGCTAGAATGATTGAGAATCTACATACTGTAGACATTCCAGAAGAAAAGAATCAGAAAAAGACTGAAAAGATTTCAAATGATAATATCTATAAACTGATCTGTCTTCCAACCCCATGTAATTATGTAAATACTTGGAGTAATTACATTCCAGCAATTTGTTATAACTTCATTGACTGTACATATGCAGATGAGATTTTAAGGGTTTCCTATTATTGAGGACAGATATAAAAGCAACTGAAACTAAAACCATGCTGTATATAAAAAATATTATTTATTCAGTGTACTCCCCTTAAATATCTAGTAACAATGATTCCATGATTTCCTATGAATCAGAAGCAATCCAGCAATTCTGTGTAAATATTTTTTTTCCAAACTCTTTTTGAAAACACAAAGTAGATCGGCTAAGATTAGAACTCTGGTAAATTTAGATGGGATTTATTTATTTATTTTATTTATTTTGCAAAATTTGTATGCCACCCAACTCTCGAAGGACTCTTCAAAGGACTTTTCAAATGAGTGGAAGTGTTGGGTAATGACTATAGCAATAGCACTTAGACATATACCATTTTACAACCCTCAATATATTTACAGCATCAGCATATTCCCCCCAACAATCTGGGTCCTCATTTTACCAACCTTGGAAGGATGGAAAGCTGAGTCAACCTTGAGCTGGTGAGACTCGAATTGCTGAACTGCCAAACTGCAGCCAGCAGCCAGCAGTCAGCAGAAGTAGCCTGCAGTACTGCGTTCTAACCAGTGGTGAGATTCAAATAATTTAACAACCGGTTCACCCAAACCGGTGCGAACCGGCTGAATCCCACCACTGGTTCTAACCACTGTGCCACCACAGCTGTCCACTAATGTGGATGTATCCTCCTCTTGAGGTAACTGCAGTGGGCAGTCTGCTGTTTTTGTTTCATAAATGGGATATATATTATGCAAACTCTGCTCAATCCTATTTAACAGGCAAAAGCATTGGAGGAGGAATGGAACTTGCATAGTCCTTAAAGCTCCATCTGCTGGTGGAAAGCTTAGTAGGTGATGACATGAGAATACAGGTAGTTCTCAACTTATGACCACATTTGAGCTCAAAACTTACGTTGCTAAGTGAGACAGTTGTTACGTGAGTTTTGTCTCATTTTACAACCTTTCTTGACAGAGTTGTTAAGTGAATCACTGCAGTTGTTGAGTTAGTAGCACAGCTGTTAAGTGAATCTGGCTTCCCCATGGACTTTGCTTGTCAATCTCGATCAGAATAGAGATGGAAGGGACCTTGGAGGTCTTCTAGTCCAACCCCCTGCTCAAGCAGGAGACCCTATATTTCAGATAGTTGGCTAGTCTTGAAATGACAGTCGCAAAAGTCGCAAAATAAATGTCATAAGGTCGCAAAAGGGAACCAATCACATGACCCAGGGGGCATTGCGATCGTCATAAATGTGAGTCAATTGCCAAGTGTCTGATTTTTGATCACATGACCACAGAGATGCTGCAATGGTTATAAGTGTGAAAAACAATCATCATTCACATTTTTTCAGTGCCGTGGTAACTGAACGGTCACTAAATGAACTGTTGCAAGTTGAGAATTACCCATAAGTACTATAGCAACTGAAAGAGATTCTCTTTCTGGGAGAGATCAGAGTTGGAACTCAGGACTATGCTCTTGCCTTTCCACAGGAGCTATATACATTATTCTTCAAAATTGATTATCAGTATTAACTAATAAATCTATAAATGTATTCTAATCAGTCACGCCAAGTGGCATCCTGTAGTATGATTCGCTGATCTAAAAAAAAAAGCCACATAGGTTACTACAATTACCCATGTCAACCTCCGAAACGGTGATGGCTGCAGGTTCCTTTATGCCAGCGGTTCTCAACCTGTGGGTCGCGATCCCTTTGGGGGTCGAACGACCATTTCACAGGGGTCGCTGCGCACGTTAGCCCGCCATCTTGGTGCCACCGTCACTGCAGGGGTGAAATGCTCCCGCTTCAGCTGTGCCTGCGGGTTGCCGGACAGCCGGTAGCGACAGAAGCGGGAGACTTCGCCCACTCGCCCGGATGCCGCCATTTGGGTTCTTTTACCCTCTGCGCATGCACAGAACGCTTTGCGCATGCGCAGAGGGTAACCCCCCCAAATGGTGGCGTTCGTGTGGGTTGGCAGAGCCTCGCGTTACCTTGGTGACTGGCTCTACGGCGACCTACAGGCATTAGCGAAACGGGAGGGGGGGGGGGGGGGGTCCCGGCATTAGAAAGGTTGAGAACCACTGCTTTATGCCATCTTGGGGTTGCAACAAACGGAGTGGAGCCCTGGAAGGGGATTAAACCCTGGGGGTGGGGGTTAGGCCCTGTCGCTCGGGAGGGCCTGTTACGAGGAGGATGGTGGGACACAGGGGAGAGGGTATATGGCAGAGCAACTGAAGCAGAATGGCAGCAATGAGCGGGCGAGCAGCAAGCACCACAGAAATGCCGGATACACAAGGAGGTTGATTGCCGGCATTCGGGACAGCTGGAGAGGGACGGGGAACTCTAGCCCTCCAGAATCAGCAGGAGGGTGGAGGCTTGTAGAGCTGGCTTTGTGCTGAGATTCTGCGCTGGAATAAAGGCATTGTAAATCAGCTGGGTGTGAGGCGTCCTACTTCCCTAGCTGAGAATCGTGACAACCCAGAGATCTCTAGCACATTCTAGGGCAATTATTGAATGTTTGGGTGTCTGTATGTGGATATTCTAGAGCAGGGGTCCCCAATCCCTGGTCCATGGACCAGCATCGGTCTGTGGTATGCCAGAAACTGGGCCGTGGAAACAAGTGAAGTCCCATCCGCAGGATGCAGGCAACATGCGAAACCACAGCCTCTCTGGTCCACGGATAAACCTTTCTCTATGGAACCGGTCCCTGGTACCCAAAAGCTTGGGGACGGCTGATCTAGAAGAGTTCTGGGAACATCAATATTTCTCTGTGCTTTGTGCTGTTGCACAGTTTATCTTGGTAAAGAAAATGTGTGTGTGTGTGTGTGTGTGTGTGTGTGTGTGTGGTTTTTTTTAAAGGAGTGGAGAATAAGAATGGCCTGTCAAAATACTTGTTCGCAGGTTGCATTGTAAAGTTACTGTTGTGAAGTTACCAAGCCATTTTCAAATTTTAACAAAGATGGTGAACACGGGGATGCAATCACAGGACTCAAGCCTGGCTCAAGGGAACTCATAAAAGAAATCATGAAGGAGTGGTTAAGTTGTGTTACTTGAAAGCAGTGTGGAACTGGTGACTTAATAGTGGTTCAGAACTTCCCAGACTCTACCGGGAACCAAATCTTATTCTTAGAAATCTCGCATCTTCTCCTTTCTTTTAATGAACAAATATATCCACTTAACCCTTTCTGTAGCTTCATGTTGTCCACCCAGAAAGCTCTACTCAGTCATTTCTTCCCTAGTCACCGTTCTGACCCAGCCTTAGCAGAAGCAAGAAACAGAACCCCTTGTCCCCCCAAAAAAACCCTCTTTATTTAAGTACTGTGTATTCATGGCATTCACACACAGAAAAGTCCAGGCAATAATCCTTCCAAGGGATAATTGCAATAACAGACCTTATCAGTTCTTGGATAATTGCCAGGCCAGGAGCTTCCAGCCACAAAGCTGTAAATCAAACTCTCTCAAACAGTCTCTGCGACATGAATTCACGATGAGCAAATCTTCCTAAATAAATCCAAATGGTTGTTTCCCACAACACCACTCCCCTTTAGCTTCTATTTATTCCCCAGCCAGGGAGGGGCCATTCAGCGTCCACATGTGCCTTTCTTCCTGAGTCGGCTCCTGGCTCCAGTTGTTCTCCTCTCTTGACAGCTCTGAGCATACGCGCATCTGTAACAGGCCCCAGCTGTTCTTCTTCCCCACTTATCTCCAACTCTGAAGGCATCTGGGAAATGTTGGATGGCCCTGGCTCTATCTCTGCTTCCAACGCAGAGCATCCAGCAGAGCCTTCCCCAGAGTCCAGGACTGGCCCAAGTTCCTCCTCAACCTCCTCATCATCCGAGTCTGCACAACAGTCATTCCAGATGGGACCACAGGTAGTCCTCAATTTACAACAGTTCATTTAGTGGCCATTCAAAGTTACAATGGCAGGGAAAAATGACTTATGACCACTTTTCACATTTACAACCATTGCGGCATCTCCATGGTCACGTGATCAAAATTCAAGTACTCATATTTATGATGGTTGCAATATCCCAGGGTCACATGGTCACCTTCTGACAAGCCAAGTCAACAGGGAAACCAGGTTCACTTAACAACCGTGTTACTAAATTAACAACTGCAGTAATTCACTTAACAAATTGTAGCACGAAAGGTTGCAAAATGGGGCAAAATTCACTGAACAACTGATTCATGTAACAACAGAAAGTTGGGCTCAATTGTGGTCATAAGTCAAGGACTACCCGTACTTCAATGCACTCTGCAATTTGACATATTCTCCCATTATTCCTATGCAAAAGGCCTGTTAAATTGGCGGCCCGCGGGCCGGATGCGTCCCAAGCAGACCACGCCTACCCCAATTCCACAAAGGCAAAAATTTGTCACGATACATCACAATGCGTCACGTGGCTCGATCGAGTTTGACACCCATGCTACACAATTTATAGACAGAGAAGGCACTGGTATGTTCTCACTTCCCCTGCCAAGATACCATCAAATATTTAATCATATTATTTGCATATTACAGGAAAAACCTTTATCTTACTGAGTTTGCAGAGATTAAACAAGTTCCTCTTTTTTCCCCACCTTGGCTGCATATATTCTGTTTTCTCAGAGCATCTGTACCACAGGCCATCAAAGGGTGAAATCGGATTCATCAAATAAATTGCATTTTCTGGGCATCCTTTGGTCTTCAAAGAGATCTGCTGATCCTCCTTGGACCTACTAGCTGTCTTCACCAGGTAAACCTGTTGTCTCTTGGAAATTATTATATGAAAAGAAGTCCTCTTTAGTTCTGGATAGGTTGAAAGAAGGGTTGGGATGAGTTTGTAAGATGCCATGATTTTCTCCGACGTGTTTATTTGAAGAAATCCTACACTTTTTTTATTTATTTTTTGGAAATTGAAGGAAGAGCTGGAAAAAAGTCTTCCCCAAGCTCTTTTTGAAAAGAAAACCAATCAAAATAGATTGGCTAGAATCAGATGGGCAGCAAAGATGGGCAGCGAAGGCAGATGGGATTTCAGATGAGAGCTGGCCCACACATTCTTTCCAGATTTGAAGAGAAAAGAGGACTGAGATTAATACTCATTTTATAATATCCTAAGCACTCAAAGAAAGAAGAGGAAGTCAATGTAAAAAACAAACAAACATTGAGAGGTATAATTTCTGTTCTTGATACATATTTATCCTCCTCTTGAGCAACCAGCCAAAGTGGAGCACTAGGTAGAGTACAGTTTTCAAAAATTTGAGGAATTGTGGTTAAGGCAACTTTCTCATATATTACAATCTTGAAAGACAGCCAGTTTGGTGCAGTGGTTAAGAAACCAGGACAGAAGCCCTTTCATTCTAACAATTATGTTTCTTTTTAAAATTTCAGTATCCTGAACTGATATTTTAAACAATGAGGACTGATTCCATCTTAAACATACAGAAACATCTATTCAATTCTTTAAAAGGTATATGCAAGATACAAAGGGAATTATGTGCTTTTTTCTTTGCCTTCTTTTGGGTTATTTTTTATAAAGAAATTCTCAAGTGTTTAAGTTGTGTTTAGTGACATTATCACCAGCAATTTTCCTCTCCTCTCTGCTCCGCTCCGCTCCTCTCTGCTCCGCTCCTCTCTGCTCCGCTCCGCTCCCCTCCCCTCCCCGCCGCTCCCCTCCCCTCCCCTCCCCTCTCCTCTCCTCTCCTCTCCACCCCTCCCCTCCCCTCCCCTCCCCTCCCCTCCCCTCTCCTCTCCTCTCCTCTCCTCTCCTCTCCTCTCTCCTCTCCTCTCCTCTCCTCTCCTTCTTTCAATCTCTCTCCCTCTCCTTTCTTCTCCTCCCCTATGTAACTGCATCTTTCATAATGCTGGACAAACCAAACATGGATGAACTGAAGTACTCATTATAGATGCATTCCATTCTAGCTAGACTTTCTGTATTATCTTCAAGGGCAACCACATGCATGGCATACTGGAGATGGATGGATGGATGGATGGATGGATGGATGGATGGATGGATGGATGGATGGATGGATGGATGGATGATGTACTACAAAGTTGTTTTGGACCCCAAGCAACAATATAGTTAGATTTCCTCCATGGCAATCTATCCTGAATGTATTCTTTGAAGTTTCCCAACGGTGTATTCATTGTCACTATAAGTGTCCATCTACTTTGTTGCTGGTCATAGTCTTCTTATCTTTCCTTCCACCATGCCCAACCTTAGAATCTTTTCCAGAGAACTGGGTATTGCTATAATGGGTCTGAAGGAGAAGAATCTGAGCCTGGTTATTTGTGCCTCAAGTGAAACTCTCTGTTGATTTCCTCAGTGTTCCATCAGATCAGTGGTGGTATTCTACCGGTTCGCACCGGTTTGGGCGAACCGGTAGTGGCAGTGGTGGGAGGCTCCGCCTACCCACCTGGACATCATCATGGATGCTCTGCGCATGTGCAGAAGGTTCTGCGCATGCGCAGAAGCGCCGCACACGAGCGAAGCAAGCGCATGCACGCGCACGCTCCCATGTCCGAACCGGTAGTGAAGGTAAGTGAATATCACTACTGCATCAGGTGGTTTCTTTTTTAGTCTTTTCCAACACCAAAGTTCAAAAGTGTCAATGCTCTTCCTATCCTACTTTGTTAAAGTCTAACTTTTAATTCCATAGGGTATCACCAAGAATTCCATGACTTGCACAGTTCTGATCTTTGTAGGTAGAGACACATCACAGCATTTGAATATCTTTTTCATGGACACTCTAAAAGTGATAGACTGTGAAAAACATGTGACTACTTATTCTTTTCATTCTAAAAGGCAGAAGCTATTCATCCATTCAGTATCTACATTGTCAGTTCTGAGAATGATTGCCCTGTCATTAGTCTGGTATAGTTAATGTTAGTTCCATTTTTTTTCACTGTGCTCTGTCACTTTTAATACTAGGATTTGCAGACCCTTTTCAGTAATCATCATAGTATCCACATACTGTATCTTTCATGAAGAGCCAAGACTCTTGGACCAACACAAATTAAACATAAGCTCTGGCTGAGATAGTGTAACCCCTTCAGAGCTAATTTTTGGGAAATTCCAGGAAATGCCCTGTCATTCTATAAACAAGCCTTAGGTCTTGTTGGCATTGAGACTGATCTAGTTCCTCCCCATCCAGACTCCATCAGCATCTAGACATTGAAACAGGACCTCCAGTGTGACTTCTCTCCTGGGCAGTCAAAAAACTAATATATTATGTGGGCTTATTCACTTGCCGATTATGCTTTTAACTTAACTTTAATCAAGTTTAGCATGGTGTTAGAAAATTAGCTGCTTAAATAACATTTGCTGCAATAATTTCCTTCCCATCCCTACTTTCCTTAGACCTTATGAGGATGGATGACGACTCCCACTTCGAATCAGGAAGTCCTCAGGATGACGAAACTATACGGTTAGTATGCTGTGGCATAATTCTCTTAAGCCCTGAATCCAGTGGTGGGATTCAGCCGGTTCTCTCTGGATCATACGAACCGGTAGCGGCGACTGTGGGAGGTTCCGCCCACCCGCCCCGACGTAACGCCTGAGCACTGCGCATGCGCAGAAGGCCGTGGGCATGCACAGATGAGGCACATGCGAGCGTAGCGAGCTCACATTTGCGAACTGGTAAGGAAGGTAAGTGAATCCCACCTCTGCCTGAATCTATCAATGCAGTTGGAAGGGATGTCAGAAAGTATTGTTGTCTCTTCTGGTGCCCCTCATTGCCACTTGGAAGCAAAATGGCATTCAAACTGCTACATTTGTTTCCCAGTGTGTTAGATTTTGATGACTTTGGGTACAAACTCATGGCATCAGGGATCTGGTGTTCTCCAAAACATGGAACTCTGCCTTCCATTGGCATCAGTCCGAATAGTCAGCAATGAAGGTTGTTGGGAGTTATCATGAAAAGCATCTAGAAGACTTATGGATAAAAAGCTTGGGTTTATGTTGATTGCAGCTATTCTCCAGCCACACAAGAACAGAGAATTGCAATTGCTGGAGTTACCTTTTAATTGTCAAAAAAGAGATTTGTCCACCAATCTTTGCAATTAAAAAGAAAAAAAGAAATCTGTCTATTTCTGTAATAAGGATTGGTTTCCTTTTGTTCTCTTTCTGTCAACAGGTCAGACCCTGGACGGTTAAATTCTGTTAAGAGTTCTGGTAGTGACGCTGTTGCAAATTTATTACATGAAGCCTATAAGAATGTTTCTACTTCTCCACATGATGTACGATTGGATAATCTAACACGAAATCTTATCAATGGAGTCATTGCCGTTATCTGTGTTTTGGGCCTGGTTGGAAATGGAAGGACAATTTATATTCTGACCAATTCCATTAAGAGGAATTCTTTCACCACTTTCATCCTGCATCTCTCCATCGCTGATTTTGGCCTCCTCACATTCCTCATTATTGTAGTTATATTTGTAGTGGTGTCACTTCTGGGTCTCGGAACTGACCTTGTCAATACCATTCAATTCTTGGTTTTTGAGCTCTTTTTCTTCACCTGTTCTGCCAGCCAGTTTCTGCTGAATGCCATCAGCCTGGACAGGTGTGCGTGGCTGTCCTTTTCCCTCTCTGGCATCGCTGCCATCGTCCTCCATATTTAGCCACACTTGTTTGTAGCCTCATCTGGATCCTCTCCTTCCTGCTCTCTGCAGTGCACTTCATTCTCTCCCAGATAGGCAGCTCCCCTTTGCTTTTCCAGCTTATTGTGAATGGTTTACTTTGTACACCTGTTATGATTGTCTCCACTGCAACCCTTTTGATTCATATGAGGTCTAAACTGCAACACAATCAAAGGAAGCTGCTCACTGCCACCTTGCTGGCTCTCCTTTGCTTCCTCCTTCTTTCTCTCCCAATTGTTGTGCCCAGCGTAGCAAACCCCCAGAAACGACACACACACACACACACACTGGTCCAAACTAAAATAGGTTTTATCACTAATCAAGGCTTAGTGATCATTCAAGTTCAGAGTTCTTCCCCAAAGTGCTTGTTAATCTTCACAAACACTTTTGGCCGGGAGTTCGAAGTCAAAACAAAACAAACAGATGATGAAGACCTTAATTGCCTCAAATTGCTGGAATTGGCTGAGAGCCTGGACTGGAGTTCGTCCAACGGATAGCACTGACAGAGTCCTCAGAAGCCCGGGAAAAACATCCGTTGTTTCCAGCAAAATGGTTCGTTGTGAGTCCACCTTATATAGGCTTAGGGCATGGCCCCTCTGCCTGCAGAGTTACTTGCGAGTAGACCTCCTTCTGCAAAGCCACTCTTGCCGGCTAGCTGCCCTGCGTGCCCTAGCATCAATCAGAGGCTCCTCCTCTTCACTGGAGTCACTGAACTCCTGCTGAGGAGGTGCAGAAGGCCCTGATTGAGCATCGTCCTCTGGCCCTGCTTCCTCTTCGGTCTCGGACTCCGGTGCCGGAGCTACAGACTGTTCTTGCCACCCTATGGTCTGTTCTTGTTCGTCCGGATCCATGAGCAGCTGCACGGGATGGGGGCAAGCCACAACACCAATGAACGCCTTTTATGTCATTGAATATCTGGATCCACCTCGCAACATTCTCATGACCATTGGATTCGGATGTGCTTCTCTCAACAGCAGCATCAACCCTCTTCTTTATTTCTTAGTTGGGAGGAAGAAGAGGGGAAGGGAGCAGCCCAGAACAACTTTCAAGGATGCTCTGCAAAGAGTTTTCAAGGATGAGCGGGAAAGCTCAGAAGACCAGGAAACTCTGAAGGAAGACAAGTTGTGAAGTGTCACCGACACTGTATATCCAATATTTTATACTGTTGTTTAATTTGGTATATAATGTGTGTTTTCAATAAGGATGCGTAACACTGATGTGCTTTACAAGAGGAAACTACAAAACTCAAAACCACAAAAAGAGTAAACATTGCTGCATTCATAGTTTTTAAAGCTAGCGAAATGTTTATACAGAAAATGTCTTTATATCATTCCATTTGTTTGTTTGTTTTTCATAATAAGGGTTTTGTAGCAATAATTGTTAGTTCATACCGGATGCAATGTTTAAAAACTATAGCCTTTATCATCATTTTAAATGTTATGCTTTGTTGGATATTTTCCAAGCATTATCACCAAATTATAGAGTTTGATATTCAATTAGCCACTATAATCAACTTAGTAACCTCCATTTTTGAAATTAAGTTGTCGATTGAATTGAAAGTTATTTGAAAGCTTGAACAGTTTTAAATGTTGAGGTACATTAATGTCTGTTTATATTTTAAATTAGGCATAGTAGATTTTATACAGTATCAGTTATACAATTAGCACAAGTAAATTCTCCTTCAAGTCAGTCTTTTATTCGTCAGCACTGTATAGATGTACCCCTTTTAAGAGAAGTATTAATCAAATGACTTATTTTTTTTAGCCAGAGAAAAGAGATGAAAAAAAGAACCAAACCAACTTCATAGAGAGTATTCAAAGATTAGAAGGCAGTTGGGAAGAACAGAAAAACATGAAGGAAGACCAGTTTTGTTGCACTCTTCAAACAGTAAAAGAAGAGTTTTTAATATTTTCACTTATAATTATATTTAATTGAAGATATATGGCAGTGACGGCTAACCTTTTTGGCACCAAGTGCCAAAACTGGAGCACGCACACATGCCGGAACACCAGAACCCGGAAGAGAGCCAGCTTCTCTTCTGGGTTCCAGAGTGCCAGCTGGTCTTTGAAGACGGAACCTGGAAGAGCAGCTGGCAATGGTACGCATGCCTACAGAGAGGGTTCTGTGTGCCACCTCTGGCACACATGCCATAGGTTCACCAACATGGATATATGGAATAAAATCATGTCAAATTGATTTAAGTAATTACAGGAAATAGGGAAAAAAAGGAAACCTTGCTGTATAAATAATCCAAGAAATGAAATATGACATTGATGATCTAGAAAATATCAGACGTATTATTCCATATTTTACCCTTTTTAACTTTTAATTTTAAATTTTGACTTTATCACGTTTACATTTATATTTACATTTACAATAAAGTTTGCTTCTAGATTTTCTTCCTTTCAATGTATTTGAAAATTATGTGGTTTTTATCATTTTAAATCTTTTTTCTTGCTACGTGGCTTCCAATGTTTGGTTAAGAATAACCTTTGTTGACATTTCAAGTCTTTATGGTAGGTTCTTCCTCTACTCATGTGTAGAGAGACAAAACACATGTAACCAAACTTAGGTAGCATTGATCAGTGATAGCCCTTGCTGGTCTGTCCGCTATACATTTATAGCAGGGGTGTCAAACTCGATTTCATTGAGGGCCGCATGAGCGTTGTGTTTGACCTTGGGGTGCTGGGGTGAGCATGGCCAGGGTGGGCGTGGCCAGCTTGACGTCAATTGTGTCGGGGGCGCCTGTGGTGGCCCGAGCGCTCTGCCAGTGAAATGGGCTCCCGAGCTCTGTTTTCGGCTGTGACAACCTCCTCAACCCTCTGCCAGCAAAAACGGAGCTCAGGGGGCCGCACATAGCCCTCCCGAGCTCCGTTTTTGGCTGGGATGGCTTTCTGCAACCCTCTGCCCTCCCGAGATCCTTTTTTGCTGGCAGGGGCACTGTGGGCCAATCCTTTGCTGTTTCCAGGGTGGCCCCGCGGGCCAGAGCTAAGCACCCCATGGGCCGGATCCAGCCCCCCCGGCCTTGAGTTTGACACCCCTAATTTACAGAATACAGAATAACAGAGTTGGAAGGAAACTTGGAGGTCTTCCAGTCCAACCCCCACTCAAGCAGCAGTGCCTATACTATTCTGGACAAATGGCTGTCCAATTTCGTCTTAAAAACCTCCAGTGCTGGAGCACCAACAACTTCTGAAGTCAAGTTATTCCACTGATTAATTATTCTTGCTGTCAGTGTTGCGGAGATAAAAAAAAAACTAGAGGTGAAATGAATCTTGTTTCCCTGCTCTCAATCCCCATGAATAAAACCGGAGTCCAGGAAAGAATAAAAGTAATATATTTGCATAACAAAAATAAGAACACCTAAGTCTGTGTCTACATGGTGAAGAACAAAGAAAACAAAAGAAAGATTAACACATGCGCAGTACAGGTATCACATGAGGACTTCATATCAATGTACAATGTCATTTCAAAATAAGAGTCCTGCTGACAAATTAAAATGAACGTAGTGACAAACCCCTTCTTTGTCAGTTGGGCGAATATCAGTTATCCATCAAAACATCACTTAAGGCACATCATCTCACGCAGGTATTCATGCTGCGCTGCTGGTAATGGTTTGTTAAGCATGTCAGCAATTTGATCACGTGTAGGTATGTACATAACCTGTTGGGGGGGGGAATAGGACGGAATAGGGTAAGGTTTGGAAATAGGAGAAATTATTGCAACTGAGTAAATCTGAATTTGACACATTATTCAAATGGAATTTATAGACAGAGAAGGCAACAGGATGTTTTCACTCAGATTCCTTCTCCTGCCAAGATATAATCAGATATTTAATCAGTTTCTTTGGGTAATTACAGGACAAACCTTTATCTTGTTGAGTTTGCAGAGACTTAACAAGTTCCTCTTTTTCTTTCCATCTTGGCTTCCTATATTCTGTTTTCTCAAAGCATCTCTACCACAGGGCATCAAAGATTGAAACCGGGTTCATCAAAGAAATTTCATTGTCTGGGCATCTTTTGGTCTTCAAATAGATCTGCTGAACCTCCTTGGAGCTACTGGTTATCATCCCCAGGAAACCTATTGTCCAGTGTAGCTCATGGAAACTGTTATGTGAACAGATATAACTGTTGGATGTAACCTTAAGCTGCCCAGAATAACCCTGTGGCAAGATGGGTGGCCAATAAATTTTAGGAAGGCAGAAAGGAAGGAAGGAAGGAAGGAAGGAAGGAAGGAAGGAAGGAAGGAAGGAAATCATGTCCTTGCCCTACCTCAATTAAAGAAAAGAAAAGAAAAGAAAAGAAAAGAAAAGAAAAGAAAAGAAAAGAAAAGAAAAGAAAAGAAAAGAAAAGAAAAGAAAAGAAAAGAAGCCCTCTTCAGTTGTGGATAGGCTGAAATAAGAGTTGGGATGGGTGTGTAAGGTACCTGTTCTGACCCGGCTCCAAAACATGACAAACCCTCTGTAGTTACCTAATTGTTCCCTTTATTAGGAGCTCCAGCAGCCCCTGCAAAAAGTCTCTCTCTCACACACAGCAGGCTAACAAATCTGTCCGGCAGGGAGATGAATAGTTGTCTGCCACATCTATTCATCTCCGCCCCCTGCCTTTTATCCCCAGAACTAGGGTGGGGCTTCACTAACAGCGGTGGCTCTTCCATCCCAAGGACCGGCCCACAGATTTCCACTGCTCTCCTCTCCTCTGCCTTCTGCGCATCCGTGCGTCAGGCACTGGACCCAGCTGTTCCTCCTCTTCCTCATCAGCCACCTCCAGACCTGGGGGCTGTTGACTCTCCATCTGAGGGCTGATGGATGGCCCAGCCTCCGCCTCTGTCTCTATCTCTGACAGCTCCATTCCCTCTTCCCCCTCGGAGCTCTCAGATTGCCTTGATGCTGACCCTGACTCCCACACCGTCTCCTCATTTGATTTGGCTGCTGGAGGGGCTGGTGGCTGACAGGCCACAACAGTACCATGATTTCATTCAATAGGCTGATTTTAAGAAATCAGTAGAGAAATCAGTAGTTCAGATATGACTGACAAAAGTGGTTTTGACTCTGCGAATCTTCCAACTAGGCCCCTGGTTGTCTGAAGGTATGGCTACCTCTTCTGGTGCCCCTCATTGCCACTTGAAAGCAAAGCTGCATTCAAACCGGCAGAGAGATGCTACATTTGTTGCTGTGTGTGTTGAATTGCAGAAACCTTCGGTAGAAAGCCGGAGCATCAATGACCTGATGTTGTCCAGACTTGGGAATTCCCAAGTTTGGCATCAGCCAGAGTGGGAAATAATGAGGAATGTTGGGAATTATAATGAAAAACATCTAGAGGACTTACGCATAAAAAGCTTGGTTTTATGATCGTTGCAGCAATTTCTCCAGCTACAGAAGCAGAGAGAAATTGGATTACCTTTTAATTGTCCCCCCCCCAAAAAAAAAGTTCCACAGAAATCTCTCTGTTGCTGTAATAAGAACTGGCTTCTTCTCATTTTGTTAGCAGGTACTTTCCAAGGTCCCTTCTAACTCTGTTATTCTGTTAAGATTGCATAGAGCTTGTAGTGCGCTACGCTCAATCTGGGTTGCCTTCATGCAGATATGTCTCTGGGAAATTTATGCTCTTGAGGATAAAACTGAACTACATCAGCATGGCTACCAATATTGAAAGTACCCAGAGGCCCACAAGTTCCACATTTGACCTCCAAATGAATCAAAGATCCCTTTTATTTCAGCATTTTTTAAAAAATTAAACAGATACCTCTAAGATGTTCAGAAGGAAGATATGGCAGAAGGCTCTTTCCCTATTCCTGAGTGAAGGGCTGTTTGAAATGCTCACAAAACACAGTTCTTCATCAGTGATCGCCTTTGGCTGCCCTGGCCTTTATACATTGATCAACCCTACTTTTAAAATTATCCATGTTAATGGCAATCAGGATGCTTTAAAATTATGGTAAAAGGTAAAGGTAAAGGTTTCCCTTGCACATATGTGCTAGTCATTCCCGACTCTAGGGGGTGGTGCTCATCTCCGTTTCAAAGCCGAAGAGCCAGCGCTGTCCGAAGATGTCTCCATGGTCATGTGGCCAGCATGACTAAATGCTGAAGGTGCACAGAATGCTGTTACCTTCCCACCAAAGGTGGTACCTATTTTTCTACTTGCATTTTTACATGCTTTTGAACTGCTAGGTTGGCAGAAGCTGGGACAAGTAACGGGAGCTCACTCCATTATGTGGTGCTAGGGATTCGAACCACTGAACTGCCGACCTTTCTGATCGACAAGCTCAGCGTCTTAGCCACTGAGCCACCACGTCCCTCTTAAAATTATGGTAACCATTTTTAAATATTAAAGTTATGCACTGTGTGAGTACTTATCTTTTGCTTGTCTTACATCCAGTCAGCTTCATTGGATGATTACTGATATGCATGTGAGAAAGAAGAACTCCTTTCTGCATGATTTTATGTAGCCATTTCGTGCTTCTCCATAAAGATATCTGGCCAGAATCAGACCTAACATTCATGAGGAGGAATGTGAATATACAAAGAGACCATAGTTTAGAAGTTAAGGTGTTGGCCTTCAACTGCAGAGATTCATCCTTAGAATCTTGTAATGATAGGCAGACCAAAGGTGGGTTCCTCCCGGTTCTGACCGGTTCACCTGAACTGGTAGCAACCCGCTGGTAACGTCACAGAACTGGTTCTGTCGGTGCCGGTCCTTGGGCACCGCCATCTTTTTTTAGAATTTTTTTTTTATTTTGGGGGGGGGGGGTTTTTTTCCCGGGTTTTTTTTCTTCTGCGCATACGCGGAAGCCGAGTTTCTGGCACTGCGCATGCATCGCTATCTTGTTTTTGGCTTTTTTGGAAATTTTTTGGGATTTTTTGGCACTGCATGCGTGCGCACGCTTCGCGCGCGTGCGGCCACGTGGCGCGGGAGGAAGCAAACCAGCAGCGAGGTAAGTTAGAACCCACCTCTGATGCAGACATGCAATGGTATGTGGGAATGACCTTGGCAAAGAGGAGGAAGAGCTACAGCCTTGATAAACATTGTGCAAAATAGCAACAGCAATAGCACTTAGATTTATATACCGCTTTACAGTGCTTTTACAGCCCTTTCTAAGTGGCTTACAGAGTCAGCCTCTTGCCCCCAACAATCTGGGTCCTCATTTTACCCACCTCGGAGGGATGGAAGGCTGAGACAACCTTGAGCCAGCCAGGATCGAATTCCAGACAGTTGGCAGAATTAGCCTGCAATACTGCATTCTAACCACTATGACTCCTGAAGGGTATCTTAGCCCACAGAAGGGGGGGGAATTTACTTTAAATTTTCATGCAAAAATTTCAAAAATCACTAATGTTGTCAAGCAAAGGAAGAAACTGACTTTAGGTTCAATTTCATGTGTTTTCTCAGTCTTACAGATATTATAAACAGGGATGAAATTAGACTGATTTTCAGTCTGATGTTTGTTTCTCCTTCAAAGTTATGAAGTCTCTAAAAATCACACACACACACAAATTTGTAGAAACATTTTCTCTTTCGCTTTTCAGTTTTACAGCAAAATGTAAAGGAAGTTCCTCTTTAGCATAGATATCTGTTCCTGTTGCTGAATAAATTCTTCTTTCTCACAACAGCAACATCGAATACAGACAAAACTGGGTTCATCAGTGAAATCTATCTTTCTGGATTTCCTTGGATTCTCAAAGAGATCTGTTGGTCCTCACCAGGGATTACTGAATATCATCACCAGGTATGTCCACAGCTAAAATAGAGCTTTCATCATGGTAACTGTTATATGAAAAGAACTCTTAGCTCAGGGCGAGTGTCGGAAACTGCTAGAATATGATTATTTGATATCACATCTCTTTCAGAAAGATATCCCTCACAGGTGATTAGTTACGTAAAAAGATCAGTTAAACAGTTGAGTGCAGGAGATATATCCAGGGGTGGGTTCTACTTACCTTCCCTACCAGTTCTGATCGCGATGGAAGTGTGTGTCACGTCGTGCAAAACACCCGGAAATGACCCACTGCGCATGCACAGAAGCCTTTGCGCATGCGCAGAGGGTATTGCTGCGGTGACCGGAGGACCGGTTCGGGAGCGTGGGCCGACGGTCATTGCTGCCGGTTCGGCGAGCGGCGGTAAATTTCCGCTACTGGTTCTAAAGAACCGGTCCGAACCGGCAGCAACCCACCTCTGATGTGGTCCCACAACCCATCTGCAGTGACCCACTATTCTCCTCTAGCTGTTTGGGATAAATGTGGTTACTCATCAAGAACATCCTTTCCTTTCAAATGTTTGTCAGAAAGTTTACTGCTTTTACTGCAAGCAGGTTGGTGTGAAGATATGCATGGTTATGTTGGCTAGGAACTCTTAGTTCAGGGTGAGTCTCGGAAACTGCTAGAATATGATTATTTGATATCACATCTCTTTCAGAAAGATATCCGTCACAGATGATTAGTTACTGTACTAAAAAGATCAGTTGAACAGTTGTGTGGAGGAGATATATCACATCTACATGTACTACTATTAATCTTCTCATCGTTCCCATCACCCATCTCCTCCCACAAATGACTGTATGACTGTAACTTTGTTGCTTGTATCCTTACAATTTATATTGACTGGTTCCTACTATGATTTGATTGCTTATTTGTACCCAGACTATCATTAAGTGTTGTACCTTATGATTCTTGACGAACTTATCTTTTCTTTTATGTACACTGAGAGCATATGCACCAAGACAAATTCCTTGTGTGTCCAATCACACTTGGCCAATAAAAAATTCTATTCTATTCTATTCTATTCTATTCTATTCTATTCTATTCTATTCTATTCTATTCTATTCTATTCTATTCTATTCTATTCTATTCTATTCTATTCTATTCTATTCTATTCTATTCTATTCTATTCTATTCTTCCTCAGCACTGTAAAACCTAGCCAACATAACCATGCATATCTTCATACCAACCTGCTTGCAGTAAAAGCAGTAATAGCACTGAGTTTTCACATCTGGTTAGAGACTATGTGGACAATGCTGATGCATCCACTATAGCAGGGGTGTCAAACTCGATTTCATTGAGGGCCGCATCAGGGTTGTGTTTGACCCTGTGGGGCCCGGGGTGGGTGTGGTCAGGGTGGGCGTGGCCAGCTTGATGTCACTCATGTCGGGGGCACCTGTGGTGGCCCGAGCGCTCTTCCAGAGAAAACAGGCTCCCGAGCTCAGTTTTCAGCTGCTACGGCCTCCTGCAACCCTCTGCCAGCGAAAACGGAGCTCGAGAGGGCCGCACGTGGCTCTCCCAAGCTCCATTTTCGCTGCCAGAAGCACCACGGGCCGGTTTCAAACTTTTGTCAGAAAGCTTGTGAAGATGTGCTTTTCAGGTCCTCTTCTCTTACTGAATTTTTGCCTACCCATGACCCAACTCTTGAAGCTTCTTATTTTCATTCTGAATAACTTTCTTGGGATAAGTCTTTGTGTTGTGCAACTACACTCCTTGAGTTTCAGGTCAGCAGAGCTATTTCAATAATTGTCTTCTATTCTGCCAAATGTTCTTGTCCCCTTTTATTTGCTGGTTGTTCCTTTCTTGTAGTTTTCTCTGATCTTTCTCCCCACTGTGGGAAGAAATATTCCATCTGGTTCAGTTCCAAGCTGGGAGAAAGACACTGGAAACATGGAGGCTGATTGGAAAGAGGGTTTAATGATGAATAGAACCACCAGTGTTTATGGTTCTGGTGCAGCTGACAAAATGGAGTTGACAGTGGGGGGGGGGTGTTATACCTTCTTTGGGCTTTGTACTTGAGCTGTCCTTTAATATTCTATTGGCTGTTGTCAGATTCCTATGGGGTCATGTAGGGGTTATGTAGGGGTCATAGCTGGCTCTATAGGCAAAAGAGGAAATGCAAATCCTAGGTGCTTGTCTGAGCTAATCTGGTCAACCTCTGGCTTAATGGCTTTCGTCCTGTGTTGGATCTTGGGTGAGGGGCTGCTTCTAATCCTACCATTCTGCCTTTGTTAGCTGTCAAACCTTGCTGCAAGCAGTTTCGAAATATCCTGTCTTGAATGGATTTCTGCCTGCAGTATTTGCTTTGCTTATGACTAGAGCCATCTAGATAGTTGGCTGCTTCTTTCAATAAGCTCTTTATCTCTTAAGTGCTGACATCTGCTGTGGGCTATATGACAAAATGGGGGCTGCTTTCTTCCTCTAAAAAAATATGTTTCTCCATTTCTCCCTTTGGGGAAATATAATATTCTACCTTTTTTTTAATATTCCTCAAAATATTTCATTCTTCTAGGAGGGAGGGGGGCTTCCCACACCACATTCATTCTTTTCTAAAGTCAAGTAATGACTCATTTTATATCAGTGCAAAAATATCTCTTTACTTTTGAACAATTCTACAAGATTGGCTTGGGACAGGATATGAATTTAAGGTGGATTCTCTGGCGGGATAGATGGCTATTGTTTCATTCTATGCTTTCTTTCATTTCAATATTTTGTTTTGGTTTTTTTTTTTGTTTTTTTTTTATAGTATAGGTTAGTTTAGTTTATTTAATGAGAGTTTAGCTGTCTAGAACCTTGGGGTGAACAGGAAATATTGTACAGAAAAATAGACATGATCTTGGAGGTCTGCAGAGACATTTTGGTTCTCTTTCAGTTCAATATTTGAGGGGTTCCTACAAAGGGGGGGGGCAGAGGTGGTATTCAGCCAGTTCAGACCGGTTCAGGCGAACTGGTAGTAGCGACCTGGCCCCGGTGCTATGCCGTCCTATTTAGGCACATTTTGAAGTCGCGCGCATGCGGAAGGGGCACATGCTTACATTTGCGAACTGATAGGGAAAGTAAGTGAATACCACTTCTGGAGGGGGGGCACACTATTTTTTCAAAGCACCAAAAGGCAAGACAAGAAACAATGGATGGAAACTAACCAAGGAGAAAACCAGCCTAGAACTAAGGAGAAATTTCCTAACATGAGAGCAATCAACCAACGGAGCAGCTTGCCTTCAGAAGTTGTGTGTGCTCCATTACTGGAGGCTTTCAAAAAGAGACTGGACAACCATTTATCTGAAATGGTATAGGGCAGTGATGGCTAACCTTTTTGCCGTCGCATGTCAAAAGCGGGGGGAGTGCAGGGGGGTCACACGTGCACGTGCCCACACCCATAATTCAATGCGCCCTGCCCCCCATGCATGAGCACGCCACCCCCGCGTGACCCCCGCTTTTGGCATGCAATGGCACGGTTCACCCGTTTTTCACCCTCCCCAGGCTCCAGAGGCTTTCTAGGAACCTGAGGAGAGCGAAAACGGCCTCTCCCCCCCCCCCCGAAGCCCTACAGAGGCCGAAAACCGCCCATTTGCCGACTTCCGGTAGAACCGGAAGGCCTGTTTTTCACTCTCCCCAGGCTCCAGAGGCTGTCTGGCTGGGGAATTTTGGGAGTTGAAGTCCATCTTCCTTAAAGTTGCCAAGGTTGAGAAACACTGAACCAGAGTTTTATTAAATGTTCTGCTATTTACATGTGGTCCCAAAAAGAACATTTTAGAAGGATAAGAATTCTGATTAATAACCATGTACAGCCATTTTAGTTACATTTTAAAATAAGGATAGAAAGATCCATGTTGTATTGAATGCCATTAAAACAATCCTATGACCATTGTTTTCTTTTCATTTTAGATATTACACATTTCTTGTGAAGAACCAAAGGAAACAAACTCACCACAAAACTGGAAAAAAAATTCTTCTTTTATATGGCGATGTGATCAAATAAACTGTCCTCCATAAGACATTTCTCCTTTGCTTGAATGGAGAGGCATTGAGGTGAAACAAGTCCTTTATTTTGAGAGATTCAAGTTTTTCATGAGTTCTGAAGAGTTATATATGTCAGATGCTGAATTGACCCATATGGCTGAAAACCGAAAGGAGAAAAGAATCTATAGACATTGATGTTGCCACGTTTGCATTTCTGAGCAAGAAGCAATGCAGAAGTCCACAAAAGCATAACCCAAGTGACTTCTTCTGAAGATCATCTGTGACATTTTCCACATCCTCTGCCATACTTCTTGGAAAAATCAGAACAGATGCAAATGTCATTTGGTGTCTGTTGACTAAACTAAGGGTAAATGGTTTGTCCTTTAGCTGTCTAGATCCCTCATTGATCCTCAACAAGAAGCAGAAATTAAATTTAAAAAAAGATTCAACTCCACAGAACATGACAACCAACTTTTCTGGAATAATGGATTCTAAAATGGGAAACCTGACCTTCAATTATACTGAACACAATGACACTGATGCCATACACTCCAAGAGCAAAATTTATCAGCCTGGATTTCTTGGGACCGTAATCTATTCTTTAACCATTTTAATCTGTATTCCAGGGATTATTGGAAATGGAGCTGTCATCCAGGTTTTGCGTTGCCAGATTAAGAGGAATCCTTTCACTGTGTATATCCTTAATTTGGCTGTGGCGGGCAGTGGGACTCTCCTATTCCTATTTATCTCTGCAATTCTGCACATGACAATTGAAGATTCTCTGATAGAAATCATAGAAGGTTTAGTATTCACTTATTGCACTGGTCAACTTCTTCTGACTATCATTAGCATCGACCGGTGTTTGGCTCTTTTCTTCCCAATTTGGCATCGATGCCATCAGCCCCCATACCTGTCCACCATCGTCTGCGTCGTTACGTGGATAGTCTCCATCCTCTTCTGTGGAATTCATTACACTCTGATTTTGGTTAAACGCCGTCGAAACTTCAGCCTATTCTATCACGTGTTCATATATATCGCAGTTTGCATCTCACTCATGATGGTCTCCACTCTGGCCCTCCTCATCAAAGGCTACGTTAAATCACAGATGCAGAAGCGAGGAAAGCTTCTCAAAGTCACCTTGCTTACCCTGTTTTTCTTCCTCATCTTTTCTTTCCCACCAATTGCCATTTCTGTCATCAATGTTATTTCCAGTAACAAATATTTCAATTTAATTACATTTGACTACTTATGTGCCTGTCTAAACAGCAGTGTTAATCCGTTGATCTATTTTCTACTGGGGAGAAGGAAGGAACATCATTCTATGTACAACCTAAAAATAAATCTCCAAACACTTTTCAAGGAGGAAGAAGAAAGCGAAGAGCAATCAGAGGTCCCAGTTGATACCTAGATATGATGTACACACAAGAGTGAGTGTGTGGGGGGGGGGTGTGTGGGAAATCCATATTTTTATAGCTCCCTGCTAGGACCTGATCTTTTATTCAGACAAACATGCTGTGGCAAATACAGGACTGCCAGAAGAGAGAATTGAATACAGAATAACTGAGCTGGTGATCTAGTAGTCAACTCCCTACCCAAGCAGGAGATCCTGTACAGATCCTGTACCATTGAGCCTTGGTGGCGCAGTGGTTAGAGTGCAGTACTACTTCTGCAGGCTACGTCTGCTGACTGCTGGCTGACTGCAATTTGGCAGTTTGACTCTCACCAGCCTCAAGGTTGATTCAGCCTTCCATCCTTCCGAGGTGGGTAAAATGAGGACCCAGATTTTTGGGGGCAATATGCTGACTCTGTAAACCGCTTAGAGAGGGCTGTACAGCACTGTGAAGCAGTATATAAGTCTAATTGCTATTGCTATTCCATAAAAATGGCTTCCCAATATCTTCTTAAAAACCTCCAGTGATGGAGCACCCACACCTTTGGAAGGCAGGCTGTTCCACTGATTCATTGTTCTCACGGTCTGAAAATTTCTCCTTAGTTCAAGGTTGGATTGTTCTTTGATAAGTTTCCATCTGTTACTTCTTGATTTGCACTCAGGTGCTTTGGAGAATATTTTATCCCGCTCTTCTTCTCAAATATTAGAAGACTGCTATCATGTCACTCCTAGTTCTTTTCCTTGTTAGACTAGACTTACCCAATTCCTGCAACTGTTCATCATGGACCCAGGGGGGGGATTGAAAAATTTTAGCAACCGGTTCTCTGCCCGGTTGCTGGGTGAGCATGGCCATGGGGGCGTGGCCTACTTGGCCTCCTGCACCATGGCAGGGGGGTGTTTCACCTTCCCCAGGCTCCGGAGGCTTTTGTCGAGCCTCCGGGAGGGCAAAAATGGCCTCCCCCGGGCTCCGGAGGCCCTCCGGAGGCTGGAAATGGGCCCATTTCTGGATTTCCGGTACTTCCGGTAGGCCTGTTTTTTGCCCTACCCAGGCTCCGGAGGCTTTCCTCGAGCCTCTGGGAGGGCGAAAACAGCCTACCCCGGGCTCCGGATGCCCTCCAGAAGCTGGAAATGGGCCTGTTTCTGGACTTCCAATACTTCCGGTAGGCCCATTTTTTGCCCTCCCAGAGCCTACAACTACAAATAGTTTACAGAGTCAGCATATTGCCCCCAATAATCTGGGTCCTCATTTAACCAACTTTGGAAGGATGGAAGGCTGAGTCAACCTTGAGCCTGTGAGAATCGAACTCCCACCAGTTGGCAGAATTAGTCTGCGATACTGCATTCTAATCACAGCTCAGTCCTTGAAGAACTTATGCAGGAATAAACTTGTCTGAGAGGGACAGTACTTATATCTAAAAAAGCTTTTAGGTAACCAATGAGCCAGAAGAATACATTAATTGTCTTCATTTAGGGACACTGCAAGAGCCGCGGAGGCACAGTGGTTAGAATGCAGTACTGCAGGCTACTTCTGCTGATCACCAGATGCTAGCAGTTTGGCAGTTTGGGTCTCACCGGCTCAAGGTTGACTCAGCCTTCCATCCTTCCGAGGTCGGTAAAATGAGGACCCAGATTGTTGGGGGCAATATGCTGACTCTGTAAACTGCTTAAAGAGGGCTGTAAAGCACTGTGAAGTGGTATATAAGTCTAAGTGCTATTGCTATTGCTATCCTTAGTTTATGATGACAAACACAATCATATAACAATTCACTGAAGTTTGAAACTTTTACTCTTCCCAATGGGAACCATACCACTAGTCGGTTTAATGTATAACAGGAAATTGATTTTCTATTTTGAATTTTGCAAATGATTAAATAGATTTATGGTATCCCCTGTTGAAAATATGTAATACTACATTGCAGCATACTTACAGAATACTGATCTATTGAAACTAGCCTTCTTGGAATAGTTCATAGATGGAGCTACTGCAATCCATAAGTAAAGGGTATAAAAACAAAAAAAGGAATTTTAAGGGAATTACTGCAGCCAGCATCACTTAGCAGCCCAAATTCTAAATTTTATATACATTAATAAACTTGATCAATGTTTTGAATAATTATTATAAATGTAGATTATCATGATAATAATCTCAAATAATGTGTATTACAATGAGCTATTGATAACAAATGAGACGTAAAAATAGGACACCTAGATCGGTCCAGGTATCTTTGCAAAAGCCATCATGATTTGTCAGCCAGTTACAAATCCATCCGATGATGGTGCTGTCTATCGCACATTTTTCTAGTTTATCAAGAAGTAGGTTGTGGTCTACTTTATCAAATGCTTTACCGAATCTAAGTATACTATGTCCACAACATTTTGCTGGACCACTAATGTAGGCACTTTGTCAAAGAATGAAATAAGATTTGTTTGGCATGATCTGTTTTTGATGAATCCCTGTTGGCTTCTAATTATAACTTTGTTTGCTTGTACATGTTCACAGATTTGTTGCTTAGCTCTTCCAAGAACTTCCGAAGTATTGATGTCAGGCTGATTGGCCTGTAATTTCATATACTCATATAGAAGCAAAAAAGGAATTGTTTGTAGTTAACAATTCTCAAAGCAGAAGCAACACCCAAGGTTTTAAATGACTTTAAAATATGAAACCACAAAGCTCAGATTGTTTCCTTTATTTCCCAAGGTTGGCAACATGTCCACTATTGTTTTTGGTATGAGAGAAGAGGCTTTCTTTAGGTACTCTAATCCAGAAACACTTAGGAATTTAACATCTACAAGTAGTCTCTTAAGATGAATAGGCAGCTGTTGAAATTATGACACAACAAATGTAATAAAAACAAAATGCAAAGTGGTTGTTACTAACCTTCTTGTACCACTTGAAATTTTCAAACTCTCTATATGAGCAACCCTGCATGATTATGGCTCAGTTGCAGAAGAAAGATTCACTTTCTCTGGATTGAGCCACAACAAGTGAACCCCATGGCAGAATGGGACAACTCACCACAGCCAACTCACCATGGTCAACTCGCCACAACCAATTCGCTATGGCCAACTCACCACTGCCAACTTGCCACGGGACAACTCACTGTGGGACTATTCAACAATTCAAGTTAATTATTTAAAATAATCAAAAAATATTTTAATTTTTGTCATTCACATTTTATTTTGTCCCTTCTTTGCAATCCTTTCTTTAATGATTCTATTTGACTATTTCTTTTATATTAGTGTAACTCTTCTCCCGCGGCAAGTTAGCCATGGTGAGTTGGCCACAGCACGTTGGCTATGGAGAGTTGGCCGTGGTGAGTTGGCCACAGCAAGTTGGCTATGGAGAGTTGGCCGTGGTGAGTTGGCCACAGCAAGTTGGCTATAGAGCCGTGATGGCGAACCTTTTCGGCACCGAGTGCCCAAACCGGAACACGCGTGCATGTGTATGCATGTGCGCATGCCGGAGCACTGGAAACCCCAAAACCAGCTGGCTGGCACACACATGCCTGTATTTTGGCCTTTTGGCTGTTTTTCGGGCCATTTTCAGGCCATTTTTGGGCCATTTTTCACCCGGAAAATGGTCTGTTTTCTGGCCATTTTTCAGGCCGTTTTCAGGCTGTTTTCGGGTTGTTTTCTGGGCCATTTTCCAGGTTGTTTTTGGCCCAAAAAAAACGGCCCAAAAATGGCCTGGAAAACAGCCAGAAAACGGCCCAGAAAATGACCCGAAAAATGGTCTGTTTTTTGGCCGGTTTTTTGGCCATTTTCAGGCTGTTTTTGCGCCCGCGAAGACCAGCTGGCTGGCGCACTCATGCACACTGGAAACCAGAAGAGCAGCTGGCAATGGCACGCGTGCCCACAGAGAGGGCTCTGCTTGCCACCTCTGGCACACATGCCATAGGTTCGCCATCACGGCTATAGAGAGTTGGCCATGGTGAGTTGGCTGTGTGAATTGTTGTAGTCCCACCACATGGAGAATCTTTGTCAAAAAATAGTCACTTGCACTTTCATAAGGAAGCAAAACATTTTCAGAGCTCCTCCATGCTTTGTCACTAATTATTTAGGGAAGTGCCCTGCATAAAAAATGTTATTTTTTCCTTCCATAAAAGTTATATGGCATTGTTTTAGTTTCAGTTGCTTCTGTATCTGTCCTCAATAATATGAAACCTTTAAATCTCATCTGTGTATGCACAGACAATAAAGCTACAACAAAGAGTTGGAGTGTAATTGTTCCAAATACAATATATTTACATGTATACGAAGAGCGATTAGTTTGTAGATATTACCACTTGAAATCTTTACAGTCTATCTCTGATTCTTTTCTTCTGGAATGCCTATGGAGATTGTCAATCATTCTGGAATCATTCAAAAATATTGTCAATTAAATGTGATTTTATAAAGTCTTTTCTTCTTGTAAGAGTTGTTCTCCTTTTGATTCAGTTGATTTGGTAAATACTGGACTAGTGGAGATAGGAGACATACAATTCTCCAGATGCTATTGAGCTAGAACGCCATTATCCTTCACCATTGCTCATGGATAGAACCTAAAACATTTTGAAGGTTACATGTGTCCATCTTTGGCTTGGCCTTTCTATGGTAGGGCCTTCCAAAGTTGTGAATGTCAACTTTGAAAATTCTCAAAAATAGTCCTACTGGATAGGCACTGAAGTTCAAACATACAGAATTGGAGGCCACTGAAGTTGGGTAAAGCTGAACTAGAGCAAGCTAACTAATCTTCAGGTAGGAGATACTAGGAAAATAAGTTAGTCCAGCTTGACAAATGTTTTGATATTCCACAAAGACAATTGTCTGCACAAATTCTGGATTCTTACACAAATTACACACTTATTCTTATCAGTATAAGAATCAGTTTCTTTTTTAAAAGAAAAAGATGAATGTACTTGGAAAGAAATGAATGTATCTTTTGAATGACAATGATGAAATTAAAGAGTTCAGATCTTGGAACCTTCTGAAGTTTCCATTTGATCAGTACAATTTTCTTCCTCCTTGAAAACTCTCTGAAGAAAGTCTTCGATGCTTCTCTGAGTTTTACCCTGCTGTCTCCCCAATAAGTAATAGATCAGAGGGTTAATGCTGCTGTTGATAGCAATAGCAATAGCACTTAGACTTATATACCGCTTCATAGTGCTTTACAGCCCTCTCTAAGCGGTTTACAGAGTTAGCATATTGCCCCCAACAATCTGGGTCCTAATTATACCCACCTCAGAAGGATGGAAGGCTGAGTCAACCTTGAGCCGATGAGATTTGAACCGCCGAACTGCAGCTAGCAGTCAGCTGAAGTAGCCTGCAGTGCTGCACTCTAACCACTGCGCCACCTCAGCTCTTACTGATGCAGGTACACAAGTAGCCATAATGTAAAATGTTGGGATGTATGCAATTTACAAAGTACAGGATCAAATGAAAGGTATTTAATGGGAAAGCAAAGACTAAGGAGATGAAAAAAGCAAGATTATTGTCAAAAGTTTCCTCTGCCTTTGGCTTTGGAATACGAAGCAGATTTTGATAAGCAAGATGACACTGGAGATGGTCATAAGTGGGAGACAAAGCACAGCGTTAACGATGAATGGATACATCAGAGTATAACTGTTTCCAAATCCATCAACTGCTATAATTGTAAAATGAATTGAAGAGAAGATGAAGGAAATGGCCCAGATGACAACACACACAGTAGTGAACATGTGAAAAGGACAGAAACACACCTGTCGATGCTGATGACCGTCAGTTGAAATTGCCCCGTACTGTACATTAACAGCAGGACCATTTCGAAGAATTCATAGAGAAGATTACTGTCAATATGCAAGTCGTAAATACCAGTATGCAAAAAGCCAGTGGATTTCGATAATCAGTTCAATGGTGAGCAAACCAAAGTCCGCAACAGAGAGGTTGAGAAAATAAATGGCAAAAGTGTTCCTCTTAATGGAGCAGCCCAGCAACCAGATCACAAGGCCGTTGCCCAACATTCCCAACATAAAAAAGCATAGTGAAGATTGCAAAAATAAGCACTTCTTCATTTATGCCGGAATCATAACAGGTTCTGTTTTTGCCACTGGATGTTGCATTGATTTGTGATAAGACACTGAATGGAGGGGGGGGGACGCTATATCCATTACGCTCCATCCTTTTCTCTTCCTTCTGTGGCTGCAGATACTCCTGCTGGAACAAAAGAGAAACAGATGGCATTAACCTTGGTCGCGGTTCCTAAAAATGCATATTGCAAGGTAATCTCTAGATTAGCATTAGGAGCCCTGGTGGCACAGTGGTTAGAATGCAGTAGTGCAGGCAAACTCTGCCCACAGCCAGGAGTTCAATCCTGATGAGTGGTTAGAATGCATATTGCAGGCTACCTCACTGCTCACTCCAGGAATTTGATTCTGAATGGCTCAAGGTTGATTCATTTTATTTATTTATTTATTTATTTATTTATTTATTTATTTATTTATTTATTTATTTATTTATTTATTTATTTATTTATTTATTTATTTATTTATTTATTTATTTATTTATTTATTTGTCAAACATGTACAAGATAGCAGGTATAGGTATAAACATAAACATAATCAAAGTGAATACAGATAGATGAGGACAATAGGACAGTAGGACAGGGACGGTAGGCACGCTGGTGCGCTTATGCACGCCCCTTACAGACCTTCATCCATTCAGCCTTCCATCCTTCCGAGGTCAGTAAAATGAGGATCCAGATTGTTGGGGACAATATGCAAATAATGTTCTACTTTGTAAACTGCCCAAAAAGTGCTATAAAACACTTATGGGGTAGTATATAAGCCCAAGTGCTATTGCTATTAGCAGTCCTATCCTCACAATTAGCATGGAATGATGCCATTTGTATGATAATCTGGCCTTGTTTATCTGAATAAAAAGTGTTATGTGAAACCTTGATTCATCAAACCATGAGGTTTCCAGAGTCTCAGATCTATTGGTAAATAAGCTTTGCTCGGAAACTGTGAGGGTAAAATAGCTAGGAATATCAAAGCATTTTAAAAGCTGTTTGGAGCACTTGGATTGTGCAAGGGCAGAAATGTGAAGATAAGGAAAATCATTCTATTCAGCTGCTCCCAGCTAATAACTAAGATCCAAGAAAAGTTTAACCCTTTTAACCCCATGTGTTATTTCATCAAAGCATCTCCAAAGGATCTGTTTGAATGTCATGGAAACCGTTGTTTTGGTTGAGAAAATAAAAGCCTAACTTCCTTGGCATTAAATTTCTGGCAATTCTGTACTTGCCCGAGGAGGTTTCTCTGAATTAACTCTAAGATCCTAGCAGGGCAGTTGTCAGGGTTCCAAGTAATTTCCCCGTAGCAAACAAAATTCCGAGGCAGGTAGATTCCTCAAAGAATAGTTTTATTGGATATATCATATTGGCACAGTTCTGGTGAAAACCGACTCTGAAGGTTCCCGCCGTTTACACCTAATTAAAAGTTTTCCCCTTCCCCAAACAATCAGTCACATGGTCCAATCAAGGTGCTATCCAGTTGCCTGGTAACATCACTTCTCCTCTCTCTGACCAGGTGTGAGAATGTCCTTGGTTCCCAGGAGAAAGTGTTTTGTTTTGGCTACAAAACCCCAGCTATCTCTATTCCCCCCCACTCCCTATCCCTCAGCTCCAGTGTGGTAGCACTGAAGCTTCAAAATGGCTTTGGTCAGGTCAGCTTCAGGGTTGACAGCAGTATAGAAATATGGAATTTTGTCACTCTTGTGAGTATGTCCTATCTGGATATCAACCTGGACTTCTGGTTGCTCTTCATTCTCTTCTTCCTCCTTGAAAACTGTCTGAAGGATCATTTTTAGGTTGAGCGTAGAATGATGTTCCTTCTTTCTCCCCAGTAGAAAACAGATCAGATCAGCCATATGTGATGAAATTGAAATATCTATTATTGAGAATAATGCTGTGATAAATAATACTTAGCGGAATTAAAAAAAGAAGAAGAAAAAGAGGGCAAGCAAGAAGGCTATGAGAAGCTTTCCTTGCCTCTGCACCCATGATTTAAGGCAGGGGTCCCCAACCTTTTGGACCTCAGGGACCACTAAATTCATAATTTTAAATCCTGCGGACCACTAATATTATCTGCCTAATGACCGGCTGGGTGGGCGTGGCTAGATGGTCATGTGACTGGGTGTGCATGGCCAACTTGATGTCACTCGCACCTGGCCGGCCTCTACTCACCCCTCCCAGCCACTCCTCGCCTGCCCACCCAAGCTCCTTAGGGCCCCAATAGGAAGCAGTTGTTGGAGCTAAGAAGCCACCATGAGAAGAGTTGGCAAAACAGCTGGCTCAGTTCAAATGGGATCTGACCGAGGAGGAGGCTCAGCAGAAGCACCTCACTGAGGACTACAAGCATAGGCTTTCCAAGCAGAGGGAAGACCTGTGGGAGTGCAACGCCAGCTACCGGCACCTGGAGGCTCAGCAGGCTGATATGGTCAGCCAGTTCCAGGCCATGATACAGTCCCACTGGAACAAGGCCCTCCGGTTCTTTGCCACCAGCGGCGCTTCCCTCCAGCCTTCGCCCAAAACCCCGCACCAGGAGGCTGAAACAGACCCCAAGTCGGAATTTCTGCCCCCTTCCGACCCGCACAAAAAGACCCCAAGGGGGAGACTCTCTGCAGCAACACAATCGTTCATTGCACGTATCCGGCCCAGGGGCCGTAGTTTGAGGACCCCTGATTTAGTGCAATATAAAAAATGCAAATACTTTTTCTGTGGACCACCAAAATTTTCTCGCGGACCACCCATGGTCCATGGACAACCAGTTGGTGACTGCTGATTTAAGGTACCCTTTGATGAAGAGGGCCAGACTGGAGACCATCATGAGTGTCCAATCATATTCAAATGAATTGTTTTGGGGAAAGTCTCTTCCATTGTGGACTGGCCGGTATGCAGCTGCATGCCATTTTCAGCTGTCTAGCCTTGAAGCTGTGTCTCCAGAAGGTATGGTCTGTAGTGAGCTTTCTCCCCTCCCCATCCAACACCCTCTCCCCAGAGCTCATGGCAAACTGGCATCCAGCGAATGCAAAACGCAAGTGTGAGATGGCAGTTCTGACAAGTAATCACTGGAATGCAGATTAAAATGGTTACAGAATAAATGACTTTTTTCCTGATATTCAGGCGCATAAACGCTGCCCTTTGAATGCTTGGCATCAGTGTAAGTGTGTTCATTATAACTGAATGTTGAGCTTCCCATTTTAGCATCAGTTATTCCAGAAAAGGTGATTGTCATATTGGTTGTTATGTTCTGTGGAAATGGGTATTATTTCAATTTATTTTCATTTCTGCTTCTTGTTGAGGATCAATGATAGATCCAGACAGCTAAAGAAAAAAATCACTCATCCTTATTTTAGTTAACAGACATCAAATGATTTTTGCATCTGTTTTGATTTATCCAAGTGGAGGATGTGGGAAATTCCACAGAAAACCTTCAGTTGAAGTCACCTGGGTTATCCTTTTGTGTAGTCCTGCACTGGATCTTGCTCAAGAAGGGAAAAGTGGTGATATCAGTGTCTGTAGCTTATTATTATTCCCTCCCATCAGTTTTCAACCACATGGGTCAATTTATCATCTGGTATGTATAACTTTTCAGGATTAATATGTGCATTTTGTTTTTCTTGCCTAAATGTAGAACCTTACTTTTTTCACCAGTGAATTTCATTTTGTTAGATAGCGCCCAATGTTCAAGTCTTTCAAGATCATTCTGTATCTTGAGCGTATCTTCTGGAGTGTTGGCTATTCCTGCCAGTTTGGTGTCATCTGCAAATTTGATGAGTTCCCCATATAGCCCC